>ML779648.1:42805-54634 GCA_009831015.1 Picea engelmannii | reverse complement strand
TGTATATTCCAAGCAGGTTGGTAATCACTTCATTTATGTAGTGTTGTATGTTGATGACATGTTGTTGGTAGGAAATAACATGGATGTTATCAAGGAGGTGAAATCAAAGCTATCCTCCAAATTTGACATGAAGGATCTCGGTGGTGCTAACTTCATTCTGGGAATGGAGATTAAAAGAGATCATGCAAATAGGAAACTCTGGTTGAATCAAAGAAAATATGTTGAGACGATGTTGCAGAGGTTTAATATGCATGGAAGTAAACCGGTCAAGGTTCCTATTCCTATAAGTGTAAAGTTATCTGCAGATCAGTGTCCCAAGACACAGGAAGAAGAAGAGGACATGTCCCATGTTCCATATGCCACATGTTCCATATGCCAGTGCAGTTGACAGTTTGATGTATGCAATGGTTTGTACTAGACCGGACATTGCACATGCAGTGGGATTTTTGAGCAGGTATATGTCAAAACCAGAGAAGAAGCATTGGACAGCAGTAAAGAGGGTCTTCAGGTATCTTCGTGGCACCACCAATTATGGATTGTGCTACCAAGGAATACCGGGATTAGATAGAGTGGTGGGCATACATGGCTTTGTTGATGCAGACTGGGCTGGAGATCTGGATCGCAGAAGATCTATAAGTGGGTATGTGTTTAACCTATTTGGAGGAGCAATCAGTTGGATGAGCAAAAGACAGGCTGTAGTGGCACTCTCAACTACAGAAGCTGAAAACATGGCAGCCACTCATGCAAGCAAGGAAGCAGTATGGTTACAAAGATTGTGTTTAGGTATTGGGTTGGTACAACAAGTAGTGAGATTAGACTGTGATATTCAGAGTGCAATATTCCTGGCAAAGAACCCAACTTATCATTCAAAGACAAAGCATATTGATGTTCAGTATCACTTTGTGAGAGACATGGTTGACAAAAAGAAGGTGTTGCTGGAAAAGGTTCACAATTTGAAGAATGTTGCAGATTCATTGACAAAGTCTGTGAGCACAGGAAAGTTCTCCTGGTGTATTGAAACAATGGGCATTGTTGCCCTGGATTGTTGACTATATAATCCCCTGGACCCCTGGATGCAAAGAAAACAACAAGTGGGAGAATGTTGGGTATATGTGTTATATTCTTTGCATGTGTGTGTGTGGGCGTGTCAGATGTGACAACTACGTCTGACGATGTGGTTTTTGCTATTTTTAGCGGATTTTTCTATTTTTAGCGGATTTGTAAATTAATCCTGGATTAAGGGATTAGGGTTTTGGTATCTATGGAATACCTAAAAACATTGTATATATTGTATGGTGAATGGTGAAATTCGATATATTGAATATAAGAAAGGTTTTCCCGATTGAGGGTTTCCGGTATAAAATCTTTGTGTACTCTATGTATGAGCGATTGATTAATTTATGTCTTGCTTAAGAATCTATATGCAATGCTTTACTTCGTAGGTTTAAACCTTACACCTCTGAGCTAGGAGGAAAAGGGGGGAAATCATGCCTATGCCTTCTTTCCTGATGCCTGTTGTAAGTGACATATTCGTCACCTACGTGTTCACGGCCCTCTGGGTCTTTTGCTGCACTCATTGTCTTTAGTCACAGGCTGGCAGGACTAAAGCTCGAATACCACTGTAATGTTCTTGACTTGGCTAGTCTAGGAAACGTTGCTAATGTGTGTGTAGGATCAAAGGTTTACAGCATATAAATGATCATACAAATAATAAACGCGACAAAGGACTGCAAAATTTGTATTATGATATCTTTGTGGATTACAAAATGGCCGAATGCGGCTGAATAAACTGACAATAGTCAACTAGATCAATAGACAAAGGATCTTAGCCAGAATACAAATAAGCAATTGCGGCTGAATAAAATAACAACACTCGGCTAGATCAAAAGACAAAAGGATCTTAGCCGGAATACAAATAAGCAACTAAAAGATAATACCCAGAATATGGGAGCACTGCGGAATTAATGAAGAATGATGGAAGACCTGGATGATCTTCCCGGTGACTAGGGTGTGTCTTTCAACACCGAAATCAGCCAACTGGTGTCTTCCTCCTAGAATACACTAAACTATCTCTCCTGAGATGTGCCTCCTCTCCTCAATGACAAGTCATAATCTGCATAATGATGAATTAGGTCGCTGACCCTTCCTTTATAGATTTCCAAAACCCTAAATCATGTTGAAACCCTAATTCACTGTTGACTTCCAAAACCCTAAATCATGCTGAAACCCTAATTCATTGTTGACTTCCAAAACCCTAAATCACTGCTGAAACCTTAATTCACTGTTGACTTCTATTTTTAGCTCATAATGACTTAAAAGCGCTTTTAACCCTTTTTAGCTCAATGTCACTTTCCGAATATAACACCTGTGACTGGAGTGACCTCTAGTAACCCTGTTTACCCCTCTTTGGCCCTGGATATAGTCTAACTGGGCGGTTTAGACCATTAAGCCTCCTCTCTGGAGCTCCTATTTGGAAAGGGACATTACACCACTTCCACCAACATGTTCTACTTCTTCCCTAGGATTGGTATAAGGATCACGCCCAAGGATTGGGAAAGCAGAGGATTCCTCAAAACTAGGCATTCTATCTTGAGGATCACTATCAAATATAGTTCCACCACTACTTCTCCCCACCTCTTTTCGAAACATCTTATTCTTGGCTTTATCTCCTTGAAATCCTTCAAGAAGGCCTGTCATCTCAGCTTTTAGTTCATCGGAAACATTCAAACATGGTTTTATATTCCCCATTGCATTGGCTAGATGTTGTTTGATCCTATGAATACCTCCCCCACCAACCTCCTTTTGGCAATAATTACAAACCATATGCCCATCAATCAATTGGCAATGAAGCCATGTTGGATCCTTCTTTTCTTTAGGAGCCATGGAAACAAATAAAATCTGCAAATAAAAACCCTATGTGTTTTTAATTGCTAGAGCCTAGGAGAAAACAACAATACTTTTTTTGTAGAAAAAAACAACAATTTTAAGGGGCATAAGTGCATAGTTTACATACCTTGAAAACAAGCTCCAAATATGTCCAAGAAATATGCTCCAAAACAGCTCCAAAAATGCTCCCAAATTCGGCAAAATAACTCTCCAAATCAGCTTCAAGTAAAGAGGCAAAATAACTCTCCAAATGAGCCCAACAATCACCTCTCCAAAGAAGCCTAGCAACCTCTCCAACTCAGCCCTGCAATCAGCTCTCTAAACTCAAGAAAAACCCTTAGCTCAAAAACTCAAGAGAAGCCAAATGAGTATTCTGATTGAAAGAGAGGGGGTGGGGTTGGCTTTATAGCTTCATTAGGGGCTCTAGACAATTCTAGAAGCTTCCCATGCATGCCCCTAACCTAACTTTTTAAAAAAAACAATTTTCCCCTCACTTTTCTGGCTGTGGGCATCTTTGGCAAAAAAAACCGATTCCGTACGGAACCGGTCGGTTCAACCAAAAAACCCGATTCCATTCCTTGAAGGAACTGGCCGGTTCCGTACGGAACTGGTCAAAAGTGGTTTTAGGGAGTAGTTTAGACTGGTCTAGGCTTGGAACCGATTGGACTGGCCGGTTTTACCGGTTTTGGTAACATTGGTTCCAATATCCAGGTTCAATGAAAATACATAAAGGATTTCATAATTTAAGATAGAAAGAGAGAAAATTCTCACAAAAGATTGAGAAATCAATTGATTCATATTTACCTTAAATATTGTAAATGAAAATAGACTTGAATAATTTTACTATAGTACTACAAAGTGAAAAAAAGGTAACTTACTGTTTATATTCCTCTATTTGTATCAATTCTCGTTTGATAAATGTTATGGATAATGGTATACATATGTGCCTAGTGTGAATCCATTTGAGAGAGTTGTGCAAGATGAAATAGTAAGTCCTAAATTGTTAATCATAGGGGTAGTTGTATTTCCACACACAACTCAAGCCAAGGAAATAATGACATATCACTTCCTCTTCCATGATGGTTGATTCTCAATACCTATATATGATTTTAAATGGGAGTACAAAGTATGACTTTGACTAAAAAGACAAGTTTAGACATGAATGCTCAAAGATTATATCGTGTACACTTTTTCCATTATTTCTCATATTCAATTTTATATATGATTGTAAATGGGACTACAAAGTATGACCTTGACTAAAAAGACAAGTTTAGACAATGCTCAAAGATTATATCGTGTACAATTTTTTCATTATATCTCATATTCAATTTTATGCTAGCTTATTTTTAATAAATATCTTCATAGTTGGCATATAGAGGGTTTGGACCTAGCTACTTCATTTCTCAACTTATTAAAAATATCTAACCCGCACATGTTTGAAGTGTTGAATGTAATTTGGGAATGACTTGACTAATCGATTGGAACAATTGAACTAAATGAAATCATAACTAGCAAAGTTGAAGTGAGTTTGATTTCTTATTGTTGAATACATGTTTGAAGTTGAGGTTTCATTTAGTTGTTGAACTAGCCCTTCTTGTGTGATGTAGTAAATGGATCATACTCTAAAACATTTCAAGCAACCAAATGATACCTTGAGAATCCCAATAACCTCACCCATATACTGATTGTTTCCTCTTATTCAATGTCCAAGGGTTTAATTTCATTGTTAAAAACTACAAAGGCTTATGTTTGCACTCTTGTGGGAGGTAGAAGCCTTGTGTTGACAACATTTGAGTGTGAGCTTATTCTACATCATATCCAAACATTAATAAATATCCAAAGGGGTCCAACGACCCCATTAAAGGGAAAAATATCACGTCATTTTGATCATTGTGCAAAGGTAAGGTTTATAGACAGTCAAAAAACTGCAGACTTACTATTTCATTCATTGTTGATTTCTCTACAAGCATTTGAGTGATTCTTGCCCTAGATTGTCTCAAAGAACAGATCAGTGCAATAAGAAGTACAAAAACCCTACCTAAGTAGAAAAAAATCACATTTATTTTCTATTCGAAGTTTAATTCATTGTTTAAATATTTTAAATCTAATGATGGTGTAACCTTCCTTCTTTGTAATGTCTAGGTTCCTTATGGTTCCATTTAGTCCCTAGAAACAGATTGATATTAAACATGTTCTAATGACTTCACTCATGGTATAAGTGTCATCACCGTTTGAGAATTTCTCATTGTCTAAAATTTCAGAACTACAAGCTCATGTTTAGTTGATGATACATGTTGAAATATTGTTCTTGTCTTTATAGTAAGAATATGATAAATGGTTATATTCATGGGTTGTGGACATTTTCTATAATGCACATTCATTGTACGCATAGTTGAGCAATTATTTCATTGATTATCATGCCAATATTTAAGGTATTTCATGGCTTATATAATTGCAATGATTGAGCATTGATGGTATAAGCATAATATATAATCATTGGCACTAGACTTGGTTTATATATTTGTTATCTTCAATTGCTATCTACTTACACTTTTTGAACATTTTTATTACAACATTACTCATGTTACATTTGCACTATCCTATTTCATTGGTTGGATGAATGCTATAATATGACATATATGTGTAGTGGAGAAATATTCCAAATCTGAACATCGATACATGTAATGCCCACAAAAGAGAGAGAAACCAATTGGCTTGGATTTACCTTAAATATAAATGAAAATAGACTTGAATAATTTTACTTTCAACTAGAGTACTTTGTTGGGAAGAATGTGTGGCATATACAACTGAAACTACATAGAATTCAACCTATGTGGTACTTTTTTCAGGTAGACACAAACTGTTGAAGCTAGCAATATAATGAAGGAAAATTGGTGTTGAACAAAAAGGGACTAAAAATAGGGAGTTTGATAAAATTATGTATACTAGATACAAAGAGAAAGACCAAATGCATGCAAACTGAACTTATGCATAGTTAACCTAATATCATTCAGTGCCAAATTAAAATCATACAAACTACACACAAATGGGATCCTGCAATGGTAGACTAATATTAAATAAACAACGTTCAAATAAGGGTGCATAAAGTTCATTTGGAATAACATACCTCAACTAACCATATAGAAACATTGAACCAGTAGCAGAAGTCAACTCAGCAGGAAATCTAGCCAATAGATAAAGAGACTTGTGTTGTTTGTAATAACATGAAACGAAGAATTATGATATTAAGAGTACGTCATGCATATTACACTACCTGGAACTAAAATTACTACACTGAATCATGTTAGCACTAAATTCGATATAACCTAACTTCATTATATATAAAAAGAAAATATTGCTCAAGTTTTGTACCATTCCTTATTAGGAAAAACCCAAAAACATATTGCATAATGCTTCAATATTGTAATGATGGTATGGTTTAACAAAAATATAGTGTCAAGAGAATGAGAATATGCATTAACAACAGGTCATCCATGAAGAAAATGTTTGAGTATCTTGTTGCTCATGTCCAAAATAACTTGGCATGATTTCATTGCACATATAGTATTTGGTCAAATATGCCAAACACAAAAATTAAAATCAATCTGAATGCACAGATAAAACCAAAAAGAATGAAATCATTAGTACATTCAAGGATGGTTTTTATTGATCAACCAACATACATGTACACGAACCCAACATCACAATATATTCCAAGATTTGATATCTTGGAATGTATGTAATCTGGCAGAGCCTTTGAAATGCCCAAAAGATATGAAGCAACATTAGCAACCATATTTCCTTGCAAATGCATAATATTGCTTTCGATTCATCAACAATTATGGGTGAAAACTTACAAATTTCCATCTAAGACAAGTGAAGATACTTTATGATTTAATCTTGGTTTTGATGAATCTACTCCAATACTAGAGAATCTTGGTTCTACTCACCCCAATAGTCACCTAATATTCCATAACACAACACAATGTGTACAACAACATCATTATTTACAAGATTAATGGGGAGTACACAAATTATGATCATTTTTACCAAGTAGTGTAACACAACATGTGTATTCATATATGTTACCTATATTCACATATTCATTTTTTACTTTGGATACTCTAGTGGAGACCATCAACAGTGGTATCATACAAATTCATAAGAAGGTGTTAAATTTAAAGTGATATTATAACTATATTATTACAATATTAACAAGCCAAAAACTATTTTATAATTGTCTGTTTACAAGTGAGATAAGCAAGCTACCTATTTCATGAATAATATTCTCATCAATGATGATGCTAAAATGATTCCAACTATTCCATCTAAATACATAACATGGTCAAATCTATATATGTGTGTCAGTATCTATATACAAAAATATATTCATATCAAATTAGTGTCAATAACAAAGTTCCAATACAAGACCTTACCCTATCTGAGGATTTGAAGAAATGATGGGTGGATGGGGTGCTGCAAAAGTGTTCCATTGTCATGAAATGAAATGACAAAGGCATAACGATGAATTACCTCAAAATAGTTGACGAGCATGATTTTAATCAATTCTAGGATGCAACAATAGAAGAAAGACATCATTCCTTATTGGGAGAAACCAAAAAATAGTGCACAATGCTTCAAGTTCAATTGTGTTAACTCACTCGGTGCTCAAGAACCTCTGGAGTGCTCACAAACTAGAAAAACCTATACAATACAAAACATTGTCAAGAGACTTGATCAGAACATGCATAATAAAACTTTGACTTGAACCCAATGCACATATGGGAAGATCTCGTATGATTTATACCAGATGGGAGGGCCAAATTTCTCCCACAAATCCCCTTTCTCTTTGGAAATCAGATGAACGGAAGATTGTAGATGCCCATACCATGAAATTGGGGTGAATTAAACCATAAACATTGATTTATACCAAATGGGAAGGTGAAGTTGCTACCATAAATTCTCATATTTATGGAAGTTGGGCGAATGGAAGCTTGCAACTCCAAACTTCAGGGGTGAAATATATAGTTTTTCTCTCTCCCTCATAAAAACCTGGGCTAACCTTCTACATGATTTTTCTTTTAAAATAAATTAGGGGTGAATGGTAAAAGTTTTTAAAAACTACTACACTACAAAAAATTCTCCCAATAACAATTTGGAGGCCCCTTAATTTCTCCCATGAGAAAAATTTCTTCCCTAAAATCTTCCTTTTTATACATGCAAATTTGCCTAGCTTCACATGCATTTAGTTTCTACTAGCTGGCAGCGCTCCACCCCCATGGGTTTCCTTGTTTTTATCACCCCTTGCATTATTGCCACCCATGTTTCTTTTCCCATAGGGAGGGAGTCCAGATAGTCTACATCTTGGAGAATGATCCTCATAATCCTTTCTCATCATAATTTTGACCCATTCTCTTAAACTCCCGATAGTTCATATTTTTATGGTAGGATATGCAGAAGAATGCTTTACCATAATATCATTGGCCTCTCATCTCCCCCAATATTAGTAAACCATATGCAATATTCCACCTCATCATTCACCTACCCCCAAGTAGATTGAACCAAGGGCCCCCCACCCTATTCACTCTTAGTAATCTCACCACACATGGATGAGCTATTTGGTCATGTGACTGGGGTACCCATCTCCTTGTTTGTAAATTGCCTAATTTTTTTTTACATTTTTTCATTCTTTGGTAATTGTACAAAGCACATTATTTACATGAGAAGCAATAATACTTTTACTATCACATCTAATGGAATTTTCTGTGAACCCAGTGATAGTACTAGTCACCCTTGGTTGGAGCATCATAATTGAGTCACTTGTTCCTACAGTAATTCGAGTTGCTTGCATCACCTCACACGTCCTAGCACCCATAATTGTGATCCATAGAGTTTCCATTATCAACTACCTATATTCCATCTACATTAACTATTACTCAATCCCAACTTGATATCCTTCCCTTCATCTAATCCTCCCCTTAACAATAGATCACCTTATGTCTTGTTGGTACTTTGACTGTCACCATTGTCAGTTTTCCATTTTGCTTGACCCAAGGGAAGTTTTGTGTTATCCTTATTGACCACCCCATCCAAAATGATAAAAATCAAACCTCGTTATATCATTTGTACCTAATTTACCATAGACAGTTTCATGGTAACCTCTATCCTTTGTCATTTGTGGCTTCATTCCTATTTACTTCAACTCATTTTTTAGGAATGTTGTGGTACCATGGTTCTCATTTCTCTGATAATGATGAACCTTGGACAAAACATAGAGAGTCATCGTTTCTCTCTAATTGTGTTGATCCCCTTTATGTTTGACATAAATTCATCACACATTAGGAAGAGTCATACCTTATGGCAGCTGCAACTTCCACTTTCGGTTGAAGACCCCTAGGATTTCCAATCCATCCATGCCATCAAGTGCCAACACTTTCCATATTTTATCCCTTCAAGTTCCAGGGGTGACTCTCATCAAAGTAGTACTTTACTATTTATTACCACCCCCAAGGGTGATGCATATTTCTACATGAAATTTTTTCTAGTTACAACATCATGTACTATTTCTCAAAAAGTTCATCATGTTCAGACATGCACCTCCAACATATATGTCTACTTTTATAATATTTTTATAAATTTCATGAGCATGATAAATGCTCACCTCGTTTGTGTAAATAAATGATATATCCAGGGATGTTTAGTTTGTTTGTAGATGGATCTTCATCACTTATCCATGGGACACCCTTTATCCTTGGTCATAACTATCTCTATATATATAGGTTGTTACCAATTATCAGCATATGAGACATAAAATGATGATGTATTTCAGCTATATGGTGGCTCCTAACCTCATACGTCAGGGGGAAACTAATATCACCTAAATCTCACTCACAATGATTTTCAAGCAACCATTGGAAACTATCATCAATGCACATAGATATAGTAGAACAATGTCACCCTATGACCATTTAGATTCCACTACAAAAAATTGGTAAAAAAACTTATAATAGTAGGTTTTATGTACTTCGGTTTCCTACCATTTTGATGTTAGCACAAATTGAGCATTGTTTCCTTCAAAATCCATGCAAACTAGTCAAACATGAAATGACTATAAGAGCGGGCACGGTTAAGGTGGCCAAACCTGAAGCCTTGTCCGCATTAATGGGATTAGACCTTAGGCGAGTGGACATCCTTTCACACTTAAGCATAAATTCTAGTTAATCCTTGGGCATTCACACAATAAATTGGTTCGATCAGGTAGAGTAGAAAACTATAAATATAAGTCTACTAACATGGATTAAGAGAGGAAAAATAAGTATTTTTATGCTAGTGGGATATTCATTGATCTCATATGCCTTGTGACTATCCCAATTTCCCAATTGCAACATGCTTACTTGATCTCCATAACTTAATTCCTATACACATATTATAGGAGAGAGAGTGTGTGTGAATTTAGATTAAAGGATCCTCCCAAGGAGCATGGTGGATCCCATAATCTCCCATCCACACTCTTGAAGTGTTTCTAAAGACCTATTCATTGATATACAAATCTTATTGCTTCCCATTTTATTTTCATTTCACTTTGTAGTTTAGCTTATGATTTTATCTGTTTGTTTTTGTATTGGGTTGCAATATCATTATGTTTTCTAATCTTACTAACTCATTGGAATATTTTATTTTTTTATCTAAAAAGAGCAAATGATTCTATTGTATTCAAAAAAAATGGCATAAAAAGAGCAGGGGTTTATGCCATTAGTGGAAACCAGACCCAAATCCCTGATATAGTCACAAATATTTCAAGTCATTATCATCAGGAGTCTTCTACTTAACAGAGAAGAACATCCATAGTTCTATATCTTGGGGCATGTAGTTGTAAAAAATTTATATACTAGGGATAATTGTTTGATGCCTAAGCTCCTAAGTATCTGCCTAAATTAAACAAAAATACTTGACACACAATCTAAGTCAAAAGAAGAAACAAAGACCAGTTAACCAAGTTCAAACTTCACATGGGGGTTCTTGCTCAGAGTTGTGGTTCCTATGTGAGACTAAACATCCCCCTTGAACTGAAATGCATCCATGTCGATGGGCTATTTAATAGACCCCAGTGGACTCTGTGTCATTGGAATGCACTCCCATTGCTTCTGCTCCTAGGTTTTCTGGGTAACTCTGAATTCGATTACATGCTGGGAGTTGTAGAACAGTTTGAAATTACCTTCAAGGATGTGGATGGTGTTTAGTAGTTCCTCTTATTCACTTTTCACTTTATGTAGATCATATCTAATGATGGTTGTTGGTGTAGGCCTATTTTGGGAAGAAAGATATATTTTGGGTGCAGACCTAATTTTGAGGAAAAGATCTATTTTTGGAGCGCGCATATTAGGAGGCAGAAAAGAAGCATGTAGAAAAAGAAGGAAAATCAACGTGCAAGAGGAGAAGAAACATGTTGCACATGCAAACAGGTCTAAATGCTAGGGTTAGGGTTTTTGGCAAAGATTGTAACAACTATAAGCCTATAAAGTAGTATAAATAAGGACCTAGGAAGTCTAGGTGGAGAGAGAGGTCAGTTGATTATTGAGAGTTAGTTGGTTGGGAAGCTATTTATTGTAATAATTTTTGTGGTAGAGTTAAATAAGCTAGTCTTTAAGGTTTATTTCACACACTAAGGAGCCTGGTGTGATCTAGTCAGCCTCCCAGAGGGTACTTACCCTCATTTTGATTGTAATATTGAAGATGTAAAGTGCGTAGCACAAATTTTGCAGAAAAAATAAAAGAGCAGAGAAGTCAAATATTTGTGGGCGTAGCCCCAGGAGGGGGTGAACCATGGTAAAAAAATTTGTTCTATGTGATTGATTATGAATGATTTTACTATTCTGTGAATAATTATCTCAAGAATGAATGGTTAAAACTAGTTATAATAGCATGCATGCATGGTTTTAAAGA
>ML779647.1:861273-872006 GCA_009831015.1 Picea engelmannii | reverse complement strand
CAGAGAATTTAACCACATAATTGTACACTAACACAATAAGCATTTAAATGAACAATTTCTAATGAGCACGTTCATCAGAAGAAATAAAACCTGGAACTTTGGGGAAACCACACGTTGAAGACATTGTTCCCCCCAACCTTAGAATAAAGTCTCTATCACCTCTATCACCCCCGATCTAAGTTTGGAATCCATTGGGCTCCCTATGTGGCCTCTTGCAGAATTATGAGCTCTAGTTGATGTGAGTAATCTCTCAATGTTCATTGTGTTCAATCAATTAGTGTGTAGCCTTCTCAAGCTATCTGAATCACCTTTTAGGAATGGTGTCCCAATCCCTTGTCATGACTTATTTTATTTTTCCTAGGACTTGTGACACTTGTCTTGAGCCTCCAGCTCACTGACCACCTTTTAGAATTTACTTTACACATGTTCACAGATTCTCCTATAAACATGGAATCTGTCTTTTTGAAGTTAAGTTAACTCCACATCTTGTCTCAGTCTACTGCCACTTGGAAAACCCCATTGGATTCCTAACTCCCTCTTTAAAAATTTCTTCAACATGTGCCCCTTTTTCCACATGTGTTTATTTTCATAAAATAATAAGGTTTTACAATTCAATTTTGGTCAATCAACCAATTTGTCTTTTGTTTTGGAAAATAAATAAAATTCTAAATTAAAAATTATAATTGAAATAATAATAAAAAATCCAAGTCGTGGGGTATCACATACACCCCCCCCCCTAGAAATTATCACCATCCTCAGTGATAACTAATTTTCATCAATACCATTCTGGAAAAAAAATGGATATGCTTCCCACATATTACTTTTCATTTCCCAGGTAGCCTCTTCTAGACTAAGGCACTTCCATTGCACCTTTATCTATCCTGTGACTCGGTTCCAGAGTGTAACTTACCTCTTGTCAAGAATACGATCTCGTTCTATTGGGAACTCTCCCATGGGTTCCACCTATATCATTTTCCAATCAACAACGTGAATAGGGTCATGTATATACTTTTTCAATAACGAAACATGAAACACATCATGTACTTTAACCATAGATGGAAGTGCAAGTTGATAAGCTATTGGTCCTATTCAAACAACTATCTCGAATGGGACACAATATCTAGATTCTAACTTAGTATACATGCCTATCCATAAATGTAACTTCCCCGACCATCAACCCCGCTGTTGGGCAACGCTACTACGCAGAAACATTCTCATACATATATACTTATAAAGAATATGCATTAGATCAAATTAAGACATTTAACATTGGATTTACTGTTGTCATATAGACTTAAAAAAAATTAACAAAAATTCAAACTTGCAACGAAATACATGATAACATTTCAAGACACAGACATACATCAAATATAAATTAAGTACAGAATTAATACTTATATTTTAAACTAGTGTAACACCACCAACTGTGTGCAAGCCTTCCATGAAAATCCAAGCCTTAGACCGCGTTGCTCCTCGCTCTCAACACTAGGTCACCCCAGAGTTGGGATTAAGCTCCACCAGGCAAGGGAATCCTAGGCTAGGCAACGTCAACGAAATACACACACTTTATGAGGAAGGGTTATCTCCCAGGAGACACTTATGCCCACCACTCATAGACTCTCATTCTCCACATGCATGTCCCACCCCAGGAGTATACACCTTCATTGTCACCAAGACAGTCCTTCAACTGCTAAACCTCCCTTGCATTGGGCTTCAACAATAGGCTGGACCAGAATTCTCTGATCTTTGTGGAAGATACAAGACCCCTTCCAAGAGTTATCACTTCCTCCTCACACTCTCACCTAGAGAGAGTTGCTCACAGGCCTAAAAACCTGCCTCTTCAAACAAAACCACTTCTCTCACCTGGAGAAAGTGTTGCACACAGGCCTGACAGCCTTCTTCTTCAGCTCTGTTCCAGCACAAGGAGGACAATGGATGGCTCATCTAGGAACATTTGAAGGTAAAAAATCAAACTCAGCCAAGGGACTGTGTGGCCACAACAACCCACAGTTAAAACACACATGACATAGACAATTAAAGTATGCTCAGGTTTCTCAAAATACAACAACCCAAACAGTTAAGCACAGACTCGTATTTGTAGTGTGGATAATTCAGTTCATAGGACACAAAGGAGACACAACTCACTCCATGGTTTTTCCACTGGTTTTCAGGGGGCATGATAGGAAAATTATGCAAAGGTCGATGATGGATACCATATGTAGAGATTGGACGAAATTCACGGGAATACACTAGTCGATCACAAAGGTCTCACGCTTTCAGTTTTCAAAGTTGTATGAGGTATGCAGCAATCAGACATTGACTCCCAACAGTTCAGAAAACTGATGGAATAATGGAGTACGAACCCCCAACTCAATTGATGCTTCAAATTTTAACCGCATGCGCCCAGGTCGACACTTGTCTTCCTGCAGCTGCATGCATTCTCTTTTGCACATGTTGGAGATGCAGGCATTGCCTCTCCCAGGACTTAGGATAAAAACGTGTTTTGTCACACAACTTTAGAATAATAATAAAATATTATTCTCAAGGACTTAACCCCCTAATCTTATCCCCTCTTTCCAACCTTTCATCCCCCTTTCCCTTACCCATTATGTGGAAGCTTAGTCCCCATCACTCTTTCTTCATGGTCGGTTAACACGCAGCGATGTTTATATATTATATTAATGATCTGCATAATTACATATACAAAATCGGGCTCCTGGCCTTAATACTTAGTCTCTCCAGCCTAATAAACACATAAGCCCACCAGGTTATCAATACTCGACTCACCGGCCTACAAAACATGATTACAATTCATAATATAATTGGGGCACTATTGGGGAATATTACAATCCCATCCTCGTATTTTTGCACTGGCCTCAGTGAAACTCTTTACACAACATCAACAAGATTTTCAAAACATTCAAAAAGATGTGTGTATTCTACCTACATAGCATCCTCATGCTCCCATGTCACGTCCTCAGGACCGTACCAGGTCCACTGGACCTTTACAAGCCCTATGGCTTGATTCCGAAGTTGTTTGATTTTCTGGTTCAAAATGCGCACAGGATGCACTTGCAGGACACCTTGTTACTCCACCTGAATCACATTCCAATCAATTACATGATTAGCATCAGGTATATATATCTTAAGCAATGAAACATGAAATACATTATGTACAGTCATGGATGCAGGCAATGCAATCATATATGCAACTGGCCTAATCATTTCTAGGATTTCAAATGGCCCACAAAATCTAGCTGCCAACTTGGAGCAACTTCCCAGCTTCAGGGAATTTCTATTGGCTTTTACTTTCAGGAAAACATGGTCAACCACTTTAAAATCTCTCTAGGTTTTGTTCTTGTCAACATAACTTTTCTGCCTATATTGGGCAACCTTTAAATTCTATTTAATTTTTAGCATTTTCTCTTCCATTTCCTTGAGCAACTCTGGCCCAACTACTGCCCTATCAACTGGATTATCCCAGCTTACTGGAGTATTGCACTTTCTGCCATAAAGTGGTTTAAATGGGCTCATCTTCAATGATGCTTGATAACCATTATTGTAGGAGAATTCTACCAAGTGTAGGTAGTATTCCCATTTCGATGGTTTGTCCATCACATGCATCCTTATTATGTCTTCTATCACTCGATTCACCCATTTTGTCTACCCATTAGACTCAGGAATTGAGGACTCCTACCAGTCCTTCATTGCATGAATCTATGCACACCACAAAATCTTCATTCGGATCTGCAATACTCAGGATTGGAGCACTGGATAACAGTTGGTTCAATTGATGGAAGCTTCTCTCACAATCCTTCATCCACTGAAACTTCTTCTCCTTCCTTTGCAAGGAAGTGATGGGGTGAGCTATCCTCGAGAACCCTACGATAAACCTTATGTAATAAACAACTAGAACCATAAAGGATATGACTTCTTTCACATTCTTAGGTGCTGACGATTCTCTAATGGCCTCAATATATTCAGGATCTACAAATATCCCATATTTCGAAATAATATGCCCCAAGTAATGGATCTTCTCTTGATAAAACGAGCACTTGCTCAACTTGGCATACAGTTGGTGATATCTTCGCACTTGTAACACCATCCTAATATGCTTCTCATGATCTTCCTCTGACTTGGAATACACCATAATGTCATCCAGGAAGACTATGACAAACTTGTCTAGATAGTCCCTGAATACACTATTAATTAAGCACATAAAAACAACAGGTACGTTCGATAGTCCAAACGGCACCACTGTGAACTCGTAATGACCATACCTTTTTCTAAAGGTGGTATTGTTGATGTCTTCATCCTTTATCCTTACTTGGTGATATCCTGGCCTGAGATATATCTTTAAAAATTTCTTCGCATCCTTCAACTGATCGAAGAGGTCATCAATCCTCGACAGAGGATATTTTTTCTTTACAGTTACTTTGTTCAATTGTCTGAAATTGATACACAATCTCAGCATCCCATCCTTCTTCTTCACGAACATGACCAAGGCACCCCAAGGTGACACACTTGGGTGTATATACCCCTTATTAAGAATCTCTTCAACATGTAATTGTAGCTCTTTAATCTTTGGCGTACTCATTCTGTAAGGAGATTTCGACACTGCAGTGGCTCTAGGCATTAGGTTACAGAGACGTTGATATCTCTTTTCAAAGGTAGTCTATGTACCTCCTGAAATACATCTCCAAAATCCTTTAGTACTGCATTAACTCCAATATTTGAGTCTTCATCCTTAGATGTTTCCTCCACATGGGCTACAAATAATTGACAGCGTTTCCTGTAGCACTTCTTCAGCTGCATTGCTGAGATTTCTCTGATAGCAGCAGCTCTAGGAATTCCTTAGACTATTCTTCAATTCCCTTCCTCATCCAGGCATGTGAATGCCTTTTTATGACAGTCCAAGATGGCATGGTGTTGTTCCAACCAGTCCATCCCAATTAGACATTCATAAGAACCTAAAGACATAACATTTAATTCATCCTCTATGCTCAATCCATTCATGTCCATAGGACAAGACTTAACTAACTTAGTGGATTTCCTCTTGGTTCCTATAGCCAACTGAACTAACCAAGACTTTTCATGTTTGCATCTCAACAATTTCAAACTTTCCACCACTCTAGGATCTATATAACTATGGCTAGCCCCTGAATGAATTAAAATAGTAAAGGCATGGTTGTTAATCATACCTTCCACTTCAATCATGTGTGACTGATATTCATCTTGCTTATTTTCCAAGGCTACATAGATCCTTGGCATTCTACTACCCATGTTCTCCATTGTTTCATCCTACCGTACATTGTGGACAACTCTCACTTTATCATTTATGTGGGGTCAATATCTGTACCTATGGATCCATTTACAACCCCAACATTCCATAGGTGATGGTCTTGGCATTTTCCCACCTACTTCTACCTTCCCGGGCTCTCTAAAAGATGGTTGTCCCTGAGGATTGTTTCTGAAAAAGGGTGGCTTAGTTCCCTTCTTCCTCTGATCCATCTACAATTTCTTCTTGTCTTCCCAAGCCTTCCGGAAAGTAGGCTTCTCTCTTTGTTGCTCATATAAGAATTTCTCTCTTCTTATCGTTTCTTCCATAGTTTTTGGGTCATCATACTGGATCTTGTCCCCAATGGAAGCTGGAAATCCACTCAGATACCTTTGAATCTTGACAGTCTCATCTTTGATGAATGGAACATACTTCAATAATTCCAAAAACCTTCATTCGTATTCATCAATGGTCATGCTGCCCAGCTTGAGTTCAAAGAACTCTTTCATCTTTTTGTCATAGTATCTTTTAGTCAAATATTTATTATCGAAATATTTCTTGAATTCTTTCCAAGTGATATATTTCTCTCTAATGTGCTACACCTGCACAAGTTGATTCCACCATGTGGGTGCTTTTCCTTTCAATTGATACATCGCAATTCTTCCTTCTGCATGAGAGGAATAATTCTACCGTTGGAAATATTTCCTCATGCCGAGCAACCAAGTTTCAGCATCTTCCTCCTTCTTTTGTTCTCCATCAAATGTAGGAGGATTAATCTTGTTCATTTATCCCTTTAGTTCATCCACTCCAGTTCTCATGTTCTTTCTGGTAGGAGATGGGCTTGAACTACTGTGTTCCCTCCTCTTGGAGCGACCTTGGGAGTGATGATGGTGTTTAGCAGCACTCCTTGATCTTCTTCCCTCAGAATTTGGGTGACTCTCGGTTTTTCTCAAGTCTCTCTCCTGGTCCAACTTATTTTCTATTCTCTCTGGAATCTTCATCAACTTTAATTTGAATTCACCTTGTTTATCCTGATCTTTCCTAAGATTTTTTCTATCTATTCGGTGAGTTTGGGCATCTTTCAGCAATTTTTCAATGATCTTCATCATATTCCCTTCCTTATCTATCTCTTCTCCATTCCCATGGGATTTAGACCCCTCAACTCCCAAATGAACATCCATTTGTTTAGCTTCGTTCTCTAAACTGGAAGAATTCTATGTCTCTTGCATTTCTCTGTGCTCAGTAGTAGCTCTATCCAGTTCTATCACTTGTTAAGCTTCTGCAAACACAACATGCAGACAACTAGAATTTGTCAGGCCACCAATACTTAACAAATTCCCTAGAATTCATAGACAAATCTGACTCAAGAAAACGTTCATTTTCCATTCTCTGTGATTGTCGTTCAATCAAGAATCCCCGTATATTTCTACTTTCATAACACTGCTCTGCTAAGTTTTTTGGCACTATCCCCTTTCTCTCAGTTCCCCAACCCACACAACCATGGGTCATGACCAGGTGCTAGATCAATAAGCGCATACTCGGGCCTTCAGCCTTTGGCTTTAGAAGGTTTTCTAGAATAACACAATAGTCATTCAGAGTTCCAAGTTACCGAAATCGCATAGTAGGTTGGATCAACGGTCCACGTCTACCCAACATCCAATGACTCACAATCTCTATGGAACCTCATTGGTCTGAGTTCCGGGACTTCGGGACTTTGAAAGATTTCACATCCACACACCCTGAACACTTTCACGACACTTTGTTGATGTCATTACATCACATCACTTACACTTTTCCAAATTGTGGGGGCATGCAATGGTGGTTTGGAGTAACCTGCCTTTCATCCCACAATTCTTCTGACACTCACACATAAACCCTCGGTGAAACCACGGTTTGGATTACGGGACCACCTTGGATAATTAGCTTCCGTGCAACTTGGGTCCCCGCAATGCCTTCTGGTCATTGATCCTGATGTCTCATGATCAACGCCATTGTGGGTCCTCCGACATTTAAATACGTTACGTAAACTCGATCCCCACTAACCTTTCTCACACAGGATGCCACACGGTGGAATACTAGTGACTGACTTGTGGCCCAATCAGATGGGTGTCACACGTCACGTTCCATATGTAATTTCAAACTTCTACGAGTTCAAAACCCACTGGAATGTGGCACACATCCCATGTGTCCATGTCCATCCAAGTGATGTCATCATGACTCACTAATTCAGCTCTTCGGGAGCTTTCACCCTTCACCACTACATTTTACCTTTCGACATTGCCTTTATCCAATGGTTGATCTCTCCTCTCCAGATCTATGATGTAGATCCACTTCGGAGCTTTGTGTTTCATCCCTTCTCTTGTTTCTGGCATCAAACTTCACTGAAGTCGCGAAGTTAGAAGGGCTTCCATCTTCACTCCTCTACACCTTCCACAGATCTAACGATCA
The DNA here is from genome assembly GCA_009831015.1 of Picea engelmannii. Classification (NCBI taxonomy): domain Eukaryota; kingdom Viridiplantae; phylum Streptophyta; class Pinopsida; order Pinales; family Pinaceae; genus Picea; species Picea engelmannii. The sequence continues at coordinate 864,280 of ML779647.1, read as the reverse complement.
TAAGGGATTTCCCTTCCTTCCGAAGAGATCCTACGGTGCAAAATAGACTCTGCTACTCTGCGGATTTCCAAAGGAATTCACATCTAACTACCTCACAACACTACCAAATCTGACAGTCATGAAGGATTCTCCTTCTCCCAATGGATCCTATGGTTCCAACATCCCAAGTTTTGAGTGCTCTCTCTCTCTATGGTCAAATACCATGCCAGTTGTAGTTTTATTCTACCACTACTCCTCTCGAGCATCATAACATGACCAAGTAACCCCTTGGCACTCAAAAACATTCTAAGGTTCTAAATTGGTTCCATCTGAACACCATTTCCACTCGAAACCTTGGATCCAAATATGACTTATCCAACCCATCCAGGCTCAGCGTTGAAACTATGGTTCTAATACTACATTGTAACGTCCTCGGCCATCAACCTCACTGTGGGGAAGCGCTACTACGCGGAAACATTCTCATACATATATACTTATAATGAATATGCCTTAGATCAAATTAAGACATTTAACATGGATTTACTGCTGTCACACAGACTTAAACAGAATTAACAACAATTCAAACTTGCAACGAAATACAAGATAACATTTCAAGACATAGACATACATCACATATAAATTAAGTACAAAATCAATACTTATCTTTTAAACTGGTGTAACACCACCAATTGCGTGTAGACCTTCCACGAACCTCCCAGCCTTAGACCGCGCTACTCATCACTCTCAGCAGTAGGTCACCCCCGAGTTGGGACTAAGCTCCACCGGGAAAGGGAATCCTAGGCTAGGCAAGGTCAACGTAAGACACATAGTTTATGAGGAAGGGTTCTATCCCAGGAGCCACTTATGCCCACTTCTAACAGAATCTCATTCCCCACATGCCTATCCCACCCTAGGAGTATACACCTTCATTGTCACCAAGACATTCCTTCAACTGCTAAACCTCCCTTGCCTTGGGCTTCAACAACAGGCCGAACTGGAATTCGTCGAGCTCCGTGGAAGCTACAGGACACCTTCCAGGAGTTCTCATTCCCTCCACGCACTCTCTCACATGGAGAGATTCACTCACAGGCCTCACAACCTGCCTCTTCAACCACAACCACCTCTCTCACCTGGAGAGAGTGTTGCACACATGCCTGACATCCTGCTTCTTTAGCTGCATTCTAGCACAAGGAGGACAAAAAATGGCTAAGCTAGAAATAGATGACGATAACAAATCACACTCAACCAAGGGATTGTGTGGACACAATAGAATAGAGTTAAAACACACATAGCATAGACAATGATGGTATGCTCTGGTTTCTCAGAAGACAACAACCCAAATAGTTAATGACAGACTTAGATTTGCAGTGTGGATAATCCAATTCACAGGACACGTAGGAGACATGGCTCAATCCATGATTTTTCCATTGGTTTTAAGGGGGCATGATAAGAAAATTATGCAGAGGTCGATGATGGAGATCAAACGCAGAGACTGAACGAAATTCACGGGAATACACCAGTCGATCACATAGGTCTCAGAATTTCGGTTTTTAGATCTATGTGAGGTATGCAGCAATCAGACGCTGACTCCCAGTGGTTAATACAACGAATGACATAATGGAGGATGAACCCCCAACTTAGTTGACGCTTCATCTTTTAACCGCATGCAACCAGGTCGACACTTGTCTTCCTGGAGCTGCATGCGTTCTCTTTTGCACATGTTGGAGCTGCATGCATTGCCTCTCCCATGACTTAGGATAAAAACATGTTTTTTCACAGAGATTTGGAATAATAATAAAATATTATTCTCAAGGACTAAAGACCCTAGGATTAGCCCCTCTTTCCAACCTTTCAGCCCCCTTTCCCTTACCCATTCTGTAGAAGCTTAGTCCCCCATCACTCTTTCTTCGTGGTCGGTTGACACGAAGTGATGTTTATATATTATACTAATGATATGCATAATTACACATACAAAATCAGGCTCTTGGCCTTAATACTTAGGCTCTCGGGCCTAATAAACACATAATCCCACCAACTTATGAATACTCGACTCACCATCCTACAACACATGATTACAATTCATAAACATGATTACAATTCATAATATAATTGGGGCACTACCGAGGAATATTACAATAAATAACTCATTTTAGATTTGACTCTAATATACACATGATCTCCAACATTGAACTCTCTTAGAGTTCTTTTTGCATCAACATAACATTTTTTCCTTTCATGAGCTACTTTCATGTTCTGTTGTACCTGTTTCACTACTAGTTCCATTTCTTTTAACATATCTAGTCCTATCATCAATCTATTTACAAGATTACTCAATGAAACATGTGTATTAGATTTTCTTCCATATAAAATTTCAAAAGGACTATGTTTTGTTGAAGATTGTTAATGATTGTCATAAGTAAAATCAACTAAATACAAATATTCTTCCCATTTACTGTTCGACAACACATGTATTCCAACAGAGGACGAACACCTTCAGTAACCACTCACATAACCAGATTAAATATCAACACACCGATGTTTTCACGTGGTAAAACCCCTACGAGGAAACATCCACGGCCCCAACCAACGTGGCCACTTGGAGCAGTTTATTAATGCAAAGAAAAAGATTACAGAGAGATTTTACAAGAGAGTTTCTCACAATCGATCATCGGAAAATGACCCTCCATGCTCTTTAAATAGAGATCATGGACCAATTGGGTGTTAATCCACGGATCAATGGTCGTTAAGATCAAGGAGAGTATGAACCATCGGATCACTCTATGTCGGGAACATATCGTGACCGTCGGATTGCCTAACTACAAATGCATACTAAAGAAACACACTTTTACCTAATGACATATTAGACAAAGTAGATCTTAACTAAATCCTAAGTGTCTAAATATCCTAACATCCCCCCTTAAGAACAACTTGGGATAGGATTGAAGGATTTACAATAATGACACAATAGGAGAAGGAAGGAGGCATTAGAGCCTATCCCCCCTTAATAACAGCTTCCTGAACTCCTAAC
>ML779647.1:843049-861223 GCA_009831015.1 Picea engelmannii | reverse complement strand
CAGAGAATTTAACCACATAATTGTACACTAACACAATAAGCATTTAAATGAACAATTTCTAATGAGCACGTTCATCAGAAGAAATAAAACCTGGAACTTTGGGGAAACCACACGTTGAAGACATTGTTCCCCCCAACCTTAGAATAAAGTCTCTATCACCTCTATCACCCCCGATCTAAGTTTGGAATCCATTGGGCTCCCTATGTGGCCTCTTGCAGAATTATGAGCTCTAGTTGATGTGAGTAATCTCTCAATGTTCATTGTGTTCAATCAATTAGTGTGTAGCCTTCTCAAGCTATCTGAATCACCTTTTAGGAATGGTGTCCCAATCCCTTGTCATGACTTATTTTATTTTTCCTAGGACTTGTGACACTTGTCTTGAGCCTCCAGCTCACTGACCACCTTTTAGAATTTACTTTACACATGTTCACAGATTCTCCTATAAACATGGAATCTGTCTTTTTGAAGTTAAGTTAACTCCACATCTTGTCTCAGTCTACTGCCACTTGGAAAACCCCATTGGATTCCTAACTCCCTCTTTAAAAATTTCTTCAACATGTGCCCCTTTTTCCACATGTGTTTATTTTCATAAAATAATAAGGTTTTACAATTCAATTTTGGTCAATCAACCAATTTGTCTTTTGTTTTGGAAAATAAATAAAATTCTAAATTAAAAATTATAATTGAAATAATAATAAAAAATCCAAGTCGTGGGGTATCACATACACCCCCCCCCCTAGAAATTATCACCATCCTCAGTGATAACTAATTTTCATCAATACCATTCTGGAAAAAAAATGGATATGCTTCCCACATATTACTTTTCATTTCCCAGGTAGCCTCTTCTAGACTAAGGCACTTCCATTGCACCTTTATCTATCCTGTGACTCGGTTCCAGAGTGTAACTTACCTCTTGTCAAGAATACGATCTCGTTCTATTGGGAACTCTCCCATGGGTTCCACCTATATCATTTTCCAATCAACAACGTGAATAGGGTCATGTATATACTTTTTCAATAACGAAACATGAAACACATCATGTACTTTAACCATAGATGGAAGTGCAAGTTGATAAGCTATTGGTCCTATTCAAACAACTATCTCGAATGGGACACAATATCTAGATTCTAACTTAGTATACATGCCTATCCATAAATGTAACTTCCCCGACCATCAACCCCGCTGTTGGGCAACGCTACTACGCAGAAACATTCTCATACATATATACTTATAAAGAATATGCATTAGATCAAATTAAGACATTTAACATTGGATTTACTGTTGTCATATAGACTTAAAAAAAATTAACAAAAATTCAAACTTGCAACGAAATACATGATAACATTTCAAGACACAGACATACATCAAATATAAATTAAGTACAGAATTAATACTTATATTTTAAACTAGTGTAACACCACCAACTGTGTGCAAGCCTTCCATGAAAATCCAAGCCTTAGACCGCGTTGCTCCTCGCTCTCAACACTAGGTCACCCCAGAGTTGGGATTAAGCTCCACCAGGCAAGGGAATCCTAGGCTAGGCAACGTCAACGAAATACACACACTTTATGAGGAAGGGTTATCTCCCAGGAGACACTTATGCCCACCACTCATAGACTCTCATTCTCCACATGCATGTCCCACCCCAGGAGTATACACCTTCATTGTCACCAAGACAGTCCTTCAACTGCTAAACCTCCCTTGCATTGGGCTTCAACAATAGGCTGGACCAGAATTCTCTGATCTTTGTGGAAGATACAAGACCCCTTCCAAGAGTTATCACTTCCTCCTCACACTCTCACCTAGAGAGAGTTGCTCACAGGCCTAAAAACCTGCCTCTTCAAACAAAACCACTTCTCTCACCTGGAGAAAGTGTTGCACACAGGCCTGACAGCCTTCTTCTTCAGCTCTGTTCCAGCACAAGGAGGACAATGGATGGCTCATCTAGGAACATTTGAAGGTAAAAAATCAAACTCAGCCAAGGGACTGTGTGGCCACAACAACCCACAGTTAAAACACACATGACATAGACAATTAAAGTATGCTCAGGTTTCTCAAAATACAACAACCCAAACAGTTAAGCACAGACTCGTATTTGTAGTGTGGATAATTCAGTTCATAGGACACAAAGGAGACACAACTCACTCCATGGTTTTTCCACTGGTTTTCAGGGGGCATGATAGGAAAATTATGCAAAGGTCGATGATGGATACCATATGTAGAGATTGGACGAAATTCACGGGAATACACTAGTCGATCACAAAGGTCTCACGCTTTCAGTTTTCAAAGTTGTATGAGGTATGCAGCAATCAGACATTGACTCCCAACAGTTCAGAAAACTGATGGAATAATGGAGTACGAACCCCCAACTCAATTGATGCTTCAAATTTTAACCGCATGCGCCCAGGTCGACACTTGTCTTCCTGCAGCTGCATGCATTCTCTTTTGCACATGTTGGAGATGCAGGCATTGCCTCTCCCAGGACTTAGGATAAAAACGTGTTTTGTCACACAACTTTAGAATAATAATAAAATATTATTCTCAAGGACTTAACCCCCTAATCTTATCCCCTCTTTCCAACCTTTCATCCCCCTTTCCCTTACCCATTATGTGGAAGCTTAGTCCCCATCACTCTTTCTTCATGGTCGGTTAACACGCAGCGATGTTTATATATTATATTAATGATCTGCATAATTACATATACAAAATCGGGCTCCTGGCCTTAATACTTAGTCTCTCCAGCCTAATAAACACATAAGCCCACCAGGTTATCAATACTCGACTCACCGGCCTACAAAACATGATTACAATTCATAATATAATTGGGGCACTATTGGGGAATATTACAATCCCATCCTCGTATTTTTGCACTGGCCTCAGTGAAACTCTTTACACAACATCAACAAGATTTTCAAAACATTCAAAAAGATGTGTGTATTCTACCTACATAGCATCCTCATGCTCCCATGTCACGTCCTCAGGACCGTACCAGGTCCACTGGACCTTTACAAGCCCTATGGCTTGATTCCGAAGTTGTTTGATTTTCTGGTTCAAAATGCGCACAGGATGCACTTGCAGGACACCTTGTTACTCCACCTGAATCACATTCCAATCAATTACATGATTAGCATCAGGTATATATATCTTAAGCAATGAAACATGAAATACATTATGTACAGTCATGGATGCAGGCAATGCAATCATATATGCAACTGGCCTAATCATTTCTAGGATTTCAAATGGCCCACAAAATCTAGCTGCCAACTTGGAGCAACTTCCCAGCTTCAGGGAATTTCTATTGGCTTTTACTTTCAGGAAAACATGGTCAACCACTTTAAAATCTCTCTAGGTTTTGTTCTTGTCAACATAACTTTTCTGCCTATATTGGGCAACCTTTAAATTCTATTTAATTTTTAGCATTTTCTCTTCCATTTCCTTGAGCAACTCTGGCCCAACTACTGCCCTATCAACTGGATTATCCCAGCTTACTGGAGTATTGCACTTTCTGCCATAAAGTGGTTTAAATGGGCTCATCTTCAATGATGCTTGATAACCATTATTGTAGGAGAATTCTACCAAGTGTAGGTAGTATTCCCATTTCGATGGTTTGTCCATCACATGCATCCTTATTATGTCTTCTATCACTCGATTCACCCATTTTGTCTACCCATTAGACTCAGGAATTGAGGACTCCTACCAGTCCTTCATTGCATGAATCTATGCACACCACAAAATCTTCATTCGGATCTGCAATACTCAGGATTGGAGCACTGGATAACAGTTGGTTCAATTGATGGAAGCTTCTCTCACAATCCTTCATCCACTGAAACTTCTTCTCCTTCCTTTGCAAGGAAGTGATGGGGTGAGCTATCCTCGAGAACCCTACGATAAACCTTATGTAATAAACAACTAGAACCATAAAGGATATGACTTCTTTCACATTCTTAGGTGCTGACGATTCTCTAATGGCCTCAATATATTCAGGATCTACAAATATCCCATATTTCGAAATAATATGCCCCAAGTAATGGATCTTCTCTTGATAAAACGAGCACTTGCTCAACTTGGCATACAGTTGGTGATATCTTCGCACTTGTAACACCATCCTAATATGCTTCTCATGATCTTCCTCTGACTTGGAATACACCATAATGTCATCCAGGAAGACTATGACAAACTTGTCTAGATAGTCCCTGAATACACTATTAATTAAGCACATAAAAACAACAGGTACGTTCGATAGTCCAAACGGCACCACTGTGAACTCGTAATGACCATACCTTTTTCTAAAGGTGGTATTGTTGATGTCTTCATCCTTTATCCTTACTTGGTGATATCCTGGCCTGAGATATATCTTTAAAAATTTCTTCGCATCCTTCAACTGATCGAAGAGGTCATCAATCCTCGACAGAGGATATTTTTTCTTTACAGTTACTTTGTTCAATTGTCTGAAATTGATACACAATCTCAGCATCCCATCCTTCTTCTTCACGAACATGACCAAGGCACCCCAAGGTGACACACTTGGGTGTATATACCCCTTATTAAGAATCTCTTCAACATGTAATTGTAGCTCTTTAATCTTTGGCGTACTCATTCTGTAAGGAGATTTCGACACTGCAGTGGCTCTAGGCATTAGGTTACAGAGACGTTGATATCTCTTTTCAAAGGTAGTCTATGTACCTCCTGAAATACATCTCCAAAATCCTTTAGTACTGCATTAACTCCAATATTTGAGTCTTCATCCTTAGATGTTTCCTCCACATGGGCTACAAATAATTGACAGCGTTTCCTGTAGCACTTCTTCAGCTGCATTGCTGAGATTTCTCTGATAGCAGCAGCTCTAGGAATTCCTTAGACTATTCTTCAATTCCCTTCCTCATCCAGGCATGTGAATGCCTTTTTATGACAGTCCAAGATGGCATGGTGTTGTTCCAACCAGTCCATCCCAATTAGACATTCATAAGAACCTAAAGACATAACATTTAATTCATCCTCTATGCTCAATCCATTCATGTCCATAGGACAAGACTTAACTAACTTAGTGGATTTCCTCTTGGTTCCTATAGCCAACTGAACTAACCAAGACTTTTCATGTTTGCATCTCAACAATTTCAAACTTTCCACCACTCTAGGATCTATATAACTATGGCTAGCCCCTGAATGAATTAAAATAGTAAAGGCATGGTTGTTAATCATACCTTCCACTTCAATCATGTGTGACTGATATTCATCTTGCTTATTTTCCAAGGCTACATAGATCCTTGGCATTCTACTACCCATGTTCTCCATTGTTTCATCCTACCGTACATTGTGGACAACTCTCACTTTATCATTTATGTGGGGTCAATATCTGTACCTATGGATCCATTTACAACCCCAACATTCCATAGGTGATGGTCTTGGCATTTTCCCACCTACTTCTACCTTCCCGGGCTCTCTAAAAGATGGTTGTCCCTGAGGATTGTTTCTGAAAAAGGGTGGCTTAGTTCCCTTCTTCCTCTGATCCATCTACAATTTCTTCTTGTCTTCCCAAGCCTTCCGGAAAGTAGGCTTCTCTCTTTGTTGCTCATATAAGAATTTCTCTCTTCTTATCGTTTCTTCCATAGTTTTTGGGTCATCATACTGGATCTTGTCCCCAATGGAAGCTGGAAATCCACTCAGATACCTTTGAATCTTGACAGTCTCATCTTTGATGAATGGAACATACTTCAATAATTCCAAAAACCTTCATTCGTATTCATCAATGGTCATGCTGCCCAGCTTGAGTTCAAAGAACTCTTTCATCTTTTTGTCATAGTATCTTTTAGTCAAATATTTATTATCGAAATATTTCTTGAATTCTTTCCAAGTGATATATTTCTCTCTAATGTGCTACACCTGCACAAGTTGATTCCACCATGTGGGTGCTTTTCCTTTCAATTGATACATCGCAATTCTTCCTTCTGCATGAGAGGAATAATTCTACCGTTGGAAATATTTCCTCATGCCGAGCAACCAAGTTTCAGCATCTTCCTCCTTCTTTTGTTCTCCATCAAATGTAGGAGGATTAATCTTGTTCATTTATCCCTTTAGTTCATCCACTCCAGTTCTCATGTTCTTTCTGGTAGGAGATGGGCTTGAACTACTGTGTTCCCTCCTCTTGGAGCGACCTTGGGAGTGATGATGGTGTTTAGCAGCACTCCTTGATCTTCTTCCCTCAGAATTTGGGTGACTCTCGGTTTTTCTCAAGTCTCTCTCCTGGTCCAACTTATTTTCTATTCTCTCTGGAATCTTCATCAACTTTAATTTGAATTCACCTTGTTTATCCTGATCTTTCCTAAGATTTTTTCTATCTATTCGGTGAGTTTGGGCATCTTTCAGCAATTTTTCAATGATCTTCATCATATTCCCTTCCTTATCTATCTCTTCTCCATTCCCATGGGATTTAGACCCCTCAACTCCCAAATGAACATCCATTTGTTTAGCTTCGTTCTCTAAACTGGAAGAATTCTATGTCTCTTGCATTTCTCTGTGCTCAGTAGTAGCTCTATCCAGTTCTATCACTTGTTAAGCTTCTGCAAACACAACATGCAGACAACTAGAATTTGTCAGGCCACCAATACTTAACAAATTCCCTAGAATTCATAGACAAATCTGACTCAAGAAAACGTTCATTTTCCATTCTCTGTGATTGTCGTTCAATCAAGAATCCCCGTATATTTCTACTTTCATAACACTGCTCTGCTAAGTTTTTTGGCACTATCCCCTTTCTCTCAGTTCCCCAACCCACACAACCATGGGTCATGACCAGGTGCTAGATCAATAAGCGCATACTCGGGCCTTCAGCCTTTGGCTTTAGAAGGTTTTCTAGAATAACACAATAGTCATTCAGAGTTCCAAGTTACCGAAATCGCATAGTAGGTTGGATCAACGGTCCACGTCTACCCAACATCCAATGACTCACAATCTCTATGGAACCTCATTGGTCTGAGTTCCGGGACTTCGGGACTTTGAAAGATTTCACATCCACACACCCTGAACACTTTCACGACACTTTGTTGATGTCATTACATCACATCACTTACACTTTTCCAAATTGTGGGGGCATGCAATGGTGGTTTGGAGTAACCTGCCTTTCATCCCACAATTCTTCTGACACTCACACATAAACCCTCGGTGAAACCACGGTTTGGATTACGGGACCACCTTGGATAATTAGCTTCCGTGCAACTTGGGTCCCCGCAATGCCTTCTGGTCATTGATCCTGATGTCTCATGATCAACGCCATTGTGGGTCCTCCGACATTTAAATACGTTACGTAAACTCGATCCCCACTAACCTTTCTCACACAGGATGCCACACGGTGGAATACTAGTGACTGACTTGTGGCCCAATCAGATGGGTGTCACACGTCACGTTCCATATGTAATTTCAAACTTCTACGAGTTCAAAACCCACTGGAATGTGGCACACATCCCATGTGTCCATGTCCATCCAAGTGATGTCATCATGACTCACTAATTCAGCTCTTCGGGAGCTTTCACCCTTCACCACTACATTTTACCTTTCGACATTGCCTTTATCCAATGGTTGATCTCTCCTCTCCAGATCTATGATGTAGATCCACTTCGGAGCTTTGTGTTTCATCCCTTCTCTTGTTTCTGGCATCAAACTTCACTGAAGTCGCGAAGTTAGAAGGGCTTCCATCTTCACTCCTCTACACCTTCCACAGATCTAACGATCATAAGGGATTTCCCTTCCTTCCGAAGAGATCCTACGGTGCAAAATAGACTCTGCTACTCTGCGGATTTCCAAAGGAATTCACATCTAACTACCTCACAACACTACCAAATCTGACAGTCATGAAGGATTCTCCTTCTCCCAATGGATCCTATGGTTCCAACATCCCAAGTTTTGAGTGCTCTCTCTCTCTATGGTCAAATACCATGCCAGTTGTAGTTTTATTCTACCACTACTCCTCTCGAGCATCATAACATGACCAAGTAACCCCTTGGCACTCAAAAACATTCTAAGGTTCTAAATTGGTTCCATCTGAACACCATTTCCACTCGAAACCTTGGATCCAAATATGACTTATCCAACCCATCCAGGCTCAGCGTTGAAACTATGGTTCTAATACTACATTGTAACGTCCTCGGCCATCAACCTCACTGTGGGGAAGCGCTACTACGCGGAAACATTCTCATACATATATACTTATAATGAATATGCCTTAGATCAAATTAAGACATTTAACATGGATTTACTGCTGTCACACAGACTTAAACAGAATTAACAACAATTCAAACTTGCAACGAAATACAAGATAACATTTCAAGACATAGACATACATCACATATAAATTAAGTACAAAATCAATACTTATCTTTTAAACTGGCGTAACACCACCAATTGCGTGTAGACCTTCCACGAACCTCCCAGCCTTAGACCATGCTACTCATCACTCTCAACAGTAGGTCACCCCCGAGTTGGGACTAAGCTCCACCGGGAAAGGGAATCCTAGGCTAGGCAAGGTCAACGTAAGACACATAGTTTATGAGGAAGGGTTCTATCCCAGGAGCCACTTATGCCCACTTCTCACAGAATCTCATTCCCCACATGCCTATCCCACCCTAGGAGTATACACCTTCATTGTCACCAAGAAATTCCTTCAACTGCTAAACCTCCCTTGCCTTGGGCTTCAACAGCAGGCCGAACTAGAATTCGTCGAGCTCCGTGGAAGCTACAGGACACCTTCCAGGAGTTCTCATTCCCTCCACGCACTCTCTCACATGGAGAGAGTCACTCACAGGCCTCACAACCTGCCTCTTCAACCACAACCACCTCTCTCACCTGGAGAGAGTGTTGCACACATGCCTGACATCCTACTTCTTCAGCTGCATTCTAGCACAAGGAGGACAACAAATGGCTAAGCTAGGAATAGATGACGATAACAAATCACACTCAACCAAGGGATTGTGTGGACACAATAGAATAGAGTTAAAACACACATAGCATAGACAATGATGGTATGCTCTGGTTTCTCAGAAGACAACAACCCAAATAGTTAATCACAGACTTAGATTTGCGGTGTGGATAATCCAATTCACAGGACACATAGGAGACATGGCTCAATCCATGATTTTTCCATTGGTTTTAAGGGGGCATGATAAGAAAATTATGCAGAGGTCGATGATGGAGACCAAACGCAGAGACTGAACGAAATTTGCGGGAATACACCAGTCGATCACATAGGTCTCAGAATTTCGATTTTTAGATCTATGTGAGGTATGCAGCAATTAGACACTGACTCCCAGTGGTTAATACAACAAATGACAGAATGGAGGATGAACCCCCAACTTAGTTGACGCTTCATCTTTTAACCGCATGCAACCAGGTCGACACTTGTCTTCCTGGAGCTGCATGCGTTCTCTTTTGCATACGTTGGATCTACATGCATTGCCTCTCCCATGACTTAGGATAAAAACATGTTTTGTCACAGAGATTTGGAATAATAATAAAATATTATTCTCAAGGACTAAAGACCCTAGGATTAGCCCCTCTTTCCAACCTTTCAGCCCCCTTTCCCTTACCCATTATGTAGAAGCTTAGTCCCCCATCACACTTTCTTCGTGGTCGGTTGACACGAAGTGATGTTTATATATTATATTAATGATATGCATAATTACATATACAAAATCAGGCTCCTGGCCTTAATACTTAGGCTCTCAGGCCTAATAAACACATAATCCCACCAACTTATGAATACTCGACTCACCAGCCTACAACACATGATTACAATTCATAAACATGATTACAATTCATAATATAATTGGGGCACTACCGAGGAATATTACAATAAATAACTCCTTTTAGGTTTGACTCTAATATACACATGATCTCCAACATTGAACTCTCTTAGAGTTCTTTTTGCATCAACATAACATTTTTTCCTTTCATGAGCTACTTTCATGTTCTGTTGTACCCGTTTCACTACTAGTTCCATTTCTTTTAACATATCTAGTCCTATCATCAATCTATTTACAAGATTACTCAATGAAACATGTGTATTAGATTTTCTTCCATATAAAATTTCAAAAGGACTAACTTTTGTTGAAGATTGTTAATGATTGTCATAAGTAAAATCAACTAAATACAAATATTCTTCCCATTTACTAGGTCTATCCATTACATCCATTCTAAGCATGTGGTCAAGAATCTGGTTAGTTCTTTCACTTTTCCCATCCATTTGTGGATGATAAGAAGTAATAAAATCCAATTGGGTACCTAACCCTTTAAATAAATCCTTCCAAAAAATTCTAGTAAACTTAACATCTCTATCAAATATTATAACTTTAGAGATTCCATGTAACCTGAATATTTTAGTCATCAATGTTTCTACAATATTAATAAGCTTGTAGGTTGATTTCACAGGTATAAAGTGTGTTTCCTTACTTAATTTATCAACCACAACCATAATTGAGTCATTTTGTTTACTACTTCTAGGAAAACCAGTAATAAAATCCACACATCACTTCCCACTTCCATTCTGAAATGGGTAAAGGTTATAGTAGTCCAGTTGGATGTTGGTGTTCAACTTTAACTAGTTGGCACTCTAAACATCTATCTAGATATTCAGTTGTTTCACCTTTCATATTTGGCCAATATAATTTTTTTCTCAGCATAGTAATCAATTTCTTGTAACATGGATGTCGAGAATATTGTTTCTTATGTAGTTCATATAGAATTAACAACAAAATTTCATTCAATTCTGATACATATAATCTATTTTTATACATTAACAATCCACTTTTCAAGAATCTAAAGTCTGATTTTTCTATTCTTATTGAATCATCAGAAATCTTTAACTTAATATTTTGATATTCTGGGTCTTTTTCAGCTGCTATCCTTACCCTTTCTTCTAAATATGTTTCATAATTACTTCTAGTAACTGTATATATCATATTTTCATGCCTACTTGATGCATCATCCACCTTATTTTCTTTTTCGTTTATGTGTTTTATCTCAAAATCATACTCGCTTAAGAAGGCTAACCACCTTGTTTGGCAAGCATTCCAAATTTTTTTATCAAACATATATTTTAGAGCGATGTTATCTATAAACAATGAAAATTTTCGGCCCATGAGATTGTGTCACCACATATTTAATGCATGTATTATTACAACCAATTCACAAGCATGTGTTCTGCAATTTTCTTCATGTTTCTTTAATTTCCAAGATTCATAATCAATAACATGGTTTTCTTGCATTAACACACCACCAAACCCTTCTGGGCATCCATCCATACATACTACAAATTCCTTATCTAGATCTGTCAATTTTAATATAGGAGTTGTAGTTAAAAGTCACTTTAATTTGTTAAAACTTTCATGACATTTCTTGGACCAGATGAACTTAGTTCCTTTCTTTTGTAATGATGTTATAGGATATGCAATCTTAGAGAACCCTTGTATAAACTTCTTGTAATAGCCAGTTATACCTATAAAGGATCTTATGTGTGAAACATATTTAGGTTCAGGCCAATTCATTATATCCTTTATTTTGTCTAGATCAATTCTTGTACCTTCCTTGGAGATTATATGTCCCAAATATTGAATTTGATCTTTATAGCATTCACACTTAATTAGCTTTGTTCATCAAGCACATGAATGTGATTGGGGCATTAGGCAGCCAAAAAGGTATTATGACAAATTCTTAATGTCCATACCTCGTTCTAAAAGTCATTTTATAAATATCTTTGTCCTTTATCCTAACTTGATGTTAACCAAAACATAACTCAATCTTAGAAAATATTGTAGCTCCCCATACTTGATCAAACAAATTATCGATACAGGGTAACGTGTATCTATTTTTAATAGTAATTTTATTAACTTGTCTATAATCAATACAGAGACGTAAAGTTCCATCTTTCTTTCTCACAAAAAGTATTGGTGCTCCCCATGGAGACACACCTAGTCAGATATATTCCTTATCTATCAATTCTTGCAATTAACTTTTTAATTCATTTAACTCTAGGATATTCATCCTATAACGATATTTTGAAGTAGGTACTAATCTAGGTATCAATTCTATGGAGAAATCTATGTCTCTGTTAGGAAGTAGTATGGGAATATCCTGTAATACATCCTGAAATTCCTATAATATGGGAAAGTTATCTATCTCCTTATTATTTTCCTTTTTTTCGTTATAATTTATGTGTACAACAAGTATTTTGCACCTTTTTTGGATGCATATTTTAACTTGTAAGGCTGTTATTTCTCTAATACTAACAGGTCTTGATACTTCTTTAATGTTTATATTGTATTTAAAACAAGTCTTGAGGTTGCAAGGCTAATTTAATACGATGTATTGTTAATGAAGTTTTATTGAAATTTCAAATTAAAACATTTTCTTGTTAATTAATGGTGATATGAAGATAAGTAAGTGTCATTTATAACACTTGGGGCCAAAACTTGAACCAAATCTAAAATTTTAATAATGTGGAATTTTCATTTTTTCACTGTAATTGTTATTGTTGTTGGTTGTTGTGAATGTTTTTGTTCATTTGAACCATTTCACAGCTCAGCTTCAATTTTATTTTGCAGTAGAAGTAAGTTCATATTTCTCTTTTCTTTCATCCTTATGAATGATTCATTGTATCATTGTTAGTTGATTTTATTTTGAATAATTTCATAGGGTAAACACAATGCTTTCCAAAAGGATCGAAAAAGCAAGTTAAGGCCATTGAGATAATGAAAGAAGAGGATGAAAATCCCAATGCATTCTTGTTCTCAGACACTTAACAAAAAATTGGTATTAATTGTAGATAATGGAACAAGATTTATGAGTATTTGGAGAAGGGATACTTTTCAAGTGCATGCCTGGAAGACTCTGACAATTTTGTGGATATACGTTGTTCGACTCTCCATACGACAACAACCAGACTAATACTTACTATGTATTCAGACATAGTATGTTGGGTTATTTTTCATGTGTATTTGGACATCTGCACTATAGAAAATGAGGAAAATCATGTACTAGGGTATTTTCATCTTGAATATTTATAAGTCATGCATAAATTACCCAAACCAAAAATCAAATTAGATGGTCAGTTTCTTGATGCATTTGTGAGAAAAGAAGTTACTAACATACAAAAACAAATGTCTTATTTAATTAGAGAATAGTTGGTTTATGATACCAATTTCAAAATCATATCTAAAGGATTATGACATCATGATAACAGTATGAAGGTGTCCCCTATGACATCGTCTACTATGTTATGCCGATTATATGGAGAACCCAATGCTCTTCAATTCAAATTAGAATGGGTTCCTTTGATACATCATATTTTAGACAATGGAAATATTTTCAACTAGGCAATTATTTGAGGAGATAAGTTGAGAAAATATTGATAGCTCCCCCGTTTTACGCCTCAATTTTTCATGTTTGGTTATTTGATAAATTAATTCTATGCTAAAACTCATTTTCCATTGATGAAATGGACTTGGTCTCCATCACAACAACCTATTCATGTTTCCTGTTGCAAACTTTGGAATTCAAATGCAAAACAATGATTCTATGAGGTTTGTAACAATTTTATGATTCCATTACATCAACTCTTATTTGATTACCACCTCCTAGATTTACAAATAACGCAATGGAGGGCATTTCATATATCAATTATTGGTTCATTAGAGACACTTTTTATTATATAAGTATTTATGGGTGTGAGGCTTCTCTACATGTTCTTCCTAGGTATGTTCCAGATAGGTTAGTTCTTAGAGAGATTGTCTATCAAACAATTGGGACATGTATAGCATTGGATTTAAATATTGGTTCAAAGGAGGTGTGGCCTTATTTTCCAATCAAATTGGGAATGTTTACCATATCAAATTATCATCATGTTAGAGTGGAAGCGACAACTCTTGAGAAAATCCAAATGTATTATATTTCTTTCAAAAGACATGATCATTTAAACAGTGTGCATGATTATTATCAGGCTTTAAGAAATTTCAAAGTATACAAACATGAAGATATTCCTTTTGATAAAGTATTCCAAAGCGTTCAATCATATGAAGAAATATGAAATAGAATTGCAGAGATTCCAGAAGGTCCTAAGAGAGATGATTTTTTAGCATTTCAAAGGAATAGGAATTTGTGTTTGGGAAATATGTTTGTTACTGATAATTAATATCTCTAAGGCCAAGACAAACAATAGTTGAAAACAGAGAAGTCACAGTGTTCATAGAATGTGCAAGTGGAGCAACCAAAACAACAACAAGGGAATAAATCTCAATGAGATCAAGAGTTGATGACTCCACAAAAAGATGATCCATAAAAGAATCAATCAGAAGAAAACATGGAGGCTATTACAATTGTTGTTATTTATGAAACTCCTTTGTCATCATTTCCAAGTAATCCTTCTTCTGAGATCATTTATTTTGATTCTTTAGAGCCAGTAGTAGAGGAGACGCCTCCTCTAGGTGAATATTTCTGCAGTCCTACTAAAAAAGCTATTATTAAAGGAAGGCCTCAGAAAAGGAAAATGGAACAAATAGGGGATACTCCTCTCAAACAGGTCATGAGATGGGATGCATCAAAACTTAGAGAGATAGATTTTTTCGATGAGGTCATAGATTCAATGGGATATTTTTCGCATGCTAATAATCGGTTTATTGGCAATCTCAAAGAGATTGTCAGACAACAGCAAGAAAAAATCAAGTCTTTTGAGGACAATTTGCAACAGCAAAAGTCTTTAGTCGAGGTTGAGTATAAAAAACAAATTAATATTCTTTTACAGCAACATCAAGTTCAACTTTAGGATCTTGAAATTCATCTCAAACAAGAAATAAAGTAGCTACAGGAAACATCTAGAAAATAAATTGCAGAAAAAGATAGACAAATTATTCAACTATCTTCACAAGTCAAATATTTGCAAAGTAAACAACTTGCATGGAATTTATAAATAAATAATCCTTGGTATCAAATGAACAACTTAAAACATCCCAGGAATATTTCTATCATAGGTTGAGTCATATTCATAAGTACAATAAAACTTATTAAGGCTAAAATGTCTGAGATTAAACAGGTATAGGATGCATTTGAAAAACTGAAGAGTTGGAAGGAGAAGTACAAATCAGCCCCAGATAATATCTTACAAATTTCAGAAGAAGAAAAACTCAAAATTCAAATTACTCTGGACAGTTGGGTACAAAAAAATGAACCATTCACAGAATCTTGTTACAGATTGAATTAAATATTGCTCAAATATTTGGGGTAATGCAGTGGATATCATCATTAAGTTTGATATTCCAAATGTACAATTTATGGGAGATTCATTCTTACGAGAATCTTCTTTTACTAATCTACAACAACAAAGAAAAGACTATGAGGGTTCGATATAGGGATTAGACACATGGGATATGCAACCAATCAATCAATTTCTCATCTATCCATCAACATGCACAAAATTCATTAATAATTTGTGTTCCAAGTTAAGTGGATAAATTGTTACTGTTTCATGCAAGCTTTACTATTGTGAGATTAATTTGGACAAGAAAAATCCAAAACTAATTTCACAAATTATGGAAAAAAATTCTAAATGGGAAATCTATATCAATAGGATCGAGAAATAAAAGTAACAGATCAAGCAAGAGATCCTATCATTTTGTAACAAAATCTATTTATTTGGAAATTACTCTATTAGGATTGCGAGAAGTTTTGATTTTTATGTTATACCAAGACTTATTTATATAGTTTTTTATTAATGAATAGGGGGTTAGAAAAATCAAAAGAACTGGACTAAGTGCACTATCGTAAAATTCTATTTTGTGGAATTGAATACCTAAGGTGGCAGTATATATTGTGTGTTTCTTTTGTTTGGTACTATTATTCTTGCAAATGAAATACAAACTTTCATCCCATTATATCTTTCCTTCAAATTTGGATGGAATGAATATTTGGATTCTTTGTTTTCTTCATTGTTTTTAGAATGATTGAGAAATTGTCATGTTATTCCATTCTTGATGAATTTGATGTGAATGGTAGTAAATTAAATATGAGCATATAGAAATTAAATATTCAAATAACTATTTATTTGAAATATGTAATTTCTAATGATTGTTTTAACAATTGTTTTTATTTAAGAACTACTTCTAGAGATCAAACAGTTTATTTATTCTTCCCATATTCAATCATCTTTATGCTCCCAGGATAGTTTAGTTTTAGTTAGAAACAATACTTAGATTGCATGTAAAGTTAGCTTTATTTTTATTATATCTTACAAATATACATTTGATTAAAATTGGATCAACTTTTTTGTTGATTTCAAAATCCCCTTTAGTGGCAACCGGGCCCATGTGTCGGTGAGTATTTCCATACCAAACAAGTATAGGCCTAATTGGGGCCTTGATCAGGCAATTTATCCATGTTGAATGATAGGAATTTTCCAAGGCATCAAGAATAAGTAAACTCTATACTACAACATTTTTCCATGCTATATTGCAAACCATTAAGTACTATGATTTATATGGGAACTAAGCTTTCAGTTGAGCAGTGTCCTACAACATTTGTAGATATGGAGTATATGGATTATGTTCCTTATGCTAGTGGGAGTCTTGAGTCAATTCATGACTAACCCTAGATGTGAACATTGGGTTGTTGCAAAGAGGGTCTTCAAGTATTTGCAAGGTACTTCTGAATATCCCATTTTCTATAATAGTGATGTTTTAGGGTACCCACACTCAGTGGATATACAAGGTTATGAGGATTCTGATTGAGAAAGGGATGTATATAGAAGGATATTTATGAGTGGATATGTTTTTCAATTGTTTTGTGGAGTAGTAAGTTCGATGCATAAGTGACAAGATGTGGTCAATTAGTCCACTATAGAGGCATAGTTTATGGCAACTACTCATGCATGTAAGGAGGAAATTTGGCTTATGAAAACATGTTCATATGTAGGTCTAAGTTAGAGATATATTACAATACATTGTGATAGTAACATCACCATTTTTCTAGATAAGAACCCAACCTTTCATGCAAATAAAAAACATTTAGATATGTAGTACCATTTTGTTAGGGACATTGTAGAGGATGTAAAGATGATACTTGAGAAAATTGACACTTTGAATAATGATGCAAATGCATTGAAAAAAAATGGTGAGCATGGGTAAATTCAAGTGGTGTTGTGAGTTTATGGGCCTTATGGACCCTAGTAGTTAGCTCATAGTTTGATGCATTCTCCCTTATACTCTTGCATAGTATATGGAAAGTGGGAGAATGTTGAAACAAGTATTTCATACACCTTGCAATCCTATAGTAGTGAAAGTAATGATTAATGAGCAATAGCATGGAATAAATGCTTAGCAATAACAAGGAATAAATGATGGCTAGTGGTAGGGAATAAAAGCATATCACTAGTAGTAAATGAATTCTAAGTAGCAGTAGTTGGCCAATTACTTATTGGTGGTTTCTAGCAAGTATAATTGGAAAACCATTAATGGTTTATGGTTTTTTTATACCTATTTATTCAATGCTAGGGTTAGAGGAAAATAGAGTGTGAGTTTTAGCTTACTGTTATGTTATCAAAATTTTCCCATAATCCTTATGCTACTGCTAAACACTCTTGTTGACAGCATGGAGACTTTGTAATGTATTGTAACCATTAAGTTGTTGAATAATACATTGATTGTGCTTTAGAGTGTTGGAATTTTCTCTCAGAAGGGTTTTCCCCAAGAAATCGTTATCTAATGGTTGCATGTTTCTATGTTGTTTATTACTACAACTATGTTTATTTAATTTATGCACATTCTTCTCTCATTTATTAGTGTGGGAAGTGTATTATGAACCTCTTCTTCCTTTCATGATTTGGAACCCATTTAAAACATTATCATTTGGAGAATTGAAAAGTACTCGCATGTTTGTGAAAAATAGTTTTTTTTTAAGGCTATGCAGTGTTTGTGAGTGGGATTATGATGGTCATTTGAAATTATGTGAGGTGTTCACAAGTATTTAAAAAGGAAAATTGAACAACACTAAATCCATCTCCAACTTTCAAAAAGATATATTTTATGAAATTTTTCAATGTGTTTTCTGTAACAACCGAATATTTCTAAACATCATTAAGTTTCATAAACATTTTATTACGTAGACAGAAACAATAACTTCCTAGCATAATATTGATTTTCATAA
>ML779647.1:819055-835343 GCA_009831015.1 Picea engelmannii | reverse complement strand
ATTATCAAATAAATTGAGGTGGAAAACTCAAAATATTCACACCATCATGTAATATTTAATAAATATTGAATTTTGCACCTCGATGTTTTTTGCCCCTCTTGATACTTAATAGATCCAATTTTAAGATGGCTCTATGCTAGTTCGTAATTATGTTTTTTAAGATTAAGGTAATTAAAAATAATTAAATGTCAACTCTTTCTTTTTCATTTTATTTTATTAACGTTACAGATGATGCAGAGATCTCCCCCACCCCATAGTATAGATCACCTTGGTTTTCTCAGTCCAATGATCATTTTGAAGACTTATTGCACTCATTGTTTTTGTAACTTATCTTAATCCAATTCTGAGTAACTTCTACAATCCTTTGAACTAGTCTAGATTGGATTGAGAACAAAATGAAAGAACATAAAATATTGGAGAGCACAAATATGGTATTAACAGTAGAGTACTACAAAGAAAACCAACTTTTATCAATGATTCCAATGGTGGAAAAAATTGTAATATGCATAGCAATACCAAATGGATAGAATGGTATTAGCTTACCGCTACGAAGACAAGTATTACTACACTCATTCACAAAAGGCACATAAAATAGGATGAAACTACATTTTGTATTGATTTCAACATAAAATAAGACACAAAAACCCTAAAATGCAATAACCCTGACCCTAACATGATTAGGGAAGAGTAGGAACATTTCACTTGATGAATATAAATTATCCAAAAAATAATAATCTTCTCATAATCATAACATTTTCCTCAATGCTCCATTTTAGTTCTACTTCAACTCGTTGGAAAGAAAAATTGTAGACTCAATTGGGTCCCTATTCTTTGTGTGTCACTACCCCATAAATCACATGGGAAACCCCTAAAAAATGCACCACAAAATCATGACCCCAACATTTCCAATATCAAGAAAGTTTTCCACCTAGATAGTGCTTCCCCTTCCTCAAGTAGAAATGGTCCCCATTGCATCAAATTTCTTGTACCAAATTGAGGAACTTCCATTGGATTTGGTTCCTAATAAAAACACTTGCCTTTGTGAAGATATTCCACTTCTTTAACGACCCAATAAATTGTATGCTCTATTGGTGGGAGCTCTTCATCTTGGTGTTCATGATTCAATTCATTGTAGCTTGATTAATGCAAGAAGAGTTGAACTCTGTAATGGATAAATGCTCTACCACCTCCTGGGTATCCAATAGGTAAATAAAGTATGGTTGAAGAAACTCCACATTGAAGACAAGATGCAAGTTGATAAAGAGTCAAAGATTCAATTCAAAAGTATTCATAGCCACAACATTGGTAATAATATAAGGCCCATATCGAAATGGTTTGAGCTTCCTGTGGAAACCTATGATTCATTCTTTCTGCAAGTGAAACCATACCTTATCACCAACTTGAAATTTGTATGGAACATGATGTTAATCGTGTCATTGCTTGTACTTGACACTTAATTTATGCGTAATATCATGAACTTGTAATTGGATGTGTTGGATCTATTTAAGAAATTTTGTTTCTTTATCTACCCTAGTTTAAGCATGGAGAACTCTTTTTGTGCTAATAAAATGGGTAGATCTACATCAATTAGGTGAATGGATGGAACCCCGGGGACACCTAAAAAGGGTTATGGATAATATAAGTGTGAAGAGATCTATTGTAATAATTGCGCTAAATGTAAGGAAGGTTTTCACCCCATGTACGTTGGATGCTTAGAGTCACTATGTCAAAGTTTGGTGGGATACTTAATACATGCAACATGCTCAGGAGATTTTGAACTTTATGCAGCATAATCCACTTGGGGAAAATTTGGCAATGCCCTTAAGGAGGAGTATTTACTTCTTGGAAACTATGAAGATCAATTCACCAAATCAATTACCTTGCATCGAGGTAAAGACTCATCTGTGTCAAATTATGTTAAGTACTTGAATAGATATACAAATATACTTCAGAAATAACCAAGAATAAACTAAACCATTCACCAATAATGAACACAAGAAATATTCAAAACTCTTGAGGTAGGGTAAAACCATATGTTATTACATATGGAAGGATAACACTCCTCGAGCAATGCTTGATACATTAACAATATTCTTCACTCTCCTTCAATACATTTCTTACACTTCTTTATATAACATTCTCTATCTTCTAGGAACATTATAGAGAAGGAATCTTATAGAAAGCATACTTATTATATCTAACTACCATAATATGTATTATTTAATAAAATAGTGGACCTAGTCCACCTCACATTGAATGGCCTCCACTAATAATACATAACCACCTTCTCATTGGTTACCTCCCTAAGTAACCCATATTACCTCCCTAGGTATACTACATTCCATCCCACTTCACATGTTTCATCCTCAAAACACGTGAGAAAACCATACAATATGACCAACTAATAAATGTATCCAACTGTTACCAAGTACGGCCATCCATCCATCCATCATAATGGAAGTCGACTGTGATTTCCAATGGTTTCCTTGTCACCCTGGTCTTTCTCTGCATCATATTGGGGTTGTCATGGGATTGTTTCTCGATCCTAATGTCTTCCTACAATTCTATTAGTGCTCCATGCACCTCTTGATTGGTTTCCTTTATGGTTCCATGTTGGTGCATAAGTGTGTTGATGATCACACCCTTTCCTTGGTGATTGTTGTTTCTCTATATGATGTGGATGGCGATATACAACAACTGAAGGAATCAGTTTTTTTTTTGTCAAAACTATAGCACATTGTGTCTTTGAGTCAATGACCTCCTTATCTTCCTTATTGTGTACTTCTTGTGGTTTTTATTCATCTCCTTCTGTAAACTACACCTCTAGTTCAACTTCGGACTCGACAATAACTTCTTCATTGGTTGTCATGGACCCATCTTTCAGAAGAAGAGACACATCCTGCAATGTGATTTAATTTTTCTTGTACAAAAGTTTTAGAAACTTCTTTTGCACATTAATGTTAACTATCCAATTGATTCCATCCAAGGATATCCAAAAAAAAATCCATTTCAGCCAGATCTATAGCATGGAAATCAAAATGCAACACATATTTATCCACAGTGAGCTTCAAATCTGTAAAAATTTGAATATTTTTACCCTCAAATTGTGTCTTTTGGATATTCTTTGTAGCAACTTGCAATCTATTAACCAACTGAACATTGATAAAAATTTGTTGGTAACTAGGGTTAATAGAAACAATTACATTTTATTTATGAATACAACCATGAACCTGTAATATAGATTTGCCACATGAAAATAAAACCTTGGTGATGTATTTATCCTTACACTTAATATGATATCATTGTAGATTTTAACCAACCTTGTACAATATTTACTGCAAACAGATCTTCAGTAAAAGAACAGAAAATATACAATGGAAAATACACACATTACACAGAGATTTTTCCCCTGGAAACCCAAACCGGGAAAACCAACATATTTTATATTCATTCATAGTGATACATTGTTTACAATACAATATACATATAGGAGCCAGCGGCATCCAAAACCCTAACCCAATGACCTGGATTATTCAAAAACCCTAATTCCTTAACCGGAAATAGAAAACCATCGGCAAAAAACCATGTGCTGAAAAACCACCTAAATATGTGACACATTTCTCGAGGCAGAAAACAAAATGGGGGCGTTGCCCCCGAATCCCCTGTGCGTCCAGTGCAACGCATAGACACTACTACACGTACAAATAATATAACACATACCCAACATTCTCCCACTTTTTGTTTTCTTTTCATACAGGGGGTTATAGGGTTACATAGTTAACAATTCAAGGCAGCAATTCCCATGGATCCTCTACACCAAGAGAACTTCTCAGTGCTCACATATTTTGTTAATGATTCTGCAACATTCTTCAAAGTGTCCACCTTCATCAACGATACTTTCTTTTCTTCAATCATGTCTCTCACAAAGTGATATTGAATATCAATAAGCGTTGTCTTTGAATGATAAGTCGGGTTCTTCTCCAGAAACATTGCACTCTGACTGTCACACTCTATCCTTACAGCTTATTGTACCAACCCAATACCTGAACACAATATTTGTAACCATACTTCTTCCTTACTTTCATGAGTGGTTGTCATGTATTCAACTTCTGTAGTTGAAAGTGCCACTACAACCTATCTTTTGCTCATCCAACTTATTGCTCCTCCAAATAGGTTAAACACATACCCACTTGTAGATCTCCTACGATCTAGATCTCTAGCCCAGCCTGCATCCACAAAGTCATGTATATCCACCACTCTATCCAATTATTTTCTTCCTTCGTAGCACAATCCATAGCTAGCAATGCCACGCAAATACTTGAAAACCCTTTTTACTGTTGTCCAATGCTCCTTCCCTAGTTTTGACACGTACTAATGCAGGAGCATTGTTGGCAAGCACATGGAGTAATACCTATCAATGTCTGGGAATCTGTATGAGACCTTAACACTGGCAGTTTCATCCGATATTTTGAAATCCACTTTAGCTCAGCATCAAAAAAAACTGGAGGCACGCTTGAGAAATCGCGAGCGAAGTGGGAGTTTCCACTTTGGTTCTGGAATGTGACTGCACTAAAATAGTCATAGGATAGGTTGTGATGTAGACAAGTAGCCAGGGGAAACCCTAAGATCCCTCTGAGATAAATAGAGGATTTGTACGCCCAAATGAGGCTAGATGTTAGTAGAAGAAAACGAGATAGAGGTTAGCTGCAAGTCAGTAGGAGATTTCAGAGTTTCATTTTTTGTTTTTCATTTACAGTTGTAACCATTTTCACTTATGAATATAACAGAGGAAAATTGATCCAATGTATGGTGTGGAGATTGTTTTTCAATTCTATGTTATTGTGTTCTCATGAATGGAAGAACTAATTTCATTATGAGTAAATGGAACTGTGAATGTTAGGATAAGTTTCAATTGTTTCTCTTATGTCGAGTGGTGAAAAGTGTGCAGATATAACGCAAGGAGTGCGTTAACGGGATCTATTTTGATACCGAAGCTCAAAAGAGATAACACGAAACTTCCCTTTACAAGGAGTGAAAAGAGACTGGTGCAAGGTGTGCACAGTCGTCCGCAAGAATTTGAACCTAGCATAAAGATCTAGTGCAAGGAGTGCACAGATCCGAGATTCAACTAAGTGTCGAAGGGACTTTGCAGAAGTCGAAGAACCAGGAAAGGAGAACACCAAGAGGGCAAGAGGATTTTCTCTTTGAGAAATCTTTCAGATCTGAGTTATCGAAATCCCTAAAACGCAAGGAGTGCGCAGGAATTCGAAGTCTTCACAAGACCAAGCTCGGAGGGAATAACGATTTTCATAAGTGTTAACGATATCCAAGAAACAGACTCACAGGAAGAAAAAAGGTCAAGGCCATTGAATCCTTAGAAAATCTTCTAAGTCCAAAGAAAATGCAAGCTCAAGGGGAAATATCTAGACCGTTTGATCAACGTCCAAACAATGAGGAGAAAGTGAAGAGGAGGAAAGATCTCAGCCATTTGGTCTGACTGCAAACGAATCGTAGCCACCCGATCAATGTAAAGTGCACTAATGATAATCTTCAAAAGTACACAGGGGAAGCGGGGTTGTGAAATTCCAAAATCATCGGAACTGTCCATCAAGAGGGACAGGTGGTGAGAGATCATTGTTTCGTTGACTCATGACTTAAAGAAGTCAAAGGCAGAGTTGTAAGAACTTGCGAAATCACGATTTGATCTGATTTGTTGGATCAAGGAGAAATATGGACCGTTAGTTGCACAGGGAGATATTGAGAGTTTGGATATCAGGAGAAAGGAGGTGAGAGGTCCTCCAACTTCGTGAAACACAAAGTCCCGATAGGCGAAAAGGAGATCAGGACCGTTGGATCATGTGGATTGTGGACCGTTGATTTGGCGCTCTGAAATATCGGTATTTCAGGGTTTCATAGGTCGGGAGAGTCGACATGACTCACATGCGAAGACCCGATACACAAAGTTGCGACGCATCTTTTGATCAGGCGAGTGGTCACAGTCGTGGTCACGTGAAGGAAAGGTCTTAGCCAGAGGAGAGCTAGCGCCCATTTGGTGTTGAGGTTTGAACAACACTCAGGAGAGGGCCCGCAGGTCTCATATGACTTGTGTCTTTGGAAAAAGGACCTATGTAAGTGGGTTTGGGGTCTAGTAGAGACCTGGAGAGTCAATCAAACCCAGTTTCTTGATCGATCCTAGACCGGTAGGTCACGCGGCCCTTAGGAGAGAAGGAGGGTTTGCATCATATACCTTCTCAAAACTCCCACTCCATGTGCAATGTTCGGTCTAGTACAGACCATTTCATACATCAAACTGTCAACTGCACTCGCATATGGAACACGAGACATGTCCTCCTCCTCTTCATGTGTCTTGGGACACTGATCCATAGATAACTTTACACCAACAGGAATAAGAACCTTGACCGGTTTACATTCCTGCATATTAAACCTATGCAATATTGTCTCGACATATTTTCTCTGATTTAACCATAGTTTCCTCTTTTCTGATCTCTTTTAATTTCCATGCCCAAAATGAAATTTTAAGCACTGAGATCCTTCATGTCAAATTTAGAGGACAACTGAGTTTTCACATCCTAGATAATCTCCTTGTTGTTTCCTATGAGCAACATGTCATCCACATACAAGACCAAATAAATCAAATGATCATCAATTAATTTAAAATACACATGGTGATCTTCTTTGATTCTTGTGAAGCCAAGTCCCAGCATATAAGTATCAAATTTTTGATACCACATCCTTGGTGATTGTTTTAAACCATACAGGGACTTTTTCAGCTTGCATACCAACTCTTTCTTTCCCTTCACAGCATAACCTTCTGGTTGCTTCATATATATTTCTTCTTTCAGATCCCCATGTAGGAATGTTGTTTTCACATCCATCTGTTCTACTTCAAAATCAAATCCAGTAGCAACATATAACAAAAATATTATAGAGGTTAACTTGGCAACAGGACAAAAAATCTCACCAAAATCAATTCCCTCAACCTAGGAATAACCCTTTGCTACTAACCGAGCTTTGTATTTATCCACTTTTCCTTTTGCATTTAGCTTCTTTTTAAATACCCATTTGTTGCCAATGGGATTTATTCCAGTTAGAAACTCCACTAGATCCCAAGCCTCATTCTTATCCAAAGATTCCATTTCTTCATCCATAGCCCTTTTCGAGAGATTTTCATCCTCTGAATCCACTGCCTCCCTGACAGTTCTAGGATCATCAGTAGTAATAGACAAATCAAAATTTGAACGGAAATCAGATGGAGTATACCTTTCTGGTATCCTTCTTTCTAGAACCGATCTCCTCAATATTGGATTATGAGGATCGTCTTCTTCTGATTCTTGTTCTTCAGTAGAGTTGGATTCATCATCCTTTAAATCAAACTCTATCTTCTCTGGTTATTCCTTACTTGGTAGGAATTCATGTTTAACAACATTATTCATTTCTCTAAATACCACATCTCGGTTATACACAACCTTCCTAGTTTATGGGTTCCAAATTTTATAACCTTTGAGACCATATTTATATCCAATAAGGATACACATTTTAGCCTTCTTATCTAGCTTACTCATGTTTTCCTTTGGAACATGAACATATGCATCGCAACCAAATACCTTGAGATGTGTGAGAGAAGGTTCCTTACCAGTCCATACCTATTGTGGAGTCTTGTCATCCAACGTTGATGAGGGTGATTTGTTGACCAGGTAACATGCAGTACCCACTACATCTACCTAGAATTATTTCCCTAACCCGGCACCACTGAGCATGCACCTTGCTTTTTCCATCAGTGTCATGTTCATCCTTTCTACAACTCCATTCTGCTAAGGTGTATATGGAGTAGTCTTATGCCTTGATATACCTTACTTATTACATAATTATTCAAATTCATTGCCGCAAAACTCTCTGCCATTATTTGTCCTCGGCACCTTAATTCTTTTCTCAGTTTGATTCTCAACAAGATCCTTAAACTCTTTAAACATGTCAAAGACTTCATATTTCTTCCTGAGGAAATATATCCAAGTATTCCTCGAGAATTCATCTATAAATGAGATGTAGTACATAGATTTTCCCAATGATGGGACCGACACAGGTCCAAAAACATCACTGTGAACTAGTTGTAAAATTCATTTTTCCCTCGTTGCACCAAAGGGAAATCTTACCCGATTCTGCTTCCCATATAGACAATGTTCACAGAAATAAAAATCCAGATAGAAGTTAGACGTACC
Source organism: Picea engelmannii (assembly GCA_009831015.1). Lineage (NCBI taxonomy): Eukaryota > Viridiplantae > Streptophyta > Pinopsida > Pinales > Pinaceae > Picea > Picea engelmannii. The sequence continues at coordinate 827,106 of ML779647.1, read as the reverse complement.
TTCAACCATACCTTTACCATGTAGTAGTCGAAGACCCTTCTCTCCGATATACCCCAGTCTTTGATGCCACAATATAACCTTTTCTCCAGAGACTGTATGATTTATTTCTTCTTCAACTCCAATATTAGGAAAAATGTAAATATTACACCCATCACTAATAGTTCTTCCTTGCATCTTATACAGAGTTCCAAACCGAAATCCCTTTAGCAACACCATTGCTCCTCGAACCATCCTGCAGGTTTCCTTTTCAAATATTGTTTTTACCCCTGCATCGTCCATTTTGCTTACAGAAATCAATTTTTTGTCCAAACCTGGGATGTGCAGAACACCAGGTAGTTTTCTAATCCTCCCATCTATGAGCCTCAACTTGAATTTTCCTCATCATATGATTATGGTTGTCGAATCATCACCTAAGAAAACATTACCTCCATCATACCTTTCATATTCGCAGAACCACTCCTTATGGGGAGTCATCTCAACAGATGCACCAGAGTCAACGAACCATGCCTCATGATCTGCATGTGTGCTTGAAGAAGCCAAGTACACATCCCCTCCTTCTTCCTTGGAGGTATTTTCTTCTGTAGAACGATATTCTTCAGGTCCCTTCTTTTTCTCAACTTTGGATCTACACTGCTTCTTGTAGTGCCCTTATTTTCCACATCTCCAACATACCTTTTCAAATTTTTTGGGATATTTAGATCTACCCTTAGACTTAGATATCCCACTTGAGAACTTAGATCTATTTCTTTCCTGGGAACATCCTCTTGCAAATAATGTGTCTATGTTTTGTCTCATCTCCTCTAACAACAAATATGAGACCACTTCATCAAACTGTATTACTACCTATGGCCACAACCAGACTATCCCACGAGTCTGGTAAAGAACACAGTAATCTGATACATTTATCTTCATCTAAAATTTTAATCTCAACAGATACTAACTGACTTACCACAGTATTGAAGGCGTTCAAATGCTCTGCCACCAAGTCTCCATCTCTCATCCTCAGGTTACACAGTTTCTTTCTCAGGAATAGTTTATTCACTAGGGACTTAGACTGATGCAAATTCCCCAAATTATCTCATAAATCCTTGGTTGTAGCTTCCTCTGACACATTCAGTAATACTGAATCTGAGAGACACAATTGGATTGTGCTCTTTGCCTTTTGATCCAAATTTTTCCAGTCATCTACTAAAGTTCATGTAGGTGCAGTACCTGGATCTACCGTGATCCACTGATCTTTTTCCACCAACAGATCTTCCATCTTGAGCTTCCACAGCTCAAAAAATTTCCCATTAAACTTCACAATCTCCATTTTCGAATTGTTTGCCATTTCTTTTCACCTGAAAAATCAATACCACATATCTCACATTATAACAAGGCTTATCACAATCCTGAGCCAAACCCTTGACCACAAAGGCATCCCCCTGAAGCCAACAAAGCTCTGATACCAAATGTAGATTTTAACCTTGTACAATATTTACTGCAAAGAAATTTTCAGTAAAAGAACAGAAAAGATACAATGGAAAATACAAACATTACACATAGATTTTTCCCCTAGAAACCCAAACCGGGAAAACCAACATATTCTATATTCATTCATAGTGATACATTGTTTACAATACAATATACATATAGGATCCAGCGGCATCCAAAACCCTAACTCGATTACCTGGATTAGTCAATAACCCTAATTCCTTAACCAGAAATAGAAAACCATCGGCAAAAAATCATGTGCCGAAAAACCACCTAAATATGTGACACTACTACTCGTGCAAAGAATATAACATATACCCAACAACCACTTGTCTAAAATTAATATTTCAAGTGTTTCCTCATAAAATGACATCCTCTCATAATAGTCAAATGATTGCCACCATATGAGAGCATCATCTTTGAAACCCCAATCTACAAAAGATTTTCATGTCTCTTTCCATAATGACTTTTGAGATAGTATAAATTCTCCAATACTAGGTTCAACATTTATTCGAGTAAAAATAATCTTTCTTGGAATAAATCTTCAATAAAAAATAAAGCTTAAAAATATCTTATTGTGCAAATAACGCGTCTTTTTCCGGAAAAAACCCTAAAAAAAATGACCGAATTTAAAAGTCTCATAACTTTACTTCCTAGACTTTGTTTCGGCTAGTGTTTTTTTAAAATTGGGTATTTTTTTGAGAGGATTCAAGTATCCAATTATTTTCTATAAATTTTGAGTAGAAAGTTTCAGAAATGAGTCTAAAATGTGCCTCCCCCTTTTTTCCTTTGAAAAAATCTGCAAAATGACCCAAACTGTTCTCCCCTTCTTTGGCTAAGGAAAGTGATCAGATACCAATTATTAAGTACCTGAATAGATCTACAAATATACTTCATAAATAAACTTAATCTCAACAAAAATAAACCAAAATATTCACCAAAATATTGAACACAAGAATGTAGACAGAACCCTTGAGGTAAGGTAACACCATATGTTAATCCTTATGGAAGGATAAAACTCCTCAAGCAATCCTTGCTTGTACAATAACAATGTTCTTCACTATTCTCCAATACATTTCTTATACTTCTTTATATAGCATTCTCTATATTCTAGGAACATTTTAGAGAATGAATCTTCTAGAAAGACTATTTATTATATCTAACTACCATAGTAGGCCTTTTTTAATAATATAGTGGACCTAGTCCACCTTGCATTGAATGGTCTCCAATAATAATACATAACCACATTCCCATTGGGTACCCCCCTAGGTACCCCATATTACCTCCCTAGGTATACCACATCCCATCCCCCTTCACATGTTTCCTCCTACAAACACGAGAAGAAACTATACAATATGATCTACTAAGCAATAAGGATTAATATATGGTGTTACCTCCCTAGGTACCCCATATTGCCTCCCTATGTATACTATAGAGTACATTGACATCTTTAATACCCTATGTACAAAACCACACATTCAAGGTTTGAGCAGCATGTGTTATAAAATACCGCAACATCTTACATAGATACATCAAAATAGGAAAGGATTGTATAAATGTCTCTTTGCTAGGATTTTCTTAATGTGATGTTGTTAAGATTGAACAAAGAAGAGTAAAATAATTTGTGGCTGAAAATTAGTTGCAACAAAATAATGTAAAGGTGGCCTTAACTCTCAAAACAAGGGATAGAGTAAAGGTAATTAGTGTCAAGACAACTTATAAAATTTGCATGCAAAGAATAAGTGCAAGAATTTTAAGGAGGAATTAGGAAAGTGGAGTGGCCACCAAAACACTCATTGGCACAACAATGATGAATGTAACACTACACAATGGATATTGGTTGAGGTGAAAGCATCAAACTTTGATTTAGGCCCAATGCCACAAGATTCAATAGATAAGAAAAATTGACCATTGATGTGGAACCTAGTGTTACTATCACCACTATAAAGGTCCAACCAAATGAACCTGAGAAAGGTGAAGGATTATTCCACTCATATAATTGTGGGTGAAGGGGAAACTATTGCATTTCATCATTGACAATAGAAACAAAAAGACCTTGATCTCAGTTGAGTTCATCAGGAAGATGAAGTTGTAAACAACACTATGGCCTCATCCATACACCATCGGTTAGTTGAGATATGGATGAGAGGCCTACATTAATCAACAATGTCGCCTACAATATGACACATATCGCTTCAAAGAGGAATTGTGTGACATTGTCCTATTTGAAGTTTGTGATGTTATTTTAAGACGATAATACATGTGGAAGTGTCATGTATTTTACCAATCTAGGTCACATAGTGTCATTGTCAAATTGGGTGATCAAGTCTACATGATCCAGAGGTAGCTCTGACTATTGTAGTCTCTTTGACCACTGCTAAGCAATGTACAAATTTAATCTCTCTAATTAGTATATTTTTCATCTTCATGGTCCTATCAAATGGAGAAAATAAGATAATTGTGACCATTAAGCCTTCTACAAGGGGTCCCTCTATGCAGGAGAGACAACTATATTGGATGGTGGAAGAATACAAAGACATATTTAGCTCACCTACATGAGTATTTCTACACTATCTGGTAAAGGATGCAATTGGTTTGACATTGGGCAACCCTTTTCCTAATGGATTTTGAATACATAAGCTCTCTTATAAAGAACGAGCAGATAAAATGACAAATTCAAGCATTGATAGATAAAAAAAACATTCAACCAAGATTCTCATCTTGCATGATCCCTATTGTGTTAGTTCAAAAGAAGGACTAGACATGGTGACCTTTTATTAACCACATAACTTTGATATAGTCAAGAAAATCATTAATCCAAAGGATGAGGTATCTATTCTTAACTAAGATTTTTTTCAACTCGCCATATTTTACTACATGGTCATGTTGGGGTTCTTTCATATCACTTGGCCCTTAAGTGATGCAGGAGCATCCTTGGGGTTGGGCAATCCGCATCGCCCAAAAATATTTCTATTCCACAAATTAGACAATAAGTCGAATAAGGACTGTGTTAGTGGTCCATTTTATTTAGTCATTTTTCTATGAATTCAAACTGTTGTTACTCATGAAACTACTCTTGCGTATGTTGAAACTCATATTGAAACTCGTGTTGAAACTCATGCTGAAACGACCACATATAGTGAAATTTTACAAGTGTCATGTTGAAACTCGTGTTGAAACTCATGATGAAACTTGTGCTAAAATTTTCATGTATGGTGAAATTTACAAGTGTCATGCTGAAACTCGTGTTGAAACTCCCGCATATAGTTAAATTTTACAAGTGTCACAATGTTTCTTCATTTGCAACAATGTGGCCGCATGCATTTGATTTTTCCATGTCGGCATGCATTCATGATGATTTGCAGCTACTATTAGGTAAAAGAACTTGTGACTAAAGGAGAAAGGGTGACAGGAATTTGAAGTGGTCTGGAAGACAGAGGGATGGTTTGGGTAACAGCTCGTTCTCAGAGTGAAGGAAAATTGTTTCAGAGCCAAGAGGGAGTTTTAAAAAGAAATGGAGCACAATTTTTAAGGGGTTGGTAAACCATGAAGTAAGGAAATCATAGAAGGTAGACTGGAAAGAAATATTCCAGGTTGGGTGAGCATGAAGGAAGGGAGAAATAGAATCTTAGCCCATACACGCAGACCATTACCCTTTGGATGATTTCGTAGTGGTTTTTAGCCACGCAAGAAGCAATTCATGGTTGTATTTTAACCCAAGCTCGATGTAATGTAGATATTTTTATTTACTACGAATCAATAAAAGAGTGGTGTTGTATTTTGTGTTTTTCTGGTTCTTAAGTTCTCATTTGAAGTTCCTTATTATTTAGCAACAGTATATTTGGTTTTTTTTTGTGTGTGTGTAATCTGTAGTAGGGTGTGTGTTGTAATTGTGTGTGTGTTGCAGCCATTTCACTCTGCATTAGGTGGTATCGGAGCCCGGTTCTTCTCTGGGATTAGAATCTAATACGCTTCTGTGAGATAGGGTACAGAATACATGTTCGTTGTGGTTGCTTGGAAAGAGTGTTGAAATTCAAGTTAGTTTACAAAACCAGTGTGAAGTATGTGGATGTTAGTGAGACACATACAACTTGGAGGAATTCCATCATGAAGGAGAGGAGAAGGAAGGGGAGGTGAAGGAAATCGAGAACTGGAAAATTTGAGAAGAAGAATAGAGGAATTGTAAAATTGTAGGAATGGATATGATGAAGTATACTCAGAGCCAGAAGAAGAAATCTAAGATGAACAAGATGGTGATGAAAGAGACCCAGAAGCTAGGATTATTTCATATTTAAGTAATAGGGGTAGTGAAAAAATTGAGGTTTCCTATTATGATGGTTGTCTTAGAGTTGATGTTCTCATTGACTATATTGGAGAACTCGAAATATACTTTAAGTATGAAAATGTTCAGGATCCAAATCGAGTAATATTTGTTGTTACGAAACTAAAAGGCCATGCAACACTATGGTGGGATATACTGCAAAAGGATAGAGTGAATAATCAATTGGAGAAATCAGAACTTGGAAGAAGATGGTTACCAAGATTAAAGAGAAATTTATTTCTGTTGATTACCAGCAGAATTTGTTCTGACAAGTCCAGAACCTCAGACAAAGGGAGACATATGTTCGTGAATACATTGAAAAAAAATAGGTTGTCACTCATAGCAGACCTCAAAGAACCAAAATTCCAACGATTTGCAAGGTATGTAAATGAGTTGAAGTATTGGATTCAAGATGAAATGAGCATACACTATTTACGCATTGTTAATGAATCTTATCAAGTTTCCCTAAAGTTGGAAGAAATTATTGAGAGGAAAACACAGCCTAGAGGTAGAGGAATAGGTTTTAAAGGACAAGGTAAAGCAGGGACTACTAAATGTAGTGAAAAGGAAGAATAATCTACCAGTGGTCAAGGTGGCAGAGGAGGAAATGGAGTTGGTAGAGGTAGAGGATTCGGAAGAAGAAAGGGTAGATATGTAATTACTTGTTATCATTGTGGTGTAGAGGGACACAAGAAGTATGAATATCCATAAAGGAAAACTTCAGGGAGAAGAGGTGAAGCACGGGCACAAGTAACACAGGCTAATGAAGCTTCAACAGTTGGAGAAAATGTGACTATTCTTCAGCAAAAACAAGGTGAGAATTTGTTGTTCCAGAAAGTGTTGCTTAGATCTGAACAAAAAGAGGCAAAGGAACTAGAACAACGAAAGAAAGTTTTTAAAACAAAATGTAAGGTTCAAAGAAAATGTTGTAACCTGATTATAGATGGAGAAAGTACAAAAAAATTGGTATCCAATGAAATCATGAACAAACTGAACTTGACAATGTTGAACCACCTGAACCCTTATCATGTTTCTTGGTTGAACAAGGGACAATAGGTGACTGTGACTGAGCAATATTTATTGAATTTTCAAATAGGGAGTTTTAAGGAGCAGATGTTATGTGATGTAATTGAGATGGATGTGTGTCACATACTGTTGAGAAGACCATGGTTATTTGATCGACAAGTTTAGCATGATGGTAAGGAAAACACATATGAGTTTAATAAATATGGACAATGATATAAATTAACACCAATGTTGGAGGATACAATAGCAACAACAAGAAATTGTGATGATATAAACATGAGTAGCAGCAGAATCATGTTATTTTCTACTAAAGAATTTTTACAGGAAGAAAGAAAAGAAGCATTTTTTTTAGCAGTGATTCTGAAAGAAGTGAAAGGTATAGAAACATCAAATGTTGTATCTAAAGAAATAAATTTGTTGTTGGATGAATTTAAGGATATTATTGTTAATGATCTACCGAAAGGATTACCTCTAGTGAGAAGTATTTCTCATCAAATTGATTTAATGCCCGGATCAAGTTTACCTAATAAAGCACCTTATAGGATGACTCTAGTGGAGAGTGAAGAGGTGAATAGACAAGCGCATGAGTTTCTTGATAGAGAACTAATTAGAGAAATCATGAGTCCTTTTGTAGTACCAACAGTGTTGACACCAAAGAAAATAGGGGAATGGCGAATGTGTATTGATTCACATGCTATAAACAAGATCACTATCAAGTATCGGTTTCCATTTCCCGTAATGGATTACCTTATGGATTTCCTGAGTGGTTCAGAATATTTTTCAAAAATTGATTTGAAGAGTGGCTACAACCAGATTCGGATCAGAGAAGGTGGCGAATGGAATACTACATTCAAGACGAAAGATGGATTGTATGAATGGTTGGTAATGTCATTCGGGAAAACTAATGCACCCAGCACATTCATGAGATTGATGAACAAAGTCTTGAATCCATTTTTGGGTAAGTTCATGGTTGTACATTTGGATGATATTTTGATTTTTAGCAGGATTAGAACAGAGTATGTTGAGCATGTGAGAGAAGTGTTACAGCGCTTGAAAGAAGAGAAACTATTGATAAACTTGAAGAAGTGTACATTCATGCAGCGAGAGTTAGTGTACCTGGGTTTTGTGGTTTCAAAGGAAGGACTGAAAATGAATCATGAGAAAGTGAAGGCTATCCTTGAATGGCCAACACCAAGATGCACATTCAATGTGAGGAGTTTCCATGGATTGG
>ML779647.1:779758-815151 GCA_009831015.1 Picea engelmannii | reverse complement strand
CTTTGAGTGAAGGAAAATCATTTCAAAGCCAAGGAGGAGTTTTAAAAATAAATGGAGCACGATTTTGAAGGGGTTGGTGAACCACAAAGTAAGGAAATCATAGAAAGTGGACTGGAAAGAAAGATTCCATGTTGGGTGAGTACACAGGAAGGGAAAAACAGAATCTCATCCCATACACACGGACCATTACCCTCTGGACGATTTCGTAGTGGTTTTTAACCACGCAAGAAGCAATTCATGGTTGTCTTTTAACCCAGGCTCGATGTAATGTAAATATTTTTATTTACTTCAAATCAATAAAAGAGTGGTGTTTCATTTCATGGTTTTATAGTGCTTAAGTTCCCATTTGAAGTTCCTTAATATTTAGCAACAGTGTACTTGTTTTTTTTCCTCTGTGTATTTTGTACCAGGGTCTGTGTTGTAATTTTGTGTGTGTTGCAGCAAGTTCACTTTACATTACTAATCCAAGTGACCAAGGATGGGGCTAAGACCAAGTTTGTTTAGGCTGAGGCGCAATAGAAAGAATTTAAGGTGCTAAAGGTTTCCTTTGCATGATGCTTATCTTGATTCTAGCATATCTGCAACCACTATATGAAATTGAGTTAAATGCCTCAGATTTTGTAGCTCGTGTAGTTGTCACACCACATGGAAATTTTTTGGCATGTTACAATGATACAATATTTGATATGGTTTGGGGATCTTCCTCCTACGAAATGGATATTTACTACATTGTCTAGGCGACCCTGTTAGTAGTACAAACATTATGTTTTGGGAAAGGATATGGTCATCCACACCGACCACAAGGCTCTGTAATTTATGCAAATGCAGGGAAAATTGTAGAATGACCACCATCAATAGTGGTTCACATAATTTCAACAACTCCACCTGAACATAAATATCAAGAATGGAAGCACCAACTAAGTTTCAACCTAACTTAGTCAACCTTTGTAATGCACTAGAGGGCTTAACAGCTAAAGTAAATATTTATTTATGTTTTTACATGATAGGGAACTTCTTTATTTCTTAGTTACAATATTGAAAAAATAAAATATAGTAGTCCCATAGTATATCTATAAATGTCATAACATGAATTTAGAGTAAAACAATAATAATTTTGGATAATCTCTTCAAGAAGAAGGTTGTCATGTTGTAACTATTGTAATTGCCTACCTGAAATTGCATGCCTAGAACTATTTCATCCCATCCATCTAGGAACATAGCCTCTCTGACTCCCTAGCTCCAAGAAATTAGATTTCTTGGCCCCAGAGCCAAAAATCCCATCAACAACAGTTCACTAGCCCAAACCTCCTTAAATTTTACAACCAATTCCCCCCCTCCCAATTCTCCTTCTGCCCCCTTTTGAATCCCCTTCCTACAATTCCAACTCCCCCTCTTCTCCTCTCCATCCACCGACTCGCCCCCCCACCCCCATGCCCATCAATTTTCCATCTCCCCTATTCCTTTTGTCATAAATTCATATCTACCCTTAAACAATTAAAATAATCAATTCATGTGTGGTTTCATTTGTTAATTGAAAAGAATAAACAAAGAAATGATAAATCTAATTATTTCAATAATTACTTGAATTAAATAAATTAAGTATTTAATTACTTAATTAACTAAATTAGTTCATTAATCTAATCGGGTGTTACATACACCCACCCTTCAAGAAACGTTGTCCCGAAGTTATAGTAACTTACAATACAAGGAAAATAATAACATGATTCATACATCTAGATCATATAAGCACATCATTAATTTAAACATTCATAAATACTAGTGTACATGCACAAGGCATGTATGTGCAGCTAGCAAATACAAAATGTGTGTGTGTACTAATGGAAATAATTAACACATCTAATGCAATTCATGTATGCTTCCAATCCAATCAGCAATGCAATTAAATTCATAAGAATAAATCAATCGTTTAGAATAATAGCATAATCCTTCAATTATAATATTTTAGTACAAAACAACATTTATCTGGATAATTGTAATTCTGTTAAGAATTTTTTTTAAATCAAGAGAAAATAAAGCAGTTATACTATAATATTAAAACTTCACACACTCTCAACTACTTATAATCATTCTTCCTCCCTAACCTACTTCATATTCCATCATTATCCTTACTTTGCTAGACTATCCTGGAGCACCAACTATATTGACCTAACTACAAATACAACCCGTAAGTGGAAGTGTCAACTACCTTGACCAAGCTTCCCTAGAAGGCAATTGGAAATCATCATCACAAGTCTAGAGGAGTGTGATATAACATCGTCTTCCCATGCTCCATGTTTTAGAGGATACACGGTGGGAAATACCTCCACCCCTCCTGATAGAACTAGGTTCAACACCCTATCATGGAACATATGGCAGTGTGTTGATAGGATTTTGTCATCGTATATTCAATTTCAAGCAATCTCGCTACTTGATAAAAATAAATAAAAACAAACAACCCTGCACTTTCCCACATATCATAGGAATGCATTTGAACCAATATAATTTCACATACAAAGATTCATACCATACTATTTCTCGGTCGATGTTCACGACTTCAACCCTGTATTATCATTATCCTTTGGCTATTTCATAACCCATTAATCTTCATATTAGTTATAGCAAAAACTCACACATATCCATACACATTATTGTGTAAATGCATTTAACCATATCATTAACTCAGTATCCACGTACCAACATCTTAAATTTAAAAATTTTCAAGCTATAAATAGGTTGCATAATATTCATCATAAATCACATAACAATAAACATTAATAGTATTTACATTCACATAGGTTCATGTGTCCAAAATTTAAAGTGTCAAGTAATCAATGTTCCACAAATCATAAGAAAATAAAGATACAACTATGACATAAGTAATTATAGCAGTCTAATTCAAATGGGCCATTACATACACCCATCCTTCAAGAAACATAGTCCTGAGGTGGTCAAAAAAGTGAGGGATGATCTTGTCATAAAGTCTTTTCATCCTCCCAAGTAGCATATCCTGGACTATACTTGTCCCACTGGACCTTAACTTGGTCTACCAAACTATTCCTGAGTTGTCCAACCCTACGGTCCAATATGCGTAATGCTTTGACCATGATGGTTCTCGCGTCCAAGACCTGCAATTCCTTCCAATTTAGTTTTTGAGATTCGTCAACATAATGACATAGAACAGATACATGGAAAACATTATGAGTTTTATGCAAGTGGGATGGAAATATGAGGCGATAGACAATGGGTTCAATTCTCTCTTGGATTTTAAACTTTCCTATAAATCAAGGCAACAACGTTATCCCTTTCCCAAACTGAATGGTACTCTTATTAGGCCTGATATGAATGAAAACTTGATCTCCAACTTCATAACTTCGATTAGTCCTATGTGCATCGGCATAACTTGTATGTCTATCATGCACCTCCTTTAATCATTGTCTAATTTGAACCACATGTTCCTCCATTTCTTGAATCAATTATGGCCCTATTGTCACTCGGTCTTCTAACCTTTCCCAACTCAACAACGTCATTCATGGCCTTCGATACATAACTTCATAGGGCATAATTCTAATGGATATGTGAACATTGTTATTGTAGGAAAACTCTACCAAAGTTAGGTACTTCTCCTAATGGGTTTGATTATCCATAACATACATCCAAATCATGTCTTCCATAACCTAATTTACTCTTTCAGTTTTCCCATCTATTTCAAGATGATTTTTCGTGCTTCAGTTCAACTGAGTCCCCGGTGTTGACTGTAAACTTGTCCAAAACATAAATGTGAATTGAGAGTCCATATATGAAATGATCTTCTTGGGAAACCCATGCAGACAAATGACTTCACTTATAACATCATGTGCCACATCAGTGACATCATAAGTGTCTCTAACTGTAATAAAATGAGCACTCTCGATCAACTAATCAACTATCACAAGAATGGCATTGTGTATGTGTGATGTGAGTGGAAATCCCACAACAAAATCCATAGAAATGACTTCCCACTTGGACATAGGAACATCATGCAGTTGTAGAAGACCTATCGGGTGGTGATGATGAACATTCACTTACTGACACTCAAGGCACTTGGTGATGAAATGGACTACATCACACTTCATGTCTACCCAAAAAAAATATTCTTCATGTCTGTCTACATTTTCTTCCCACCCGGATGTGCATAGTAAAGTGCTCTATGGGCCTCTTTGAGTATGATTATTTGAATATCCCCACCCTCAAGGATGTATATCCTTCCCTAATATATTAACAATCCATATACTTCAAGGCTATATCCATCATACTTTGGATTTAACTATCTCCCACTCTAGAAGATTGAAGTAACCTTTAAATACCAACTATCTCTAAGATGTTTCCCCGGCACTCGCTCCCTCAGATTAAATTTCAAGGGCACCAAGGAGAACATATGTGGTCTCCTACTTAGGGCATCTACAATCACATTCTCCTTTCCCTTGATGTATGAAATTCCAAAATCGTACTCACTCATAAACTCACTCCATTATCTCTGACTAGAATTGAGATCCCTTTGAGTGAATATATGATTTAAGATTTCATGGTTTGTTTTGAGCTCAAATCTTCACCCCACTAGATAATGCCTCCAAAGTTTTAGAGCTAGTATTACAAATGCCAACTCTAAATTATGAGTAGCATATAGATCCTCATGTTTCTTCAAATTTATTGACGCATACGCTATCACTACCGCATCTTTCATTAGCATGGCCCCCAATTCTTTCTTTGAGGCATCCATGCAGACAATGAAGTATTTTTCCATATCTGGCACTCATAGAATTGGCGCACTGGTTAGTAACCTCTTAAGCCGGATGAATGCAATATCGCACTCATTTGTCCACTCATACCTGACCCCCTTACACTGTAAGGTGTTGATGGGTTTTTCAATCTTCAAGAATCCTTCCACAAACCTTCAATAATCACCAGCTATCCCCATAAATCTTCTCACCTCATGAGCATTCCTCAGCAGTGGCCAATCCATTATGGCCTTCACCTTTTTCGGGTACACCGAAATTCCTTCACCCAAAATGATATGACCTAAATAGTGAATCTCTTTTTGAAAGAAATATCACTTTGACAACTTACCATACAAATTGTTCTCTCTAAGGCATGACAACACCACTCACAAGTGGTCCTCGTGTTCTCTTTCATTCTTGGAATAGATGAGGATATCATCAAGAAAGACTTGTACAAAGCAGTATAAGTACCTTCAAAACACATTGTTCACAAGGCTCATGAAAATTGTTGGTGCATTGGTCAAACCAAAAGGTACTACAATGAAATCATAATGCTCAAACCAAGTTCGAAAGTAAGTTTTAGAAATATCGCCTTCCTTAATCCTTAACTGGTGATACCTTGATCACAGGTCAATTTTTGAGAAAAATGTTTCTCCCTTGATATGATCAAAGAGATCATCTATATGTGGTTGTAACACCCCAGGTTTTGAACCCCCATTTTAAATAATGTATTATTACAATGCTGAGAGGCCAAAGCGCCCAAAAAATTATTAAAAGGCCAGTGTGCCCAAGAAATGTAATTTTTTTATCATTATTATTAATAAATACATCGTTGGCTGCTAGACAAACAAGGACTAGAGTTATAGGGGGATATGATTCCACAAGAGAGGGGGCTTGAGGGGATAAATGTTTATTTCCTATTTTAATTACCCTTTTGTCTAAGGGAGTGGATAAGCTACGTGAGCTCTTGGGGGCCAGGAGGTTCTTGATCCCCCATGAAATAATTAAAGTTTCCCTTGGTCTATTGGGGGGGCGTGTTGGCTGATTGCTCGTTTTCTCATTTTCTCATTCACTCCTTCATTCTCTTATCTTCTTTCATTCACTTTCTCACTCGTTCATTGATCTCATCCTTACCTATCACTCATTGATCCATCCTCATCCGCGTCTTGGCTTGGGAAAGGGAAATGAACTGTCAAAGATTATCGATGGTATTGTTGGATGTATTGGTCGCTGGTGTAATCCATCCATGACTTGAGGCCCGCATGTCTGATATGCATTGGCCTGTGTCCAGCTTTGTTCACAACTGTGAGTCCTGAGAGTTCCAGCATTGAGATTCTAGACTAGTTGCGTTGGATCCCTAGAAAAATAAGAACTGCCTGAGGGGCTATGTGGCAGAGAAGGGTGGAGGTCCATTCTCTTGGGTGGTGCAGTCTGGGTAGAAGAGAGTTGGGTACTTGGATTTTTGTGAGTGTTGGGAAATCCTATGAGAGCTTGAGTGCTGACTGGTTTGGGAATCCAAGTAACACTCTGGAACCGTCATTGTGGATTCATAACCCTAGATCGGGGGTGACACTACTATTGAGACTTGGAATAGTAGTGTCTACGGTTGGGTGGAACTTCCTTGGTCTGTATCCATTTGGTGTCATCTTTTATGAAGATAAGTGATCTCTATTATGGTATTATTTACCTGTACATGAATGTATTCCACTGTGTATTTATTTATCATTTAATTGAATCTTTAGAATATGCATGCTTGATGGTTATTGTTTTACATGTCGTTAGATATTTTATTTTACGCATCCTTATTAATTTAAAAAGGTATCGGTAAGAGAAAGAAGTCCAAGGGTGGGCTTGAAGGTAGCGTACCCCGACCTGTGGGTGGCGGGGTGTGTTACAGATTGGTATTAGAGCTTCTGGTTGAAACATCGGGTCGGTATGGGTCGATTATGTTGGTCAGAATCTCGTGGTTGAGATCGAATTATGACCATGAAGTTGAAAAGCTCAGGAGGAATGGAATTGCAGAATCTACGCAGAAGATAGAACGTCATAGATCCATTGTAAGGGTTCAAAGGATCGTGACCGTCCCTTTCGAATTCAAGAGCGATCGCCACTATGGGATCAAGAGAGATCTGAGATCGTTGGATCGGAAGGCAGGTGAACAAGGGTCGTCTGATGAAGGTGAAGAAAAGGTTAAGTCACAACTGTCAGATCGCATTAGAGAGAAATCGACGGTGGGGAGGCATTGCGAGAATCGAGAATAAAATTAAAGTTTCTCCAAGTTGTGAGCCCGTACTTGCTTAGGATTGTTGATCTTGCTAGATCAACAAATCAACGGTGGATATCGATCCTACTACGGATGAGCATCTTTACTTTGCGGAGATCGGCAAGGAAGTTAAAGAGTGAGCAAGTTGAGTCTCCGCAATCACTCATGGTTGTTTATCTTTAAGAAGGGGACACGTGTCAGGTGATCTTGTACTTTGGAGGAAGCAAGAAGAAGTTGAGTGAGTAAAGGACTCTTGAAAGCTCGAGGATCCGAAGAGTCGGAGTAGATACAGACCGTTGATCGAAGTGGACACGTGGCAGAAGATCCTGCACTCCGGAGGATAACCACTTCAGAAGAAAGACGGATGCGAAAAGATAGAATCCTGAAGGCCTGAAGCCCAGAGTTGATCTGGACCGTCCATCAACAAGGACACATGGTGCCAAATCTCTCACTTTGGAGACTTAGTACTCCATAAGGTTTTGTAGAGAGAAGCACCAGGGCAAGAACTACCCTAAGTCTCGAAGTAATTGAGGACCATTGATCTCAAATCAACAAGAACCATTGATCTTTGCAGCAACATCTTCCGAAGTCCCGAAGTTCGGGGTTAATACAGACCATATGATAAGGGAGACACATGTCGGCAGATTGGCCAGTTCAGGAATTCGGAGTTCGGGAGAATTGGAGTGTGCTAGTATGGAAACTCTCGAAGTCCGAAGTTCCAAAGCCCAAATAGTCAAAGTGGTGGGTCATGATGAAATCACCTGGAGGTGATGTGGACCTCAGAAGGTTAAGAAGTTTGAAAATTTAGAGTTCGAAAGACTTAAGGAGCACAAGCGTAAAATCTTCTAAAGCCCGAAATTATGAAGTGACGTGGCTCACGGACATCACCTGGGATGACGAGGAAACATGGGATGTGTGCCACATTTCAGTGAGTTTTGAACCTATGGAGGATTGAAATTTCAGTTAGAACGTGACATGTGTCACCTGCCTGATTGGGCCACATGTCCGCTTCTAGTATTTCACCACATGGCGACAAATCGTGCAGTCTGGAGACTAGGCACTCTAGAGGAAAAAGAGGCAAAAGTTTGCGATGGGTCGAGAACTCTCAAAGGCCCAAAGGCTAGAGTACATATCAATCATTGATCCCCATAAGACACGTGGCAGTAGATATCGCAGCAGTTCGGAGGATTGACACTACAGGAGAAAGTGAAGGTGGAGAGTTTGAAACTCCCAAAGCCCAAAGAGCTGAAGTGATTCACAGTCATTGATCTAAGAGAGATAAGCATCAATGGATCATTGAATTCGGGTGAAAGCACTCTGGGAGAAAGTGAAGGTGGAGATTTTGAAACTCCCGAAGCTAGAAGAGCCAAAACGATTCATAGTTTTCGATCTGCAGGAGGACACACGTCGACAGATCATGAACTTTGGGTGAAAGAATTCCAGGAGGAAGCAAGCGGGGGAAGTTGAGACTTATGAAGGCCGAAGTCCCAAAGTGGACTAGAAGCGTTGATTTAAGGTGGAAGCGTGGCGCCTGATCTAGATCTTTGAGTATGGATTACTATGGGGGAAAGCAGAGGTCGAAAGTGTCGAACTCCCAAATCATAGAGTCTCGAAGTGGATCTCGATCATTGATCGTGAATGAGAACAAGGACCGTTGATCTAGTCCTGGCCGAAGGTTCTGAAGTTGCAAAGCACCAGGAGGGTAAGCCCTGGGTCACAGCCCAAGGTCACAGGCGAGGAAGGAGCTAGTGCCTATTAGTGTGACATTGGAATAGGGCGTTAAGGAAGTAGGACCCGCGGATAGTCGTCGAACTATGAACGGAAAATCGACGGCGGGGGACCATTGCGCGGAGAGGAAGAAAAATTAGCAAACGTGCTAGTTCGCAGCCCACCATTTTCCAACGTCGTTGATCTCGTCAAGACAAGGGATCAACGACCATGATTTAAAGGAGATTTTGGTGAGCACTTTTCATATTGCAGGGACAGATCTCTCTGATAAAGAGAGAGCACGTTGTCAGTCTACAATTATTGTTGATCTTCGATCTCAACCTCGATCAATTTTCAACCACACGATCTCAGATATAGTAATTTCTAACACAGAAAGTGTCAGGAAGGATTTGGCCATGGTTTTGATCCGTGATCACCTGGGGGAAGTGGTTTGAAGGGAGTTCCTGTGCAGAATTAAATTATGTATCGACTAAGGGATAACATGGAAGTGTTATATGGTAAAGATTGATACATATATGTCCTTCATGAATTGAGAAGAAAAGGGACTTGTAACATGGTTTGGAAATTTTTGTTTATCATATGCTTAATTCTAACAAAATGTTTGTTTGCACATTTTGCAGAATTAAGGGGTTTAAACACATCAGCTCAGAATGTGTATTGAAAAAATGGAAGAAGGCGAGGGAGCCTCCAGCCATGATAAGGAGGTCAAAGGCCAGAATACCATAACTGGCAATTGGAAGACAGAATCTAACAGATGCAAGGGCTGAGGGGAGAAAGAAACATTGCTAGAAATTGTAAGAATCCTGAAAATATAAGTGCATAGCTACAAGGCAGACAACGAGAGGTTGATGAGGGAGAAAATTCAGATAAATGCTTGAGTGTTGTAGAGCTTAAATCATTTGCAAAGTCAAGCCAAGAATGGATCAAAGCAAAAGGAAGAAGGCAGGTTTCATGAAAGAAGAGATGATTGTGGAAGAGTTGGTCATTCAAGAAGTGCTAGAAGAACTCATAGACAACAGTCACCTCCTTACTCAGCAAGAAATTTTTATGCATCGGAATATTACATAAGCAGTGTAGAGGTGTCTCCTATTAGGCAATAGAGAAGGAGACAGGAAGTTGATAGTTTACAAGGAGATTTGAGGAAGCTCAAGCCACCATCCTTTGATGGTGAAAGATAAAGGGAGGATGATCCTGAAGCATGGTTTCTTGGACTCAAGAGGTATTTTCAATTGCATAACTATTCATCAAACCTAGAAGCCAGGATTTCCACCTACCATTTACATAGGAAAGTTGCAATGTGGTGGGATCAACTGGAGCAAGTTGAACATATTAATGAGAATAGGATCACTTGGAAGAAGTTCAAGAAGTACTTCTAGAAGGAGTACCTCTCAAATAATTTCTATGACAAGAAAATGAAGGAGTTCTTTGAACTCAGACTGGGAAGCATGACTATGGTAGAATATGAGAAGAATTTCTTGGGATTTTTAAAGTATGTCAGGTTCATTGATGATGAGAAGGTGAAAATATAGATATTTCTAAGTGGACTGCCAGCATTTTATAAAGAAAATATTAGGTATGATGAGCCGAAGACCTTGCATGAGGCCATCAGGAAGGCTAAATACTTGTATGAGCAAGGTCAGGGAAGAGAATCCTTGCAGAAATCTTGGAAGGATAAGAAGAAGGAGAAGACTGATCAGAGGAGGAAAGGATTCAAACCTCCCTTCAATAGGAATGAGCCTAATAGAAATCATCAAGATCAATATGCTAAGGGTGAATCCAAGAAAGAAGACTTTTTGGGAAAAAGGGGAAGACCACCTATCCAATGTTGGGGGTGAAAATAAGATCACATGTACAAGGATTTCCCACACAGAAAGGACAGAGTGAATATTGTGCACAATGTCCAAGAGGATACAACAGTCGAAGATATGGGAAGAATCTATGCATCTTTAGATGATCGACAAGAAGAGTAGCAGTCCAATATGATCGAGGTGGAAGGTAAGATCATAAATCAGCTTGTTTCTATTTTAATTGATTCAGGAGCAAGTCATTGTTACATTGATCCTAAAATAGTGGATAGATTACATTTGGAGAAAACTAAGATTGGAAAATCAAGTTTGGTCTAGCTAGTCACTAGAACCAAAAGGAGAATCCATGATATGGTGAGAGGATGTTCCATAAGTCTTAATGGTGTGAATACAAATGTTGATCTAAATATCGTACCATTGGGGTCTTATGATATTCTAATTGGAATGGATTGGTTGGAGAAGCATCATGTTGTCCTAGATTGTCATGGAAAGACAATTACCTATCTTGATGAAGATGGAAAACAGACCATTGTGAAAGGAGTTCCAAGACCCATATCTATAAGGGAGATTTCAGCCTTACAGCTGAAGAGATGTTTCAGAAAAGGATGCAAATTGTATGCAACCCATGTGGAGGATTCAGAGAAGACAAAGGGGCCAATCCTTGAATATTTCTCGATACTACAAGAATTCAAGGATGTATTCCAAGAAATACCAGGGTTGCCACCAAAAAGGGAGATAGATTTCTCTATTTATTTAGTTCCAGGAGTTGCCCTGGTGTCAAAAACACCTTACAGAATGAGCACACCAGAGTTAAAAGAATTACAAATACAGTTGGAGGAATTGTTGAAGAAAGAGTACATACATCCAAGTGTTTCACCTTGGGGAGCATCAGTACTCTTTATCAAAAAGAAGTATGGAACCTTGAGGTTGTGTATTGACTTTCGACAACTGAATAAGTATACTATAAAGAACAAGTATCCTATACCCAGAATTGATGACCTCTTTGATCAGCTAAGAGGAGAAAATATATTTTCAAAGATTGACCTGAGGTCAGGATACCATCAGGTAAGAATCAAGGAAGAAGACATTCATAAGACATCCTTTAGGACCAGGTATGGGCATTATGAATTTATAGTGGTGCCATTTGGACTGACCAATGCACCAGTTGTCTTTATGTGCTTAATGAATGGCATATTCATAAATTATTTGGATAAGTTTGTCATAGTGTTCTTGGATGACATACTTGTTTATTCTAAGTCTGAAGAGGAGCATGAACATCACTTAAGACTGGTATTTCAAGTGTTGAGAGAACATCAGTTGTATGCCAAGCTGAGTAAGTGTTATTTTTATCAAAATCCGATCCATTACTTGGGACACATTATTTCAGAGCAGGGCATAGCAGTAGATTCAGAGAAGATTGAAGCCATTGGATGGAAAACACCCAGAAATGTGTCAAAAGTCAAATATTTTATGGGATTAGTTGGTTACTACAGAAGGTTCATAGTAGGGTTCTCTAAGATCTCTCATCTCATCACTTCTATGCAAAATAAGGGAACTAAATTTGAATCGACACCTAAGTGTGAAGAGAATTTTAATATGTTGAAGGAATTACTTACTAGTGCACATGTGTTAAAGATTGTTGACCCAAATGAAATTTGTGTGGTATGTACAGATGCATGTAAGTAAGGACTTCGGGGAGTCCTCGTGCAAAATGGACATGTCATTGGTTATGATTCTAGAAAGCTTAAGGAGCATGAGAGGAACTATGCCACACATGACTTGGAGCTTGTTTCCATTGTCCACACCTTGAGGATGTGGAGGCATTATTTCATGGGGAAGAAATTTGAATTAAGGAAAGATCACATTGGCCTGAAGTATATTTTTGAACAGACAACCTTAAATTCCAGGGAAACAAGATGGCTGGAATTTTGAAGTGAATATGACCTCGATATCAAACATATCAAAGGAAAAGAGAATAAAGTTGTCGATGCACTTAGTATAAGAGTGCATCTCATGCATGCTACTACTGTCAGTATGCATCAGTCAGACTTGAAGAGTATAATTTTATATGATCTTGTTACAGATCAGCATTACCTACAAGTAAAGGAAATCTTACAGCAAGGAGATGTACAACAAAAAATAAAGGAGTATGAAATAAAGGAAGATGGACTATTCATGCATAAGAATAGGATCTATGTTCCTAGTTCCGGAGAACTGAGGAATTTGGTATTGAAGGAAATTCATGATGTTCCTTATGTTGGACATCCCGGTTACCAGAAAATGATTACAGTAGTAAGAAGCCAATTCTTTTGGTCGGGAATGAAAAAGGATGTTGTCGATTACATCGCTCGATGTATGGAATGTCAGAAGGTGAAGGTTGAGCATAGGCACCCAGCAGGTTTGTTGCAGTCATCACCAATCCCAGAGAAGAAATGGGAAGTGATAACCATTGATTTCATAAATAAATTACCCAGGATAGTAAGGCAACATGATTCAATCATGGTGGTGGTTGAAAAATTAAAAAAGGTTGCTCATTTTGATCCTGTAAAAACAGCCCATAAATTGGCTAATATTGCAGAAATTTACATGAGGGAGATTGCTAGGTTGCATGGGATACCTAGGAAAATTGTCTCGGACAGAGATACAAAGTTTACCTCCAATTTCTGGAGGGGATTGTTTAAAGTATTTGGTACAAATATAAACTTTATCACAACATACCATCCACAGTCATATGGGAAAACAGAGAGGGTCAACCGAGTAATTGAAGATATGTTGAGAATGTATGTGATGGATAACCGATCTAAGTGGGAAGATTACTTACACTTGGTTGAGTTTGCATATAATAATGGGTATCAAGCTTCATTTAGAATGAGCTCGTTTGAAGCCTTGTATGGTAGGCAATGCAATACTCTAGTGAGCTGGGACAACCCAACAGATAGAGTGGTACTTGGGCCAGAGTTGCTTAAGGATATGGAAGACTAGATCGTTAAGATCAAGAAGAATTTGAAGGCAGCTCAGGATAGACAGAAATCTTATGAATATAAGAACGGGACGGATAGAGAATTTAAAGTAGGGGAGCATGTAATTTTGAAAGTAAATCCCAAGAAAATCTCCTTGACATTGGGTAGTTCTACAAAGTTGGTAGCCAGATTATGTGGTCCATTTGAAATATTGAACAGAATAGGGTCAATTGCATACATGCTTGCATTGCCTACTTCCATGAATGTGCATAATGTATTTCATGTTATTGATTGGCATCTGATTCAGGTAGAGACAGAGGGATACTTTTAGGTCCCACCAGTGTGGGTATTGGACAGAAAGGTCTAAATGCTCGGGAATCGATTTATAGAGATGGTAAAAGTTCAGTGTGTTGGCATGTTTTACAGGAAGCGTGTGCTTCTCATTGATGGAAAGAACAACAACAACGATGGACAACAAGAAAAGCATAATCTCATGAGGAGAAGTGGACAGTATGTAGAGATCAAATCTCAGAAGGAAAAGCATAGTACAGAAATGTGATCAAGATCAACATCTCCACAGGAAAAAACAAAATGATTGAGAATTCGATCACCCAAATATCTGTGAGCCGTCAGATCAAGTTAAGTGAAGGATAGGATAAACAGGGCATGAGGTTTGAGAATTCGATTATCCAAATCTTCGTCAGTCGTCGGATCAAATTAAGTGGAAGGGTAGGATAAGAAAAGATGGAGAGCCATTGGATTTAATCCAAGGAAAACTTGCATCCCAGATAGATCGAGTCATTGATATAAGATATTGATCAAACGAACATCATTCGTTTTGGGTCTAAAGTTACCAGGAGGTTACGCTCCAGAGAAATCACTTCAAGTATTTCCAGTTGAGATTTGAAATACCTGAAGCCCGAAGAGCCAGAGAGATGAAATGAATTCTCGACCACCGGATCATCCGAAGTAGATCTCAGTCGTCAGATCATTCGAAGAAGATCTCAAACATCAGATCATCTGAAGTGAATCTAGGTCATCTGATCCAAAGCGTCAATTTGAGTTTTGAAATTCTCAAAGCCCGGAGACCTGGACAGTCGAAGTACATTCTCGACTGTCGGATCATCCAAAGTAGATATGAGTCATCAGATAATCCGAAGAAGATCTCAAGCATCCAATTGTCCGAAGTGAATCTAGGTCGTTTGATCCAGAGCATTAGTTTGAGTTTTGAAATTATCGAAGCCCGGAGACCCGGAAAGCCAAAATAAATTCTTGACCGTCGGATCATATGAAGTAGATCTTAGTCGTCAGATCATCTGAAGAACATCTCAAGCATCGTATCATCTAAAGTAAATGTGGGTCGTCTAATCTAGAAAGGACATGGCATAATCCTGTGGACTCTGGGTAAAGACCCGAAGTAAACCTCAACCATCCGATCCAAGAGGACATATGGCAGTAATCAACATACTTTGAGGGGAAGTAAAGTTTGAGACTTGAGATTTTAGAAGTCCAGAGACCCGAAGGAGATCTTGATCATTGATCGAGAAAGGGGTCATAGAATCATTGATCAAGTTGAAAGGTCAAATTCCCAAAGTAGAGGCAAAGTCGTCGATTGAGAAGGACAGGTGTCTATAAATCATCAACTCTGGAAGATTGGCGTATGGAGAAAAGAAGGGTTTGAGATTTGAAACTCTTGGAGCCCTGATCACAAAGAGAATCAAATTCATTGATTTAGGAAGGCTAGATATAATCCGCAGACTTTAGAGGATAGATCTGAACCGTCCATTCAGAAGCACCATCAATATTGTGAGATCGACGGTCCTGTCACATTGCGGGGATTGAAGGTGCGTGAACTTTAAAAAGTTAAGGGCGGGCCGCAATTGAAACCACAGTTTTGGAGAAAGGACACATGGAGGGTCGAGGTAAATTGTGGGGAGAAACGCAGTTTTATCTCAAACCACCTTTGGTTGCGCCCACATTTGCATGCTCACGTGATATCATTGCCTAAGGTCACATCAGCAGAAGATAGGGGAACGAGATAGCGTTTCTAGGCTCCACATCGGAGGTTACACATTGAAAATTCATAAGGGCCTCTGTGTGTATAATCCAACGAAGTTTATCAAATAGAATATGATCGAAGCATTGTTGTTTCACTTCGTGATTTCTTGATCAGTTACGATTCAGTTACACTAACTGAATCATTGTTCCTGAGCGGTTGAATCATTGTTACTGAGCGTTGCAATCATGGTGCCTGAGCATTTTTTAGATTCCCAACTTGAGCGTTGGATATGTGGAGTGTAACGGATGATGAGAGCAAGAATAAAATAAAAATGTTGTGACAGAGAGAGATTGTTGTTTCTCTGTAAAAAGTAGTCGAACTGTAAGAAATGAAGACTACAGCATGAACTGAGGGAGAAAATGAAGAGATGAAGAATATAAGCTGGACAGAGCATAAATGGTGAAAACAACAGACTGTATGAGAAATTAAGCGCAAGAAGATGTGAGCAGGAAGACACTTATGCAGGCAGAGAAGACCAGTGTAGAAAAACAGTGATGAGACTGGTAAGCCATTGATAAATATTGTATCACTGTAATAAATTTCAACAAGAAAAGATTTATATCTTAGGGTGGTAGAGTGGTGCTAGGGAGGGTTGTTGTCCTCATAGTTTCAAGTGGGTTCTTGAACACAGGGAGTTGTAGCTTCCATCTAGTTGCAGCCAGAAAAACCAGGGTGGTAGGGTGGTGCTAGGGAGGATTGTTGTCCTCAGAGTTTCAAGTGGGTTCTTAAACACAGGGAGTTGTAGCTTCCATCTGATTGCGTCTAGAAAAACAAGGGTGGTAGGGTGGTGCAAGGGATAACCATTTTTCTCGATTATACAGGTTGGTGCCTGTGTGACTGGAAGTTGGTACTTCCATCGAGTTAGTGGTGAAACACTCAGGGAGTTAGTGCTTCCTTCTAGTGGGTGCTAGAGAAACCAGAGAATTGGTGCTCCCAGCAAGTTGCAGCTTGTAAAACAGAGGTGGTAGCCTCACAAAGAGTTGATTCTCATAAGAATGATAATGTACAGAAAATAAATACTACTTATCTTATTAAGAAGAAGAGGTTATCTCCCTTTATGGGTTTCCTCAAGAATATATGTCTCTGTATACTTCATCTGTGTGATTGATGTTGAATATTCTATTGCTTACTTCCCTGAATTATTGTGATCATCATTGAGTGTTCTGTAATGAGTTTAAAATGGGTATAATTGTTTAAGCATAGTGACAATTGATTCACCACCCCCCCCACCCTCTCAGTTGTCTAACACAGTGGACTTGCTACGGTCCTAAAGATGCTATCTGGGAGCATGAATATGCCATGTGGGCAGAGTACCCAAATCTTTTTGAATAAATTTTGAGATTTTGATCTCTATTTTGTATATGCACTGAGGACAATGTCAAAATAAGGGGGAGGGGATGTAACACCCCAAGTTTTGAACCCCCATTTTAAATAATGTATTGTTACAATGTTGAGAGGCCAGAGTGCCCAAACAATTATTAAAAGGCCATTGTGCCCAACAAATGTAATGTTTTTTATCATTATTAATAATAAATACATCGTTGGTTGCTAGATGGACAAGGACTAGAGTTATAGGGGGCTATGATTCCACAAGAGAGGGGGCTTGAGGGGATAAATGTTTATTTCCTATTTTAATTACCCTTTTGTATAAGGGAGTGGATCAGTTACGTGATATGCTTGGGGGAGACCGGGAGGTTCTTGATCCCCCATGAAATATTTAAACCCGCCTTTGATCTGTTGGGGAGGGGGGTTGGTTGATTGCTCGTTCGCTCATTTGCATGTTAACTCCTTCATTCGCTTATTTTCATTCATTCACTGTCTCACTCATTCATTCATCCAGTCCTTACCTATCACTCATTGATCCATCCTCATCCACGTCTTGTCTTGGGAAAGGGAAATGAACTCCCGAAGAGTAGCCATGGTATTGTTGGTTGTAGTGGTCGTTGGTGTAATCCATCCATGACTTGAGGCCTGCATGTTTGAGATGTGTTGGCTTGTCTCCAACTTTGTTCACAGTTACGAGTCCTGAGAGTTCCATCATTGATATTCTGGACCAGTTGCGCTGGAGCCCTAGAAGGAGAAGGACTGTTTGAGGGATTACGTGGCAGACAAGGGTGGAGGTCCATTCTCTTACGTGGTGCAGGATGGGTAGAAGAGAGTTGGGTACTTGGATTGTTGTGAGTGATGGGAAAGCATGTTAGAGATTGAGTGTTGAATGGTTTGGGAAGCCATGTAACAATCTGGAACCGTCCTTGTGGATTCATAGCCCTAGCTCAGGGGTGAGACTACTGTTGAGACTTGGAACAATAGTGTCTATGGTTGGGTGGAACGTTCTTAATCTACAGGAATTTGGTGTCATATTTTATGAAGATAAGTGCTATTTGTTATGGTATTATTTACCTGTACATGAATGTATTCCGATGTGTATTTATTTATCATTTAATTGAATCTTTAGAATATGCATGCTTGATGGTTATTGTTGTGCATGTCGTTAGATATTTTCTTGTATGCGTCCTTATTAATTTAAAAAGGTATTGGTAAGAGAAATAAGTCCAAGGGTGCCCTTGAAGGTAGCGTACCCCAGCCTGTGGGTGGTGGGGTGTGTTACGGTGGTATTGGGTACCTATTCTTCATTGTAGCATGATTCAAGTCCCTATAATCTATACACAGTCATAAGGAACCATCCTTCTTTTTGAAAAATATTACCGGTGCACCCCAAGGTGAAAATTTGGGCCTTATCATACCTAAGTCAAGTGGTTCCTTCAACTACATTTGTAACTCACAAATTTTTGGAACCGACATCCGATACGATGTCTTGGAAATTGGCTCTGCACCAGATTTTAGCTCGATAGTAAAACAAATCTCCCTCTCAGAAGGTAATTGTTAGGCAGCAAAATAAAAATAGAGCATAAAAAACCAGAGCATTAATAAACAATATTAAACCGAGAACATCAATCACACAATTGATAAAGTGATTTATGTGGAAACCCAATACAGGAAAAAAAAACGGTAAATGATAATCGATATTCTTATTATTCAATGGATAATTACAATAGCCAACCCAGGAATACAACCATCCTCTCCTCTCATACACACAACACCTCAGTATTGCATCTTTCTCTCACACACTCACTACACATTGCACCTCACCTTGAGCAATATATAGAATCTCTCAAACAGTTAGACTAACTGATTATAATTAAATCCACCAGTTACACAATCTGTTCACAGAAGAGTGCATGCATGCACATGCCTAATATAGTTGCATGCATGTGCATGTGACCACATGGGAAATTTGTTGTCATGTTTTCACCACCTTGACAACAATTTACCCGATATATCATGCCCTTAATTCATTCATCACCTTTTATGCAATACAAGAGAATCTAAACACCGTCATAGCTCTGCAACTTCTCTAACAATATCATTACGTGAACATGCATGCACAATTCACTCCAGTATGGACCATTATGCCTCCATTAGTAACATGTCTAATAAACCGATGCACTTGTCCCATTTTGATACGCTAGACCTTTAGTCAAATGCACAACACTTTGACCACCACATAACACCACATCTTGTACCTTTCCAAACTTACCCAATAGATCCTTGCATTCTTGCAAGACATAACCTAAGGTAGGTCTCCTCTCTTCCAAATCCCATGAATCATAACCACAAACTAAATCAATGAAACCATTGTAGATGATACTTGCTCTTATGTGTTTGAAGCACCCATTTGCATGATCTTCACCTATTATTTCCATGTGTCTACTAACAACACCAACTGCATGTGAAATTTTGACCATTTCAAATCACAATCATTAAAATGTCTACTAGCATACAATACTTGAGACATATAACCCTTTTCTTCTTCATCAGTTAGGACATAAACCTTAAGAAAACTTACAATGGAAAGCCAAAGGGATTTTACCAATTTTACAATATTCATACCGAATTTCCTGATTATCTTCACCACATACTTATGTTGTGATAAGCAAATTTACCATCCTTCTCATCTTTGTGTATTTCCATGCCCAAGATTTATTTTTCTGCTCCCAGATCCTTCATAAAAAAATCCCTAACCAACTGAGCCAACCTGTTGATCTCAACCATGCTTGTGCTTGCAACAAGCATAACATATAACACCAAGATAATTAATATACCATAAACACTATGGTTATACTCACTTCTTGTAAAATTTGGCTCACCATGAAGGAATCAAACATCTTGTACCATTTTCCTAGCATGCCTCAAGCCATGCAATGATTCTTGAGTTTTCAAACAAATCTTTTGTTGTGATTTTGAACTAATCATTCTGGTTGTTCCAAATACATATCCTTATCCAAAAAACTCCATGTAAAACAATTTTAGTGTCTAGTTGTAATAACACAACTAGTGTTAATGCAACATGAATAGTTACAAGATTTTAACAACTGGTGAGAAACTTTCATGGAAATCAATACCTTCCAAATACCCTTCTACTACTAGTCATGATTTGAACCTTTCATATTTTATAAAAGGAGATTCATCAAACACTGCATCTATGTCCATGATGATTCTGTGAGTAGTAGGATCCCATGGTTTGGACCCCTTAACATCATCACCATATCAAATATCTACTTGTTTGATCTGGGTCCTACTTAGAGTGCTGATAAAAAACATAAGCATCACAACCAAATAATTTCACATTTGAGTAATTACCAGATGACCTGTTCATACCTCTTCCTGAATATTCTTGTCTTTTTCAATCAATGGTGATCGAGTTACCAGATAGATCAACCGCTTATGTCCACAACTATTGTTGCAACTTGGAAATAATGAGCATGCCTATTTGATCCCATATTCCTTGCAATATTTTCCAAGTTCCATGGATATGAACCTACCTTCATCATATATTCTCACACACTTGATTACCATGCCAACACGTCAACCTTTATATAGATCCACCTTTATAACCTGGACACACTACTCCACCTCGAACTTTGCATTCGAACATCTTTGACCAAATCCAGCCAAACCAACCCAAGTGAAACATTGTCGCTCGCCAAAGCCTGGAGAGTCGAAGAGCCGAAATACATTCTCGACCGTCGGATCATCCGAAGTACATATCAGTCATCATATCATCCAAATAATATCTCAAATGTAAGATCGTCTGAAGTGAATCTGGGTTGTCTGATCCAGAGCGTCAATTTGAGTTTTGAAATTCCTGAAGCCCGGAGACCTAGATAGCCAAAATACATTCTCGACTGTCGGATCATCCAAAGTAGATCTCAGTCATCAAATCATCCGAAGAATATCTCAAGTGTCAGATCGTCCGAAGTGAATCTAGGTCGTTTGATCTAGAGCGTCAGTTTGAGTTTTGAAATTCTCGAATTCCAGAGACCCAGAAAGCCGAAATAAATTCTTGATCATCAGATCATTCGAAGTAGATCTCAGTCATCAGATCAGCTGAAGAATATCTCAAGCGTCATATCATCTGAAGTAAATATGGGTCGTCTGATCCAGAAAAGAGGTGGCATAATCCTATGGACTCTGGGTAAAGACCCAAAGTAAGCCTCAACCATCCGATCTAAGAGGACACGCGGCAGTAATCCACATACTTCGAGGGGAAGTAAAGATCGAGACTTGAGATTCAGAAGTCTGGAGACTCGAAGGAGATCTCGACCATTGATCAAGAAAGGGGTTGCAGAACCATTGATCAGGTTGAAAGGTCAAATTCCCGAAGTAAAGGCAAAGCCATCAATTGAGAAGGATAAGTGTCTGTAGATCATCAACTCTAGAAGATTGGTGTATGGAGAAAAGAAGGGTTTGAGATTTGAAACTCCCGGAGCCCAGATCGCGAAGTAAATCAAAGTAGTTGATTTAGGAAGGATAGATCTGATCCACATACTTGAGAGGATAGATCTGAACCGTCCATTCAGGAGCATCGTCAATATTGTGAGATCGACGGTCTCGTCGCATTGCGGGGATTGAAGGTGCGTGAACTTTAAAAATTTAAGGGCAGGACGCAATTGAAACCACAGTTTTGGAGAAAGGACACATGGAGGCTCA
This sequence comes from Picea engelmannii, assembly GCA_009831015.1. Lineage (NCBI taxonomy): Eukaryota > Viridiplantae > Streptophyta > Pinopsida > Pinales > Pinaceae > Picea > Picea engelmannii. The sequence continues at coordinate 793,531 of ML779647.1, read as the reverse complement.
AGGTAAATTGTGGGGCGAAACGTAGTTTGATATCAAACCACCTTTTCTCGCGCCCACATTTGCATGGTCACATGATATCATCGCCCAAGGTCACATCAGCAGAATATAGGGGAAGGCAATAGCATTGCTAGGCTCCACATCGGAGGTTACGCATTGAAAATTCATAAGGGCCTCTGCGTGTATAATCCAATGGTGTTGATCAAATAGAATATGATTGAAGGTTTGTTGTTTCACTTCATGATTTCTTGATCAATTACGATTTAGTTACACTAAATGAATCATTGTTCCTGAGTGGTTGAATCATTGCTCCTGAGCATTGAAATCATGATTCCTGATCATTTTTTAGATTCCCAACTTGAGCGTTGGAGATGCGGAGTGTAACGGATGATGAGAGCAGGAATAAAAGAAAAATGGTGTGATAGAGAGAGGTTGTTGTTTCTTTGTAAAAAGTAGTCGAACTGTAAGAAATATTGACTACAACATGAACTGAGGGAGAAAATGAAGAGATGAACATAAGATGGACAGAGAATAAATGGTGAAAATAGCAGACTGTACGAGAACTTAAGCACAAGAAGATGCGATCAAGAATACACTTATGCAGGAAAAGCAGACCAGTGTAGAAGAACAATGATGAGACTGGTAATCCATTGATAAATACTGTATCACTGCAATAAATTTCAGCAAGAAAATATTTATATCTTAGGGTGATAGGGTGGTGCTAGGGAGGATTGTTGTCCTCATACTTTCAAGTGGGTGCTTGAACACAGGGAGTTTTATATTCCATTTGGTTGAAGCCAGAAAAACCAGGGTGTTAGGGTGGTGCTAGGGAGGATGGTTTTCCTCAGAGTTTCAAGTGGGTTCTTAAACACAGGGAAGTGTAGCTTCCATCTGGTTGCATCCAGAAAAACCAGGGTGGTAGGGTGGTGCGAGGGAGAACCATTGTTCTTGGTTATATAGGTTGGTGCCTGTGTGACTATATGTTGTTGCTTCCATATAGTTGGTGTTGGAACACTCAATTAGTTGGTTCTTCCTTCTAGTGGGTGCTAGAGAAACCAGAGAGTTGGTGCTCCCACCAGGTTGCAGCTTGTAAAACAGAGGTGGTAGCCTCACAAAGAGTTGGTGCTCATAAGAATGATAATGTACAGAAAATAAAGACTACTTATCATATTAAGAAGAAGAGTTTATCTCCCTTTATGGGTTTCCTCAAGAATATATGTCTCTGTATAATTCATGTGTGTGATTGATGTTGAATACTCTATTGCTTACTTCCCTGAATTATTGTGATCATCATTGAGTGTTTTGTAATTAGTTTAAAATGGGTATAATTGTTTAAGCACAATGACAATTGATTCACCCCCCCCCCTCTCATCCCCCTCTCANTTACAGTGGACTTGCTACGTTCCTGAATATGCTACCTGGAAGCATGAAGATGCCATGCGAGCAGAGTACCCAAAGCTTTTTGAATAAATTTTGAGATTTTGATCTCTATTTTGTATATCAATTGAGGGCAGAGCCAAAATAAGGGGGAGGGGATGTAACACCCCGAGTTTTGAACCTGTTGATGGGTCTTAAATCCCTTGATTCAATAGCAGGAACCAAACCCACCACTGAGGCCCAATTAGACTCTGTAGCATTTGAGATGGAATGGTTCTCCAGATCTTGCGATCCAGCCAATTTATCAATGGGCTTTGTGTTTTCTTGTGAAGGTTCTCCCTTTAGGTAGGACCGTTATTTTCTAAATTTTCTCTTGAGTGGGGCTGGTCTGAGAGATGCAAGCCAGCATAAGCCAACTTGGAAATCAACAGGATTGAATTTCAACTACTGGGAAGGGGTTGAGCTTGGGATAATCCGCTGCTCAAACGTGCAAACAGTAATTCTATACCAAAGGGGGCCTAGTAATAATACATTAACCAAATGAGCATCCAATTACTGCCTGAGAATCTAACTAACAGAAATAAAAAACACATATATAACCAAGATCATGGAAAGCAAAATAATGCATCTACCATAAAATTCATTACATAACAACACAACGATTTATCTTCATCATTAAAGAAAAGAACATCAAAACATTGCACCAAATAACTTGACAATAGAATCGATTGTTCTTACTCATTTACTGCATCATTATTGGAAGAGGATAGGAAGTAATTCTTCTCCAACTCCAATCACATACATCTCATGAAAATAGCTTGTCTTTGGTCCAAAAGGACTTCTCAATTCATAGCAGTCTAAAAATAATTATGAACAAACCAAAAAAAGAAATAGTTCTTACAACAACCATCGACCTCTAACTAATCGGTCAATGTCTCTATTTATGATCTAAAATTCAACTGTAATTAATGGCTAAATACAATTTAGGACAAACAAAAATTTCCACGTGGAGTGATCATCCAACAGTCCACCTGAGATGTCTCTTGAAAAGGGTGGCTTCTTTCATATTCAGACCAGCTGATAAACATATCTTCACAGGTTTGAGCCCATGGGAACCTGTGTTGTTCCATAGGGGTAGCATATACTCCTCTGATATCCACTGCATGAATTTAGTACTTTACCAAACTGGCTCGAGCTCTGATCAGGTGTCCTGCGAATTGTTGCACTTGCCCTGGCTTTGCATCAGTGACCTTTGCGCACTCTTCGGCCCAAAGCGAGTCTTGTATGGAGAGCATCTTGAACACATCGCTCAGGATAGTGAATTCATCGGGGGTGTCGAATTCTTGAAGATCGAAATCTTTCATTACTTTATTAATTTTACCCCAATGTTTCTAGCACTTGGCCCATTGCTTTTGGATTTCTTAGTGTGGGTCCTAGGTCATCTTCGCCTAGTATTCGGCAGATTTCTTCATGCGTTCGAGACTACTTTTTCCAACCAGATGAATGCCATGGTTTTCCTTTTCTCGACCCTGTTGGACCACCTCAATGTATTCGAGTCTCTCTACTGCTATTTGTGCCTTTTCATGTCACCTTTCCATCTCTTTGCATGTCACGAGTGCCATGAGAGTATCCTCCTGGAACTCGACTATGTTCTCGGTTAACAGGTGCATTTCCTTCTTGAACTCATTATAAACTTCGTTGAACACTTTCTTCATATACATGGTGTTCTATGTATCTCCTTTATAGTATTTGACAAGATGGTGCAGGTGTTCGAGCTCCTCCCAGGTGTCGGATAGTTCCTTTTCATCTCTCCTGGCTCTGTCCTGAGCGGAATCTAAGAGGGATTTTCCTATGTCGATCAGTTCGGACGTGCAAGTGTCTACAGTGTTGATTAAGTTCTCCTCTGTGGTAACCATGATGGATTGATCCAAAGTGATCCTTCGCCTCTTCGCGGTCCTTTGAATGATGGCCTTCCTCTTTTGATCGTAGGAGATCACATAGATGTCTGCTACTTCGTCTACCGGTTCTGGTATCTATTGACCTCCCCACGAGAGGTTGTTTCTCAAGCTACTCGTGGTGTATACCTGCTTAGGAGTGGGTTCTCGAATTTTTTCGCTCTGTTTTGTGGATCCAGCCTCTACTTGTCGTTCATCTGGGAGTTGAATATTGGGCATAATGGAGGCATCGGGTACAGACTCATTGATTACTAGCTCGTCGATCGTAGAACTGTTGATTTTCTTTTGTGGAGTTTTGCCACTCGGTATTGCTTCTGCTTCCTGTCTGTCAGACTCTCTTGTGTCAAGGCCACCATCAGACCATATTTCCATTTGTAAGTCGTACTTGTCTTGGACCTTGAGCTCAAGGGAAGTGGTTTTCTCAAAACCTTTTTCCTATTGAACTCGTGATGGGGTGTCGTGAGCGAGTTTTGGACTCTCATCATCATTGTAAATATGTATAAGAGTGCTCAAGGGATTGGGTGCTTATGTCTCTATCGAGACCCAGCCTGTCTCTAGTTGAGTTGTCCCTTCTTCTGAAGGATCAATCGACGATGTTGTGGGTTCAGGGTTGCCTAACCCATGGGCGTTGTCAGGGATTATGGACCCAAGATCATTTGACTCCGTCGGAATACTCTGAACATCAGTTGACACTTCAGGTACTATGAAAAGATATGGGTCATCCTGCATCCGTTTCATCAGCAACTCGGTTTGCTGAACTAACAACGTACCCCTTTCTCGTGCATCTTGATCTTTCGAAAGATCCCTGATATGTACCGGGGATTCCTGGTGAGTTCCCGCAGCTTCAATGTCTTCTTCGGGATCACTTATTTCTTCATCCAATTCATATGCAATTGTTCCTCTCGGGTGTCGCTAATTTCTTGAACTTCCTGCTCCAGAAACGTTGCATGTTCTTCGTGGCTCATATCTCTAAACCTGGTTCCTCGAGAATCAACTCTCCTAGACACCACCATATTCCAGTCTTGGGCGTTCTCGGTAAATATTTCTTCTTCGAACTAGTCGTGGGCATAGGTCCAATAAGATGATACCTGCGACGTGTGTTGTAGAACCAATCCCTTGGGATCATGTTTGCGAAATTGGCCAGTTTGGAACCGAAATTCCAATTGATCTAGACCAAGTTGTTTAGCATGTGCGGTATCTTTGACCATGCAGAATCCGATATGAAACCCACTTCTTGTCTTTCACTAAAGTTGCATTGTATCCTTGCAGGATGGTTTGATAGCAAATTTCCCCTAACACTAGTCGGTCGGGAACATAAATGGGTAATAAGTGGGGTGCCCTTGTGGTGCCAAAGACCCTAATGTAGGTTTTTCGTTCATCTAAATACCGGTGGCCAATTTTTGTTATAACCTTCTTTGCTTCATCTGACAATCTAGGGCATTCTTTCTTGAAGAGAAAGAAGTATGTGTGTGCAATAAACTGATCGCAAATAACAGTATAGGAATTCTTGTACCTATTTTCCCATAGGATGTTGAAGTATACATGGACCGCGAGCTCCGAAGAGTGCCAATTCAGGTTCATCCCGAAAAAAGCGTTCCTGGCACAGATGACGTCCAGTAGATACGAGGCCATGTAGAAGGCGGGGGTATCTCCCTCCTTTGGCACCTGAGCCTGTTTTATGCAAGTGCTCAGCTGCTTGGAGATTATGGCACCCCAACTAAAGCCTGTGCCTGAAATGGCGAATGTAAAATCCAGAGGCATCCAAGCCTCTGAAAATCGGGAGCAGTCTTTCTCCCCGTGTAACCTGCAAAGTAGAGCCATGAGATATATGTATGGTTCACTGAGATTGGTTGTTGGATACTAGCCAGCAATCCGATTTCTGAATTCTTTGTCTTCTCTCCACCAAGATGACATGATTTTGCTGGTATCGTGTGATGCATAGAAACTCAAGACGAAATCAGTGCTCATCTTTAGCTCGGAATCTTTGAGCTTATAATAACTCTGAATCTATGATGGCAGGAAGACTCCGATGCATTCACCGTTATCATCATTGATCAAACATTTTTGGGCATCAGTGTGGTCAATAATCCACTTTAGGAGATCGATGCAAGGAAAGACTGGAGACCGGCTTGCCACCATATGCAGATAAGCTTTGTGAATGTTGGAGAAGACTTCATCATCGAGTTTCCTTATTTCAGGATTGCTATGCGGGGTATATTTGAGGGGTTATTCTTTCTAGATTTTCTTGAAAACTTCTTCCCAGTGAGGAAATTTCATCTTGGCTCCAATGCTTGCCTATGTACCTCCGAAAGATGGAGGCTGGACAAAGGGCTCCTTGGTGATTCTCTTAATGATGGACACTGGCATGGGAGTGAATTCTAATTGTCTCGCAACTGATGGTGAGGAGCCTTCTCCTACTTTTGATTCTTGCAGCTTAGGGTCTCTCAGGGATTTCCTAGTGGAAGGCTTCTTCGGAGGCATTGTTCCTGTAATTTAAAATTTCATTTGAACATGAGTACAGAGAAGAGTTGGGTGCGAACATGTAACAATGAAATGAATGAAAACGATTAGCAGATACATACCTATAACGCTTTCTATGACAAATGCTTAATACTCATTGAACTTTGGGCATTTTCTTCCGGGTTGTTGGCTTCACTCTTCTGTTTGTTCTGAATTTCTTGCTGCGCAGAATGGGGCCATGCATAATGAATCGAATAGGATATAACTAGAGAGGGACTACCAGTCATATCAATCAGTTAATATGAGTAATAAATGTAAATTCAAAATAAATTACCCTCGAATTTCTGCAAATAAACCTTAACTAGTTGACAGCGGAGGCACAGGAGAAGATACATTGTATCGATGGGTTTAACGGATCCTTTTGATTCGTGCACGAATTAGTATCTAATGCGCGATCTACGAATTAACTACCAGATTTGAATGTGGTGTATCTAACACATAAGGAGGTAAAACGTCTCATCATGTCACATCACTCCGGCGTAGGGATTGGGGATCGACTGTTTACTCCTTACCTCTGCGTAGTGTTCATTATTGCATTTTTTTTTCTGCCAAAACTGAATGGATCGGCCTTCGGAGAAATCCTTCTTGAGGTTGTTCGTGGGAAAGGAACGCTTTCATCGGTCGACGCCGATGAAGGTCTGTACTCAGCTACTTTGACTTTCCAAACTATTTTCATCACCTTTATCTTTTACCGATGCTGAATTTCTCAAGTGAGTCGGGGAAACTATGGGTCGTCGATTCGTGTAGACAGTCGACGAAGAAGATGGAGTGGTACCCAAAAAAGAAAATGTTCATAGATTTTTTAGAGTGTGTTGAGTGCTCAACAAATGCCAATTCACTGGGCGAATGCAAAATCTATGATTCCTCTTTGCTTCTCGCACACAATTTATTCATATCTACATATATTACAATATATTTATTTATTATTATTATTATTATTATTATTATTATCATTTATTTATTTTAATATTATTCAATGAAAGTAAAGTTTTAGGGCTTAGCCATTTACTGGGAGGGCGTCAAGTTTCCCCCTCAGGTTTTTCAATCAATAGGTACCTACCCCGATTCTCTTAGCTACTTGGAAGGGTCCAAGCCATAGGCTTTGAAACTTAGAGTGTTTTCCCTTAGGTTCGTTTGCTTTGTCCCACTTAAGCACTAATATCCTACCTTGAAGGTCTTTTCTTTAGCCTTATTCTTATCAAACCATCGTTTCACTATCTGTTGGTGAGCCAGGAATTTTGACTTATCCTTTTCTCTCTCTTCCTCCAACATGAGCAAAGTGTCGATTCTCTGTTGCATGGCCGATGAGGGTTCTTCCTGAGCGTCTTGGGCCAATTGAAGAGATGATAGATAGAGCCTGTCTGAGAGGATAGCTTCTTTCCCGTAGACTAAGAAGTATGGGGAATTTCCTATGGCTTCTTTGGGTGTGACTCTATCAGCCCATAGGGCATTATGAAGTTGATTATGCCAATTTCTCTGGTTATATGTGACCTTTTTTTTTAGTATCCTTACGAGGTTTTTATTCGTCGATTATGCCACGTCGTTCCCCTGCGGGTAGTAATTTGCAGAGTATTTGATTATAATTCCTTTATACAAAGCAAACTCAGTCAATAGATTAGAAGAAAAGTAGGTTGCATTATCAAAGACCAGAACAGAGGGGATGTCGAACCTTGTGATCAGTTGTTGTTGTATAAATTTGATCACTACCTTCTCGTTTACATGAGTCAGAGGAATGGCTTCTACCCATCTGGTGAAATAGTCGGTAGCAGTAAGAATGTACTTGTGGAGTTTTGAAGAACTAGGAGTATTTTCTCCTATGATATCCAACCCCCACTGCTTAAAAGGCATGGAGATAGTCATGGGCTGAAGTGGGATTGTTCCCTTTTTCTCCTTTTCGACACTTAATTGACAAGTATTACAGTTCCTAGCATGAACGTGAGCATCTTTAAACAAGGTGGGCCAGTAATAGTTGGCTCTCAGAATCTTATGGGTGGTAGTGTTTCCTGCAAATTGTCCTTCGACGGGACCGTCATGGAGTTTTGTCAGCACATTGTCAGCGTCTTCTCGTTCAAGACATCTCAATAATACCCCATCATAATTGATCCGGAAGAGTACCGAATTTATAAGACGATACTGTGCATATTTCAATATTAGGGCTCTCCTTTCCTTAGGGTTGAGATTCTCGGGACAATCCCCGTGATGCAAAATATAAGTCAAATCCTTGTACCAGGAGTCTTGTGTTGGGGATATGTATGCTACTTCGTTGCACCATAGTGTCATTTTGTTTTCCCACCTGGAATCTTCATTTGCTTGATCTTCAGCTTCGGCTGCGAGCTTACACAGACCTTGTCCTTTTACTAGCTTGGCAAGTTTTATATCTAGATCAAATTCCTGGACTACTGCCATCCAGTTCCCCCTTCTTTCCCCCATTTCTTGATGGGTAAACAAGGATCGGACCGCAGGGTGCGGCACAATCACCTTAGTCTGATTATTAAGAATGTAGGACCTAAAATGCTTTACTGCATTGTAGACCACGTAGGCTTGTTTATCTATGGAAGGATAATTGATTTCGACTCCTTGAAGATTATTACTCATAAATGACACTAGGGCTTCGTTGTTGTCATCATCTTTCTGGGTCAAAACCGCTGCTAGCGATTGGTCTGAAGCGAAAGTATAAAGGGAGAAGTCTCTGTTAAAATTGATACCTCGCAACACTAGAGCCCGGGATATGGCGGCTTTGATATTGTTGAAAGTGTCTTTTTTCTCATCATCCCACTTGAAATCGGCATCCTTGCGAATCATCTTTTGCAAGGGTTTGATAATTTCGGCGAAATCGGGTGTGAATTTCCTCACAAAGTTGATTTGTCTGAAAAAGGAGTGAATGGATTTCTTGTTATGGGGTAACGGGAGATGATCTATGGCCTTAATTCATTCTATATCTATGCAGATACCTGCTTGAGATATAATATGACCTAAAATCTTACCTTTCTCGACATCGAAGATGGTTTTCTTAGGATTTAGCGATATACCGTATCTTTGGCACCTTTCGAAAATCTGAGTTAAGTGTTGGATGTGTTCTTCCATATTATTCGAATACAATGTTACTTCATCTAAATATACTACCAGGAACCTATTGATAAGCCCCTGAAAATCCACGTCCATGGCCCTTTGGAGGGTTTCTCTTGCATTGATTAACCCAAAATGCATGTGTTTATAAGTGAAGGTTCCCCATTTGGTTCAGAAGGTGGTCTTTAAATGGTCCTCCTCCGAAACCAACACTTGGTTGTAGCCTGAGAAACTATCTGGTAAGGAAAAAATCTTCGATCCCGAAACGGTCTGCAGGAGTTGCTCCATCGCCGGGACCGGATAATTGTCCTTCTCTAAAGCTCTATTGAGGTTCCGAAAATCTACACATAGTCTGATTTTGCCTAACTTTTTCCTTACCGAAATGAGATTTTCCACCCAAGAAGAATGTCTGACCTGAAAAATTATCCTCGCGTCTAGAAGATTCCTTAATTTCTAATACATGAGAGGCTCTAGGGACGGGTGATACTTCCGGAGATTTTGTTGGAAAGGTTTCATTTCGGGTTTCAACGGGATGGTGTGTTGAATAATGTGGGTATCGTACATTTTCAAATCCTTGTAGGACCATGCGAAGACATCCTGGTATTGTCTGAATAATTTGAGGTAAGCTTTCCTCTCTTCCTTAGATATAGTTTTTCCGAGATTAAAATCCTTCGGGTTCTCTAGAGTCCCAAGATTCACAGTTTCATGGAGGGGGGCAAGAGCTACCAGTCTTCACGTTTTTGGGTCTTTTAAAACGATCCTTTAGATCAAACAGACTTTCTAGATTAGCTACCCCCTTTGGGATTGTGTGAACCTTCAGCTTTCCAACATCTTGTCCTATTTGGGGATTAGTTTCAGTTGTTTTCTCTCAAAACTCTTCATCATCTATGGCTAGGTCTTTGAAATTGTCTTGGTTGGTCAAGAAGTTTATGATTTTCTCGTCACCTTCAAAGACTTTCCAATTGGAAATATTTTTTGGCACCGATGATTTGTAGAGAAGTTCCATAGTGAATCGGGAGGCTTCATAATATTCTAAAGGTGACATTCAGGAAGTGGTTGTGGCCAAGGAGTCCGCAGGAACGTTCTTTGCTCTCGGGATTGTGGTGATATTGAAAGCATCAAAGTGCTCTATTAGCCTATGCACCTCCTGCTGGTAGTTCTTAAGATGAGGCGAATTACAATGAATAGTATTCCTCACTTGTCTAACAATGATCTTAGAATCCCCGAAAACCTTCAATTCCTTGACACCCAGATCTATGGTTTTCTTTAATCCTTGCACTAGAGCTTCATACTCAGCAGTGTTGTTGGTACATTCGAATTCTAGCTTGTAGGATAGGAAATAACGTTGTCCTTTAGGATTGATAAGGATACACCCTGCTCCCAACCCTTCTTGTGATTTAGATCCATCAAAGCAAAGGGTCCAAATATGTGGAAGGTAATCGCCCTTTCTTTGTTCCATACCGATTTCTTGCTTACCAATCTCTCATCTCGTAAACTCGATCGCAGGATTTTGGAAAAAGAGAGCGTTCTCTATCAGCATCGGCGATTACTCTTGAAAGATTATTTCAGATTTTTGGGTAAAAGGAACAACAGACATTAGAGGAGAAAATTCCCCAAAGTGGGAATCACAGGAGTAATTTCCCAATACCGGGAAATCGGTAGATGCAAGTTCGTTCAGGGTTTCTAGGTCGGTGATCGTATGCTTCAGATATCTTTCTCTGTTGATTATGATCATGCTCTTGTATCCCTTTAGTGGTAACCAAAGGTGTTCCTAGTCTGTACTAAATTATCCATTCATCTTTCTGGACCAGTCACAACTCAGCAGTAGTCCATATGCCTCAGGGATATCTACTACAATGATGTCAATTATTTGCAAGAAATTAGGATGTGTCGCTATCCTGATCATTACATCTTTGAGTTCTCCCATTACTTTGACTTGGTTTCTGTCCAGTTGTATGACATGCTTATCACTTCTGAGAGGGATAACACCTAGTTTCTTACAAACGGCCAAGGGCATTACATTAGAGGACGCCCCAAAATCTAGCAAGAAATTGTGAACATTCCTGCTAAAAACTTCAAACATTAAAAGGAAAGGTGGTACAAAAGGCTTTTCCTTCCTGCCTTCTGAGTAGGTATTTATGGTTGGCTTGTTTGCCAAATATGTCGAGCATAGATATTTCTTCTGTTCGTTGCCTGTATTCGGGTCTTCTACCAAGCTTAGAGATTGCAACAGAAAGTCTTTCTGTTGAGGAATCCTACATATATCCATAACCGATATATTAGCCTTCAGCTTTTTCAAATCTTTGACTACGTTGTAATCCAGCATGGGAAATTCCTTGGTATGGATTCTTATAGGCTTTTTGTTGGGAGAGAAAGGTATTTTTGGGTGATCGGGAGTTAACTTACCTTGCGAGGCCTGGGCGGCATCGGAATTTTTTGAGTTTGGTTTACCTTTACTACGCATCTGTGCTACCGAAAATTTTGTGGGTTGTTATTGAGACTCAAACAGATCATCCGAAGACGCGATTACATCAGGATCCCATATCAACATGGTTGTGTCTCGTGGTGGGTCAGTTTCTTCCTGATAGACAATATTAATGGACGAACTACTTGATTCTTCGATCAGTGAGACTTCATCCAAAAAACGATTGGCCATTAAATTCATGGTGTGGACCCATTGAGGGCATTCTCTTTTAGAATGGTTCTCCTGGTGATAGGTGTAGAAAGAATCATACGCAACATTCCCTAGGTCAATGTTTAGGTTGGTTGGGGGAGGCTCAATTTCTCTGAAAGGCTGGTTTCTTTTAAAGAAAGGCTTATAGGGTCTTTGGCCTTGGTTTCCTTCCCCTGCACTTATTTTAATGTTTATAATATCATTTGATAGTTTCTTGACCATGCGTTGTAGATATTCTATATCTCCATTACCTTTATCGGGAGCCTGTTCAGTCAGTTTCCCTGGCGGTCTAGTCAAAAGGAGTCCTCTCCTAGGAGGGGGTTGACTTTCTTCTCTTACTAGAGGAGCTTGGCCTTCTTTACATCCTTTCATCTGAAATTCTAAAGTCTTGGCCTCTTCAAAATCATCCCTGAGGTTTTGCTTGGCGGCTCTTTTAACGAACATTGAAATAGAAGCCAGAAGCGCGTTGGCATAAACCTCAATCTGCAATTCTTGAGTGGGTTTCACCACTGGATGGAATTTGTTTAAGATGGTCATGAATATTTGATTGAAATCATTGACCCTTTCTTTTGGGGTCACGGTGGCTGCGAACAACTCAACCATCAGGGCTCTTGTAGTAGTTTCTTCCACAAATTTGTCTAGAAAATCCTTTTGGAATTTAGTCCAGCTAGTTATAGATACTACCGGCAAATTAAAATACCACGTGGAAGCAGAGTTTTCAAACGTGTAGGGAAAAAGTCTACATACTACGTCTTCATGTTGAACTTTCATAAGTCTGATCGCAAATATGAATTTCTTGATATGGTCTTCAGGCAAGCCTGGAGTTTCAGGGTCGTACTTGGGAAGCATCTTTTCTGGGTGACGAGGAATATTGTGTACTCGTCCAGGGATGGCCATGGCATCTCCGACCAACCAAGGCTGGTTGTCTTGAAGTGTAACTTCTCTTTCCTCCTCAGGACCATTGGTCCCTTCCATATCTTCGGAGTCGGAGTCAAGCTCTTCTTCTTCTGAAAAGTCGTCAGGCTCGGGGATGTCTTCGGTTGGCGTTTCAGTGATGAGGTCAAGAGGTTCTTGGATTTCAGTGATCACAAAGTCTATTAATTCTTCGATGGAGTGTACGAAAAAATTGTCGGGAGTTCTAACCATCAGTCTGCTTTGTTGTTTTCTCTGAGGGAGGATTGGAGTTAAGGACAACACGTCGATCTGTCGGGCGTAGGCTCTGGTGATTCTCCTGAATTGATTCACTTCCTCATGAGGGAGGGCATAGGGTATTTCAGGGTGAAAAGGTTCTTCCTCAGACTTGGGTGAGTTACCCATTTCAAGAGTACTCAGTAAGCATGGGTTGTCTGTTGGATGACTAGCCATGCATGTGGACCGAAACAAATCTGTAAACTGTTCGAAATGTTATATAAGTTATATATTCAGCAATTCATTCTCAAGCCCTCCTTCTAGCGCCAATTCTGTTGATGGGTCTTAAATCCCTTGATTCAACAGCAGGAACCAAACTCGCCATCGAGGCCCAATTAGACTCTGTAGCGTTTGAGATGGAATGGTTCTCCAGATCTTGCAATTCGGCCAATTTATCGATGGGATTTGTGTTTTCTTTTGAAGGTTCTCCCTTCAGGTAGGACCGTTCTTTTCTGTATTTTCTCTTGAGTGGAGCTGGTCTGAGAGACGCAAGCCATCATAAGCCAACTTGGCAATCAACGGGATTGAATTTCAACTACTGGGAAAGGGTTGAGCTTGGGATAACCCGTTGCTCAAACATGCAGACAATAATTCTATATCAAAGGGCCTAGTAATAATACATTAACCAAATGAGCATCCAATTATTGCCTGAGAATCTAACTAACAGAAAGAAAAAACACATATGTAACCAAGATCATGGCAAGAAAAATAATTCATCTACCATAACATTCATTACATAACAACACAATGATTTATCTTCATCATTAAAGAAAAGAACAACAAAACAGTGCACCAGATAACTTGACAATAAAATCAATTGCTCTTACTCATTTACTGCATCATTCTTGGAACATGATATGTTAAGCCCTAATATTGGCTCATTACCCCTTAATTGGGGCATATTATATTAGTAATGTTATTTTATTTATGTCAGCTTTAGGCCATTAGTTGTAATTATACCTCCTAGTCTCCTATATATACCAAGGAGACATTTTC
>ML779647.1:752270-767511 GCA_009831015.1 Picea engelmannii | reverse complement strand
AATGATAATCGATATTCTTATTATTCAAGGGATAATTACAATAGCCAACCCAGGAATACAACCATCCTCTCCTCTCATACACACAACACCTCAGTATTGCGTCTTTCTCTCACACACTCACTACACATTGCACCTCACCTCGAGCAATATATAGAATCTCTCAAACAGTTAGACTAACTGATTATAACTAGATCCACCAGTTACACAATCTGTTCATAGAAGAGTGCATGCATGCGCATGCCTAATATAGTTGCATGCATGTGCATGTGACCACATGGGAAATTCGTTGGCATGTTTTCACCACCTTGACAACAATTTACCTGATATATCATGCCCTTAATTCATTCATCACCTTGTATGAAATACAAGAGAATCTAAACATCGTCATAGATCTGCAACTTCTCTAACAATACCGTTACATGAACATGCATGCACAATTCACTCCAGTATGGACCATTCTGCCTCCATCTGTAACCTGTCTAATAAACTGATGCACTTGTCCCATTTTGATATGTTGTACCTTTAGTCAAATGCACAACACTTTGACCACTACAGAACACCAAATATTGTACCTTTCCAAACTTACCCAATAGATCCTTGCATTCTTGCAAGACATAACCTAAGGTAGGTCTCATCTTGTCCAAATCCCATGAATCATAACCACAGACTAAATCGATGCAATCATTGTAGATGATACTTGTTCTTATGTGTTTGAAGCACCCATTTCCATGATCTTCACCTAGTTTTTCCATGTGTCTACTGACAACACCAACTACATGTGAAATGTTGACCATTTCCCATCACAATCATTAAAATTTCTACTAGCATATAATACTTGAGACATATAACTCTTTTCTTCTTCATTAGTTAGGACATAAACCTTAAGAAAACTTACAATGGAAAGCCAAAGGGATTTTACCAATTTTACAATATTCACACCGAATTTCCTGAGTATCTTCACCACATACTTCTGTTGTGATAACCTAGTTTACTATCCTTCCCATCTTTATCTATTTCCATGCCCAAGATTTATTTTGCTGCTCCCAGATCCTTCATAAAAAAATCCCTAACCAACTGAGCCAACCTGTTGATATCAACCATGCTTGAGCTTGCAACAAGCATAGCATATAACACCAAGATAATTAATATACCATAAACACTATGGTTATACTCACTTCTTGTAAAATTTGGCTCATCGTGAAGGAATCAAACATCTTGTACCATTTTCCTGGCATGCTTCAGGCCATGCAATGATTCTTGAGTTTGCAAACAAATCTTTTGTTGTGATTTTGAACTAATCATTCTGGTTGTTCCAAATACATATCCTTATCCAAAAAACTCCATGTAAAACAATTTTAACATTTAGTTATACTAACACAACTAGTGCTAATGCAACATGAATAGAAACACGATTTTAGCAACTAGTGAGAAACTTTCATGGAAGTCAATACCTTCCAAATACCCTTCTACTACCAGTCATGATTTGAACCTTTCATATTTTATAAAAGGAGATTCATCAAACATTGCATCTATGTCCATGATGATTCTGTGAGTAGTAGGATATCACAGTTTGCACCCCTTAACATCATCACCATATCAAAGATCTACTTGTTTGATATGGGTCCTACTTAGAGTGTTGATAAAAAACATAAGCATCACAACCGAATAATTTCACATTTGAGTAATTACCAGATGACCTGTTCATACCTCTTCCTGAATATTCTTGTCTTTTGCAATCGATGGTGATCGAGTTACCAGATAGATCAACCGCTTATGTCCACAACTATTTTTTCAACTTGGCAATAATGACCATGCCTGTTTGATCTCATATTCCTTGCAATACTTTCCAAGTTCCATGGACATGAACCTACCTTCATCATATATTCTCACACACTTGATTGGCGTGCCAAGACATCAACCTTTATATAGATCCACCTTTATAACCTGGACACACTGCTCCACCTCGAACTTTGCATTCGAACAACTTTGACCAAATACAGCCAAACCAACCCAAGTGAAATTGTGTCGCTCACCTCCAGGGACTTCACACTGGAGTCTCAGTGCTCCACCTTAACATGAACATTCCCTTGACCAAATCCATCCAAGTAAGCCTTCATCGTTTACCTCCAAGCCCATTTACAATGGAGTTCACCAAGTCTTTTATAGGATTCATTACATGCAATCCATGGACACAATACCACGGGATACCCAAAAAACCATCTGCTTTGACCTAAACACTGGATTTAACTCATTAAATCTTTCAGCGAGTCAAGGTTAACAGAACACACATGCCCCCCCACATACTCAATCTACCTAAATCTATTTTTAGGATTTTCATAGGTGACCAAATAAAACAAGGTTAGGCATGCCTATCCAGTTCTTACAGAAGTATGCACATTTACATGCAATCAATAATTTTCACAATTCCAAAGTAAATACTTTTTTTCTTTCATAGTGACTCAGCCATCACCTTGCCTTACTGTAAGAGGCATCTTGAGATTCCATAACTCCAAGTTATTCTTTTCGTTGAATTTCTCCACTTCAAACTCGGAACTCTACACTTTTTCCATTATCACAAACCGCTAAAAAACCAAACTTATAATACTAAGATTGTTTTAAATATGGAGGAATTATCTTATTTCAAGGTTCAATAGAGAAAATATTTAAACCAAAAAATATTTAATATATATCTTAAAAAGAACCTTTTAAAAATCCACCTATTAAACAAATATTTTTTTAATACTTCTACACTCATTTAATTACCAAATCGATCCTCTTATAATAAATTCAAAAAAATAGTTTTTATTACCTCGGCTCCATGCATAAAAAATTCCACTTTCATAATACCTTGAGTTATGTGCATGCATATAATTTAAGTTCTATGCATATACCTTTAATTAAAATGACTTTACGATAGTATCGTGCTACCCGTAAGGAATAGGTTCCATTATGAATAATTATCGTGCCCCCTATTAGTCGTGAAGGGAAATGATCTCCAAAAATTTCAAAGAGATTAACTCTTTGACCAACTGTCTCCCTTGCTCTTTCCAGTGAGCCTTAAATAGTTCTCGCCATCGGATGACCCATCAAAACGGATCAGAATCCATTCGACACTATGAATACACAATGAGAATTCACAACCAACCAATATCGCCTTTGTAACTAATATGTTATTCATCCTCCATCCTATGCAACAGATCAGAGATGGTTATCGAGACAGATTATCGCTTCCTTTGAACTGGTTTACCCGTGGTAGGTTATAAACTATCACCCCTGTGCAACGAATTCGTCCTCTACTTTACGGTCTGCTCAACTTTGATCCAACGACCTTCTTTTTCCTCTGCACGTGATTGAAAGTCCTATTTACGGGTCTTTCTCCTTCCCTTTTATATCCTTCAACTCTGCACTATGATACCATTTGTTAGGTAGTGGAAGCAAAACAAAGCACAAAAAACCAGAGCATCAACAAACAAGATTAAACTGAGAACATCAATCACACAATTGACACAGTGATTTATGTGGAAACCCAATATGGGAAAAATCCATGGGCAATGATAATTGGTATTCTTATTATTCAAGAGAGAATTACAATAGAAAACCCAGGCATACAACCATCCTCTCCTCTCATACACACAACACCTCAGTATTGTGTCTTTCTCTCACACACTCACTACACATTGCACCTCACCTCCATGGGTATGCTCGTATATATAGCATCTCTCAAACAGTTAGACTAACTGGTTATAATTAGATCCACCAGTTACACAATTTGTTCACAGAAGAGTGCATGCATTCACATGTCTAATACAGTTGCATGCATGTGCATGTGACCGCATGGGAAATTCGTTGGCATGTTTCCAACAGTAACCTTGGAAATTATTTCCGAAAAACATCCTTAACTTCAGAAAAAATTGGATATTGATCTATAGAGGATCCCTTCCCTTCATTGACTTATTCCACTACATATAATTGACAACCTTGCCTCATGCAACGTTTAACCTTCATTGTTGAGATAAAGCGTAGAGACACCTTCCTCTGTATACCATGGATCTCTACTAACCTTCCTTCATCATCTACGCAAATCACCCTCTTCGTGAAATAATCTACCAAATATCGATGAGCTTCTAACCAGTCCATCCCAATGATTAGATCATAAGTCCCTAAGGCAGTGGCATACACCTTCAACCTAGTATTTCACACTCCCAGGTCTACAAGACAATTATCAACGCTATGTCCTACCGCTTGTTTTTTCCCCGAATCCATCTTGACTTGTTTAAATTCATCGTGCTCGTAGGTGGCCAACCAACACTTTTTAATCTAAAAGGTCAAATGAAGCTATCTGTAGCACTAGAATCAAATAAAATTTTAACGTTGAAATGATTTAGCATACCTGCTGACTCCACCACAGTGGATTGATTTTCTTCCTGGAGGTTATTAATCGTTGCATAAATCTAGTGGTTGTTACTTGCTCTTCCCATCGAGGCCTTTCCTTCTCTATGTATG
The DNA here is from genome assembly GCA_009831015.1 of Picea engelmannii. Classification (NCBI taxonomy): domain Eukaryota; kingdom Viridiplantae; phylum Streptophyta; class Pinopsida; order Pinales; family Pinaceae; genus Picea; species Picea engelmannii. The sequence continues at coordinate 763,008 of ML779647.1, read as the reverse complement.
AATCTTGATTGTGACTCTGGACAGTCATGTTGAAAATGGGGTCCTCTGCACCCCCAACAAGTAACCTGAGGTGGAATCTGTACACTTCCTTGTAAAGGTACCTTAAATGAGTTCCTCCCCCTGGAACCCCTACCCCTACTAATTACTCTCTGATAAAGTTGTGTACTTTCATGTGCTACTGGTGATGAGTGGGATGTTTCACTCACCGCCATTGAAATACATGTGGTAACTGTTCTAGGTGTGGCTCGATTCCCATAGGGAAGTGGCCTAGAGCTTCCTTCCCCATGAATCCAAGTTGTTGTGGAATGGTTAATCTCATTCCTCCATTTAAACTCATATTCTCTTCTATGTAACGAGAAATTTTAACTACTTCGGCCACTCACGACGGTTTCCACATCTGTACCATGGCCCTTATCTTATGGTTTAACATGTACAAAAAACATTATGCTCTTCGTTGATCGGTATACATGTATGATACATACTTTACTAACTCCATGAACCTGATTTCGTACTTTTTCATAGTTTTGTTTCCCTGAATTAGAACATGGAATGCTCCAACCTTTTGTTCCTCATAGTAAGATGGAAAATATTTTCTCTGGAACCTTGCCTCAAAAATATCCCAAGAGATGGTGTCTTCGGTAAGGTGCAATTGCCTCTCCATATTACCCCACTAATTCAAGGCATTGTCCCTCAACTGAAATATCACTATCTTTGCTTTTGATGTGGAAGCATAGTCTCTCAAGGAGAAACATTGTGTTATTCCTTCCAACCATGCCTCAGCATGCTCACTTGTACGAACCCCAGTGAACTCTGGGAGTTTGATTTTGTGTAGTTCTTTGGTGATGTCCCCCGGTGGAGTGTAATACCCATGTTTCCCCTAGCTTGTAAATATAACTATAACTTTCCAAAAGACTGTGGCAGATTGAATATGTCTGAATGTTGGATGTGTCGAACCTTTTTGTTATAAAAGGTAATGTATGTATTTCTATTATTAATTAAAAATGGATAGTGTTGCATAACTGTTGAAAGGGGTTTTTCCAAGATAGATCATGATGTTATGAGAGAGATGGTGAGGGGAACCAGAAATGGTTGAGATGACCCCCACCAAACCAGTACCTTACTGGATTTAATTGCTCAAACCCAGAACAGTTCTCTGACCCGAAAATAAATTACCAATTAGGCTGGTAGTTGGAAAATCCCTTATCAAGAGTTAATGAGGAGATGGGGCAGAGTACCCATATGCAAGGCTTCCATACCTTACCACAAGTTGGGGATTCAGACCCATGTAATATTGTTGAGGAAGGCAAGAAAGGAAGGGATTTGAATTTTTTTCTCAGTTCTCCTTCGAACCCTCGAGTTGCACATGCTCTCCTCTTCCTTCCCATCTGCCTCTGCAATCTTGATGAGGAAGGAAATAAAGGAATGGATTCATGGGCAGAGGTAGATGGGAAGGAAGAGGAGAACATGTGTAGCTTGAGGGTTTGAAGGAGAAATGAGAAACAAATTTGTTTTGGGTGCAAGAAGCTACTAGCATCTTTTTTAGTCCAAGATGATAAAAGGGGCTGCAAAGAAGACGAGTGACTGTGGAAGTACTCGTTGCATGCCCCCTTTCTTGGTACAGAGAAAATTGTTTGCTTAGTTCCTATGGGAGGAGGAGAGTAACCTCTATCCTTGACTATCATTGAACAACCTCCATCATGGTCTATCTAGGGGGTGGTCAGTGGTAAATCCATTCAGGAGTGGTTGTGCCTACGGTTGGGTGGACACATGCACCCCTTTCAGAAGTCGCTTCACGATTCTGGTTTATTATAAGTATTTTCATACTTTGTGTACTGGAATGGAAGTAATGGTTGAAATTCATGTGCTTATGGTTAAATTTTACAAGTTTTTGATAAATCATTAGAAATGCTTATTATTCTTCTGTAAACCTCTATATTTACATGGTTCCCCATTACCTCTTCTTAGCAGCAGGTGAACTATTAGACATGGGCCTTTAAAAAAAATTAAGAACAAATCTACAATTTTGTATTTGTTGAGAGACCCTTAGGGAAATCTTCCCAAGGAATGATTTTGTAATATAGGAGTCTGGGTAGACTTCACAGGAACACCTCGGTCATATCGACCTCTTAATTCACCCTTCGCAGGTCACTAACTTCGAACTTTTTGGAAGGAGGGAGCCTCCTTCAAACCCTTTAGTTGTGTGACTGAGGGCTCATGTCCACAGTTCTAACCAAATCGTGGTTAAGTTTTGAGCATGTAACCTCAAGGCTTGACCAATATTTCATATGACCAAGGTCTAGGAACCTCACGCTAGGCCCAAAAGGAGCTAATATTTTCTGGCTTCAGAACTCCAAGAGTTCGGAGCTACTAGGTGTTATGGCCTTAGCACTTTCAAACCGGTTGAAGGCAACTTGTTTTTACGGTTACCCATGATTTTGATCGACATCTAGCGGATTCCTTTAACTTTGACAGATGGACATGCCCCACCATTAAATCCTAATCCACTTACTGGTCCCAAAGTCATGCGAGTTGTAAATCTGAGGGTTCTTGGGATCCTCCATGATCGTTGGATCTACATCACGGTCAGTCTGGTGTTGGCCACTTTGGGAGAATAGCGATGTCATGACACCAAATCTCCCAAATATCGGAGTTGCGAATTGATTTGATTCATGGATATAGGGAGTCCTTTGAGGACCCCTCTTAATCGTCTGATCATCCAATGGATGGTCTCACGTACAACACTTCAGCGAAGTCCCACTTCAAGAGAATAGTGTTGTCATAACACTAAAACCCTTGAACATCGAAGCTACAAATTAATGAGAACCGTAGATCTAGGGACGCTTTGTGATCCTTTATGTTCGTTGGATCCATGCTACGGTCACCCCGACGCTGACCACTCCAGGCGAAAAGAGGAATTTCCATGGTGGATCCCCCAAACACCAAAGTTACGAAGTAACAAAGGCTATGGATAAATGGATCTACGTGGACACATATTGACCATGAGATCTAAGGGAATTGGAAGGCTATTAGTCCAAAGTGATGTGTCACGCTAACATCATCTTGGGTAACATAGACCCACGTTTAACATGCCATGTGTCACCTTGATTCGTACTTTTCGCAGACCCTATGTGCCCATTAGAACGTGACACATGTCACCCAATGATAGGGCCACGTGTCATCTTTTCCTTGCCGCATGTCACCCCCTGGCACATATTTTCTTTTCCTCTTGGCGAGTGGAGTACTCAGGACCCACCTGTCCTTTCCTCTGCATTTAATACGCCACCACATGCAAGGGTGGACCCTTAGAAAGTCTGGGACTCCAGAACTCTGGAGGTTTAGATTGTAGTGTTGCAGATAAGCTGAAAGGACCGAAGGCTAGAGCCACGTGGTGATATTTTTGGCTCCTTTAGAAGTTCAGGATTTCGATTCTCCAGAGGATATGTGCATAGAAAGGAAAATGGGCATTCAGTGTTGAAGCGTTGAATGTCGAATTCCCCTTTAGCTTATGTGTTAAACAAGGATCAAGTCTCATCGTTGGATTGGATGGTGGATGAAATTCCGTCGTGGATGTAGGAATGTTGGGGAATCTCTGGGATTTCGAGGAACTTGGGATGGTATGAATGAGATGGACACATGTGGGTTCCACATGGTCCTTGACTAATAACGCCCAAAGAGCTTTGGGAGGCCATCACTTGCAATCCATAGCTCGGATTTGAGCCTGGTAGTAGTCATTATAAATCTATGGTTGAGTATAAGAGGATGGAGACCTCGGAAGAAGGATTCAAGATGATGAAAGTAAGAAAACTTTTGATGCCCCATCCCTAAAAAGGGTACTTAAGGGTCAAGTATGTTACAAATTGGTATCAGAATAGGAAACAACACTTGGTCTGGTTGGGCTCATGAACAAGTCGCATAAAACCTTTAAGGGTAGAACCCTATCTTACCCCATTCCTAATAGGCTTATTTAAACCTCTACTGAAGAGAGGAATGAACCTTTCTGTTGTTGTATATGTTTTGAAAAATTTGAACTATGTGTTGTTCATAAACTAGTAAATGATTAACTAACAGAAAATGTTTTATCATCACTTAAGCAGTTGATGGACAACAGAAAAACCACAGCATGAAGGATTGTGACACACCATGAATTGGGGGAAATATCCCAAAATATAGAGGAAGAATTTGATGATAGGAGGGCGATGGAAACCCCTCTATATTTGGTTGAAACCATAAGAAGCCTCATGGAAGAATTATAGAGTTGTAAGGATCACAATGAAAGGCTGATAAAAGATAAAGAAAATCAAATTGAAATTAACGCAGTCTTACTGCAGAGCTTATCAGATATACAAAGGCAGTTGCAACATGGACCAGCATCCAGTCATGTGGACAGACATCATACTAAGAAAACTCAAATTCCACCTGAGATACGAAATAATGGTCCTGAAAGTGGCCACACAAGGAGGAGCACCTCAAAGAAGGCCCAACATGGACCCAAGAGACACTCATTAAAAGAATCCTCTGGTGAGGAAACTGACAAATCCAAGGAATCTTCTAGTAGAAAAACTAGTTCACATTCCCAGAGGAAAAGAAAGAAGAGGAAACATTCCAAGGGCCATGACCCTAAAGAGATTAAGAAATCCAAACCCCTCACTTTTGATGGAGCTATTAATAAGGGGGAAGAAGAAAAATTTTGGTTTCTTGGCTTCAAGAAGTACTTCAGATTCCATGACTACTCTGAAAACTTAAAGGTTCGAATAGTCATTTTTAACTTGAATGGAAAGGCCTCCATTTGGTGGTAAGACCTTAGGAATGTGAAAGGAGTCCATTAGAAGGAATTGTCATGGAATCAATTTGAGAAATACTTCAAGAAGAAGTATCTGTCAGAGAGATACTTTGATGGGAATACCAAGGAGTTATATGAACTCAAGTTAGGACAACTCACAATAGATGAATATATCAACAAATTTATTGATCTGATAAGGTATGTGCCCTACATAAAGGATGAAAAAGTAAAGATGCAACGATTTATTAGTGGATTACCTCAATCCTTCCGGGACATAATTGAGTTTTATGAGCCAAAGACTTTAGAAGACATTATCCAGAAGGAAAGGTATTGTTATGAGAAATTCAAGAATAAGACAGAACCTCATGAGGACTGGAAGAAGAATAGTAATTCAAGATTCAAGAAGAAAGGGTTTAAACCCTCAATATTTAAGAACCATGGGAAAGGTTCTAAGATGAGCCTTCCTACTAAAAGTGTATATCAGCAAAATTTCCCATCTTAGAGTGGAAATAAACCCTTTGGAGCAGCCTCAAGTAACATTGATAACGCAAAGAGAGAACCCTTGAAATGTTGGGGTTGTGGAGAAAAACATTTGTTGAGGGACTGTCCACATAGGAAACAGAACAATAAGATGGTCTACAACGTCCAAGAGGCTACCACATTCAATGATATGGCTAGGAGCATGCCACAAATTTATGCAGCCTTGGACAATAGACAAGATGACCACCAAGCTTTAGTGGTGGAGATGGAAGGTATGATTGCCAACCATCTAGTTTCCATTTTAATTGACCCTGGTTCTAATTTGAGTTATGTTTCCCTTCAAACTGTTGAGAAATGTAAATTGCAATAAGTTAAACATGTTAAATCATGGTTGGTACAACTAGCCACTGGAACCAAAATAAAAGTAACAGAGGTCATACTAGCATGCCAATTCATTATGAATGGATTACCCACCCAAGCAACCCTAAACATGCTCCCTTTAGGATCTTATGACCTGTTGATTGGCATGGACTGGTTGGATTCCCATAAAACCAAGTTGGACTGTTACAATAAAAATTTAGAGTGTGAAGATGAAGAAGGGAGGAAAATAACCCTACAAAGAATTCAAAATCTTTTCTCAGTGAGACAAATATCAACCCTTCAAGTGAAGAAGTATTGCAGAAAAGGATGCCCTTTATATGCAATCCAAGTGTTGAAATGTGTTGAGGAAAGTAAACCAAACCTAGAGGACCATCCCATATTAAGAGAGTATAAATATGTGTTTCCAGAAGAGGTACTAGGTCTACCTCTAAGAAGAGATATTGACTTTTCAATAGAAATTGTACCAGGAGTGTGTCAATGTCTAGAACACCCTATAGAATGAGTACACCAGAGTTGGTTGAGCTCAAGATACAACTAAAGGAGATGATGGAAAAAGGATACAATCGACCTAGTGTGTCTCCATGGGGAGCACCAACCTTGTTTGTGAAAAATAAGGATGGCACACTCAGGTTGTGCATAGACTATAAGAAACTCAATAAAGTGACAATTAAGAATAAGTATCCTTTTCCAAGGATCGATGACTTGTTTGACCAATAAAGGGGTGCTATAATTTTCTCCAAGATTGAATTTAGGTCTAGATATAATCAAGTTTGAATTAAGGATAAATACATCCACAAAATAGCCTTTAGGACAAGATATGGTCACTATGAATTTGTGGTGGTGCCATTTGGTCTTACCAATGCACTAGCCACTTTAATGTTCTTAATGAATAATGTACTCAGTAAGTTATTGGACAGATTTGTATTGGTTTTCATTGATGATATCCTAATCTATTCCAAGAATAGGGAAGAGCATGAAGAACATCTCAATCTAGTGCTTCAAGTTCTAAGAGAACATCAACGCTATGTTAAGTTTAGTAAGTGTGACTTTTTCCAGAAACAAGTCCATTACTTAGGTCATGTTATTTTTGAAGGAGTGGCAGTTGATCCTGACAAGATAAAATCCATTATGTATTGGCATATCCCAAAGAATGTATCTGATATCAAATCCTTTATGGGCCTAGCAGGATACTACAGGAGGTTCATAAAGGGATTTTCCAAGATTGGTTGCCCAATCACCTCCCTTCAGAATGTGAAGAGAGTTTCCAATAGCTAAAATACCTTCTAATCAATGCACATGTGCTGAAGATTGAATACCCAAACAAAGACTTCTGTGTGTGTACATATTCTTGCAAGGAAGGGCTCAGAGGAGTCCCTATGAAAGGAGGACATGTAATTTGCTACGAATCCAGAAAATTGAATGAGCATGAAATCAATTATGTGACCCGCGATTTGAAATTAGCTTCCATAGTACATGCTTTAAAAATGTTGAGGAATTACCTCCTAGGTAGAATATTTGTGCCTATGACAAACCATAGTGGTTTGAGATATATGTTCGATCAACCAAAGCTCAATTCTAGACAAGTTAGATGGATGGTTCTCCTTGGTGAGTTTGATTTTGAAATCAAACATATCAAAGGAAAATAAAATAGGGTGGTTGATGCCCTTAGTAGAAGTATGAAAGTGATTCACTTGGAAGCTGTAAGAACCTGTGAAATGGACGTCAAGGAGAAATTCAAAAGTGCACAAGAAATAGATACATTTTTCAAGACTGTGAAATCATACTTAGAGAAACAACCCACAGGGATGAAGTATGAGGGTTATCAATTTTTGAATGATGGGCTGCTAACTTACAAAGGTAAGTTGTATATTCCAAATTGTGACGACTTGAAGAGGTTCATAATGGATGAACTACACAAAAGATGATATTTTGGTCATCCTCGTTATCAGAAGATGATCACAACCACTAGGAAACTATTTTATTGGCTCGGACTGAAAAAGGACATAGTTGATTACTTAACCAAATGTCTAGAATTTCAATGGGTTAAGGCAGAGCACCAGCATCAAGTAGGGATTTTGCAGCCCCTACCAATCCTATAATGAAAATGGGAAACCATCTCCATGGATTTCATCACAGGGTTACCAATATCAATCAAACAGAATGACGTCATCATGGTAGTTGTGGACAAAATGAGAAAGGTTGCTCACTTCATTCCCGTCAAGTCAACTTGCAAGGCAATACATATTGACAGTATTTTCATGAAATAAATATTTAAACTGCATGGCATGCCTAAGGAAATCATATATGACAGAGATACGAAATTTACTTCAAACTTTTGGAAATCTTTGTTTTTCGGTTTTGAAACTAAACTATTATTTAGTAAAGCCTATCACCCTCAAATTGATGGACAGACAAAAAGATTAAACCAAGTGTTAGAGGAAATGTTAAGGATGCATGTGATGCATCAGCCCAAGAAGTTGGAATACTACCTACCACTGGTATAATTTTCCTATAAAAATGACTATCAAGAGTCATTAAAGATGAGCCCTTTTGAGGCCCTCTATGGTAGACAATGCAATATTTCAATCAGTTGGGATAACCTAGTAGACAAAATTACAATCGGGCCAGATATGCTGAAAGAAATGGAACAACAAGTAGTTCAAATAAAACAAAATCTGAAAATGGCCCAGGATAGGCAAAAAAAGCTATGCAAATAGAAAAGGACTCCTAGAGAGTTCAAAGTAGGGGATCATGTGTATCTTCGGGTTAGACCCAGGAAAATCTCCTTGATAATGGGAGTATGTGCCAAGATGGCACCTCGGTATTGTGGACCCTTTGAAATTTTGGATATAGTGGGACATGTATCATATAGACTAGCACTTCCTCCCACAATGAAGGCACATAATGTTTTCTATGTTTCGTTACTGAAGAAATATGTACATGATTATAATCATATAATTGATTGGTCTATGATTCAAGTGGATCTAGAGGGAACATTCCTGCCAGAACCACACTGCATAATAGAAAGGAAGGAAATCCCACTCAAGAACAGAACCATTGCACAGGTCAAGGTGCAGTAGAAACACTTTGGTCCAGATGAAGATACATGGGAAATGGAGGATGCCATGAAACAGGCATTCCCATTTTTTTACTTATGTACATACAGAGCACATCAGCAGGTAGAACATCGAGGACGGTGTTCCTTTAAGGGGGAGGGGATTTCAATACCCATATTTCCCTCGGCTTGTAAATATAATTATAACTTGCCAAAAGACTGTGGCAAATTGAATATGTGTGAATGTTGGATTTGTTGAATCTTTTTGTTAAAAAAGGTAATGTACATATTTATGTTATTAATTAAAAATGGATAGTGTTGCATAACTGTTGAAAGGGGGTTTTCCAAGATAAATAATGATGCTATGAGAGAGATGGTGAGGGGAACCATAAATGGTTGAGATGACCCCCACCAAACCATAACCTTACTGGATTTAATTTCTCAGACCCAGAACAGTCCTTTGACCTAGAAATGAAATACCAGTCAAGCGGGTAGTTGGAAAATCCCTCCTCAGGAGTTAATGAGGAGATGGGGCAGAGTACCCATCTTCAAGACTTACATACCTGACCATGAGTTGGGGATTCGGACCCATGCAATATTTCTAAAGAAGGCAAGAAAGGACTGAATTCATGGGCAGAGGCAGATGGGAAGGAAGAGGAGAGCGTGTGAAACTCGAGGGATCGAAGGAGAATTGAGAAACAAATTCGTTATGGGTGCAAGAAGTTGTTGGCAACATTTTCAGTCCACACTGATAAACAGGGTTGCAGAGAATATGAGTGACGGTGGAAGTACTCATTGCAGGCACCCTTGCTTGGTACAGAGAAAATTGTTTTCTAAGTTCATGTGGGAGGAGGAGAGTAACCTTTGTCCCTGACTGTTGTTGAACAAGAAGAAAGATTCTCTCTTAGAGAATCATGGTCTAACTAGGGGTGTCCAGTGGTAAATCCGTTTAGGAGTGGTTGTTCCTATGGTTGGGTGGACACAGGCACCCCTTTCAATAGTCACTTCACGATTCTGGTTTCTGATAAGTATTTTCATACTATGTGTACCAGAATGGAAGTAATCGTTGAAATGCATGTGCTTATGGTTAAATTTTACAAGTGATTTGATAAATAATTAGAAATGCTTATTATTATTTTGTAAACCTCTGTATTTACATGGTTCCTGGTTACCTCTGCTTAGCAGCAGGTGAACTATTAGACATGGGTCTTTAAAAGAATTTAAGAACAAATCTGCAATTTTTTTATTTGTTGAGAGACCCTTAGGGAAATATTCCCAAGGAATGATTTCATAATATAGGAGTCTGGGAAGACTTTGCGGGAACACATCGGTAATATCGACCTCTTAATTCACCCTCTGCAGGTCACTAAGTTCGAACTTTGTGTAAGGAGGGTGCCTCCTTCAAACCCTTTACATGTGTGACTGAGGGCTCATGTCCACGGTTCTAACCAAATCATGGCTAAGTGTTGAGCATGTAGCCTTGGGGCTTGACCAAGGTCTAGGAACCTCGTGCTAGGCCCGAAAGGAGCTAAGATTTTCTAGATTCGAAACCCTAGGAGTTCGGAGATCCGGGGTGTTATGGCCTTACCACTTTCAAATTGGTTGAAGGAAACTTGTTTTTACGGTTACCCACGAGATTGAATGACATATGGAAGTTTCCCCTAACCGTGACAGATGGATCTACCCCACCATTAAATCATAGTCCAATTACTAGTCCCAAACTCATGCGAGTCGTAGATCTGAGGGTTCTCAGGATCCTCCCTGACTGTTGGATCTATGACGCGGTCATTGTAACGAACCGCCTCGTTACGACAACCATTCTAATAACAGGTGAAATTTTTTATTTTTTTTTCCTTAAGTGTGTGCGCGCGTGTAGAAGTAACAACACGCTAACTGTGTGATGCCCTGGACAACCGACAAGACGCGACCACGATATTCATCACAAGAAGACTAAAGGCACACGACGAGTAACTGCATCAATAAACGACCATAGGCATAAGGTGCACAACGCAAACATTTAGCGACAAAGTAAAACTGACCAC
>ML779647.1:732672-746984 GCA_009831015.1 Picea engelmannii | reverse complement strand
TATATATATATATATATATATATATATATATATATATATATATATATATATATATATATTCAAATTCAATACAGTTATAAATAATCAATAAAAATAAAAATAAAATATATGTAAATAAAAATAAAATTTAAATATATATAATAAAAAAGGAGGGTAGGCAGTGTGGAACCTCACATGAGATCCACGTGCCTCCCTTTCCCACTTGTCCAATCATAATAAAATAATGTTAACAAAAAAAACCTACACAAACCCTACCCAACATGTAAATACCTCATTCTCACCTCGCACCGCCTCTAATACCACCTCACTTCCGCTCTGCACACAATTTACCTCTATTCTACACTCAATAAGCCTTCACTCTAATTGGCATCTCCCTCAAAAATGAAAGGAACAGTTTTTGGACCTTCTCATCTCATGTGGTGAAGGCTCTCCACCCCGGGTTTGCACACAGTCGAGTATGAGGGAGCGGTCTCGGCCCCATCACCAGCCGCCAAGAGGCCATGCCCATGGATGCCTAGTCCGGTTAGGATACCTAGTTTTCACCCAGGCAACCTAGCTTCCATTCCCGACAACGAAGTGAGGGTTCAAATCCCCGCAACTAGTGTTGTGATTGTGATGTAGGATCATGTAACTAGTCGTTCTTGCAGATTTCGCTATGTGACACTTTCCCCAGTTGAGGATGCAAAGAATGCACTTGATCGTTGGGCGTTTGATCATGGATTTTGGGTCGTTGGGCGTCCAAGGAGGTCACAGTTTCAAGACTGCAGTTTCGGTTTGTTGGCTAGAGTGAAGTATGGGGACGTTGATAAAGGGGATGTAGCTCATATAGTAGAGTGCTTACTTTGCATGCGATAGGCATGGGGTTTGATTCCCCGCATCTCCACTGCTTCTGGTATGTGTTAGAATCCTGATATATCTCTTTGATCGGTGTCATTGAATGTTGTTTTTCCTTGTTGTTTCTCTTAGGGTTCTTCTCCCTCTGGGAATATATCCTTTCTGCAATCGGGCTTCTTTAATAATTTTCTCTTGCCAGGTAAGACCACATTCTTAGATGTCTTTTGTTCCTTTAGGAAAATTATTTGTTACAAGAAAAGGGGATTCTCTAGATTTAAATATTTTAGAATGTGCATCACATAGTATAAGAATATACAATGAAAAATATTCTAATCGTGGATTTAATGGCCTCTTTCCAATCATTCCAGATCTCTTGGATTCAATAAATGAATAGTAGATAAGAGATTGGGTTGTATGTTTCTTTTCAAGGGATTTTTTTTCATAGTCTACTTTAAAAACCTTGGAGACAAAATCAGATCATGGAGCAGTGTTGGTCTATTCATAAATCCCTCGTTATTGGATTTCAATTACCTACCATGACCTCAATCTCAACTATGGTGTGGGTGAGGCTTCCAAGCCTTCCTCTCCACTAGTAACATGCCTAAAAAGATAACTCATCATGTTCATGACTCTGGTAAGGGCTCGTCTAGTTGCATTTTATGTGTGTGTGTGTGTGTGTGTGTGTGTGTGTGTGTGTGTGTGTGTGTGTGTGTAAATATAACCTAACCCATATCCTCCACTCTTAGGATTTTTTTTAGATGATTTTTAAATTTTGTAAAGCTTGTAGCTTTTTTTTTAATATTGTCCCTTTCTAAAAAAAAATTAACCTTTTGAATTTATTTTCCTCTTTTCCTCTTTGACTTACAGCTAGCTTTCCTTTGTCACTTACAGTTAGTTGGAATAGATGGAGGGGTCTTCTTGTTAGAAGAAACAGGATTGCAGAGCAATAAAATAAAACAAATGTGGAAATAAAACACATAAGATACACAATACAATAGAGACACAAATATACATGGTTCACCCAGTGTGGGATACATCCACCAGAGAAATTAGCAGGTCCTTCTTTTATTATTGTCCAACAAAATTAAGGGACACAACCTACAGCACACTTGCTATAACTTCCTCTTATTTATCTCACAATCTCCTCTCTCAGAATACATATTCACACACAAACACGGTCGCCATACAATTCCCTCTTGAAAAGAGGCTTTCTTTATAGGGGAAAAAACCCTAACATAACTTCTATCGTCAGATCTGTGACCTTATAATGAACGGTCTAGATTGAATATGAAATTACAATATTTTACAAGGAAATTTTCCCCAAAATCTCACTTCGGGGGCGTTGCCCCCGAATCGCCCACCAAGGGGGGCTCCATTAATTGTTGTTTCCCCCCACAAGACCCCCCTGATGTCAATAGTGGGGTGGAAATCCCCCCCACACACCCCTCCGTCGGGAAATTGGATCCAAACATGGTTGAAACAAACCTCAGAATCAAGAAGATAATCAAACTCGACAACCAACAATCTCCCACTTAGAAACTGATCACAACAAATCCATTGTTGTTGTACCTACTAAACTATGATCCACCTTGGACTTGGAAAATTTCTCATCTTCACCTTCATGCTTGAAAACCAAATGAAACTAAGCAGGAACTCAGTTACTACCTTTGTTAACATGTCTGCAAAATTCTGACTAGTATGTATATTTTTAAACTTCAAATTTCCATCTTCCAAAATCGATCATATGAAATATTACTTGATTTGTATATGCTTAGTATTAGAATGGAAGGATGAGTTATTTGCAAGATGAATGGTACTCTCGTTGTCACAATACAACCTGCTATTTTCCTACTTCTTTCCCAGTTCCTCCATAAACCTCTGTAACCAAATCATCTCTTTACTATCCTTTGTAGAAGCAACATACTATGCTTACGTTGTTTAAAGTGCAACAACATTTTTCAGTTTCGAAATCCAACTTACTTTTGTTCCACCTACAATTAAAAAATTCCATGTGGTGCTCCTACTATTATCTTTATCACTTTCCATATTTGAATCAAAATATCCCTGTAGAATAGTGTCTCAACCTCCAAAACATAATGCGTGAGAAGTAGTACATCTCAAATACATGAGAATCCACTTCACTTCCTCACAATGTTCTTTACCTGGATTGTGCATATACATGTTCACAACACCCACTACATGTGAAATATCTGGTCTTGTGTAAACCATCGCATACATCAAGCTACCAAATACTGATGAATAAGGGACCCTAGAGATAAAAGTAACATAATAATGAGATCCACCAAGAGATGATACCTGAGTTGGTCCCCATACATTTGTATGCACAAGATCTAACCTTTCACTCTTATTTTTTTTTCCGACTTTGAGAAATTTGACTCTCTTTTTTTTCCATAAACACAGTGCTCACAGAAATCCAAATCAATTTGTTTAAGATATGGAAACAAATTTATTTTGTGAAGTATCTACATCCCCTTCTCACTCATGTGTACAATCCTATGATGCCACAGTGATGTATCCACTCTTGTAGAAGCTAAAGAGATAGAAGAGTCAGTATTACTAGTACATAAATACAATGTACCTACCTTCTCTCATTTTACTATCACCAGTGATCCTTTGGTAACCTTCCATGCCTTATCTGTAAATATAGATATACAACCTTCACTTTCCAACTTCCCTATTGAAATTAGATTTTTCCTTAGATCTGAAACATGTCTTACCTCTTTCAACAACCATTGATTTCCATTCTTTTTCTTTATTTGTACCTTATCCATTCCAACAATTTTGCATGGTGCATCATCACCCAAATGAACTTGTCAAAAATCATCTTGAGCATAATCTAGAAAATGTTTCCTATGGGGTGTGACATGAAATGAAGCCCCTGAATCTACTACCCACGACTTAAAAATATTATCTACAGAAAGAATTAAAGCATCTTGTAACACATCACCTATTAAATTTTCTTCCTTATTTTTCTCATGTTGTCCATCTCTTTGTTTCTTTGGAGCTCTGTAGTCTTTCTTCAGATATCCTTTCCTCCCACAATTCCAGAACTCTATCTTTCCCAATCTAGATTTGGATCTTCCCTTCCTAGAATTCCCACGGTTCCCTGAGCCCTTTCCTTTATACTTTTGTCTTCTCCTATTCTCTATGGTTAACGCATTACCTGATGTCTCACCTATGCTTTTCCATCACATTTCCTCTCTAAGGATAACACCAACAACATCATCAAATTTTAGAGTGTTTGAACCAGAGACAAAGTTACTTACAGCCATGACCAAGCCATTCCACCTTTTTGGAAATGAGCACAAGATTAGAAGAGCCCTGACCTCATCATCAAATTCCATTTTTATAAAACTTAGTTGATTAGTAACCATATTAAATTCATTTAAATGATCTGCAACAGACCCATCTTTTGAAATATTCATATTAAATAATCGCTTCATTAGAAATACCTTATTAGACGCAGAGGGTTTTTCATATAGTTTAGCTAATGCCTCCATCAGCTCCTTCGTTGTCTTTTTTTTTGAAATATTTAAAGCCACAGATGCTTCCATGATCAGTCGTATCGTTCCTAGTGCCTTTTTGTCAA
This sequence comes from Picea engelmannii, assembly GCA_009831015.1. Lineage (NCBI taxonomy): Eukaryota > Viridiplantae > Streptophyta > Pinopsida > Pinales > Pinaceae > Picea > Picea engelmannii. The sequence continues at coordinate 742,540 of ML779647.1, read as the reverse complement.
GAACCTCTCATTCTTTGTCCTTCATGGTCGAAGGCTTCTTTGTTATTCCACCCAATGGTAGGAATAGATCCTTCTTATATAAATAATATTCCATCTTCAACTTTTGTAACTGGTAGTTTTGGTCGCTAAATTTCTCGACCCAAAACTTTTCATCTTCTGCCATTTCTCCCACCCAAACCAGGAACCCTCTTTTCTTGCGAGTTACCTTTCTCTTTGATACTAGTTGTTAGAAAAAATATAATCGTGAAGCAATAAAATAAAATAAATGTGGAAATAAAACACAAAATATACACAATACAATAGAGAAACAGATATAGGTGGTTCACCCAGTGTGGGATATGTCCACCAGAGAAATTGACGAATCCTTCATTTATTATTGTCCAACAAAATGAAGGGATACAACCTACATCACACTCATTGTAACTTCATCTTATTTCTCTCACAGTCTCCTCCCTCATAATACAATATTCACACACATACATAGTTGCAATACAATTCCCTCATGAAAAGAGGGTTTCCTTTTAGGGGAAAAAACCCTAACATTACTTCTATTGTCAGATCTGTGACCTTATAATAAATCCCCTGCTTTGAGGGAGTTTCCCCTAAATCCCCCACCAGGGGGGGAATTCCTCCCACACCCCCGCCCCCGGTCAAGAAATGGGATCCAAACATGGATGAAAAAAACCTATGAATCAGGAAGATAATCAGGCTCCACAATCAACACTTCTTACCAGTAAACAGGTGGATAAAACCAATAAACACATCGATAAACTAGATATGGGAAGATGGAACTGGTCTGCAGCCAGATTATTCCAAGAGTTTCTAAGGTGTTCACAATGGTTTCAGGGCATGGTATATTAATCTTCCATGCACATGGAGTTTATATTCTAGTTGTTGACCCTCAAATCTTAAGCTTTGTTCATAAATTTATGGGTTGGTTAAGGGTTGAACTTAAAGGGTTTACGGGTTGCATGTCCAGGTTTTTTTTTTTGAATAGTTAGCATACATTCAGGCCATAAGAGAGTGTGTAAGCCCTAGATTTCAGTTTTGAAATCGAGCTCGGATACCATATGTAATGCCCTGGAGGGATTAATAGCTCAAGTAAATCTGTATTTTTGTTTTTACATGACAGGGAACTTATTTCTTTCTTAGTTACAGGATTGAACAAATAAAATTTAGTAGTCACATAGTATATCTATAAATGTCATAAATTGAATTTAGAGTAAAACAGTAAGAATTATGGATTACCTCTTGAAGAAGAAGGTTGTCATGTTGTAATTGTTGTGACTTCCTGCCTGAAACTGTCTCCCTGAAACTATTTCCTCCCAGCCAGCTAGAAACAGAGCCTCTCCGGCTTCCTAGCTCTAGGAAATTATATTTCCTTGCCTCAGAGCCTAAAATCCCAGCAACACTAGTTCACTAGCCGAAAACTCCTCAAAGTTTACAACCAATTCTCCCCCTTCCAAATCTCCTTCTTCCCCCTTTTGAATCCCCTTCCTCCAAGTCCAACTCCCCCTCTTCTCCTCTCCNCCCCATCAATTTTCCACCTCCCCTTATCCTTTTGTCATAAATGCATATCTACCCTTAAACAATTAAAATAATAAATTCATGTGTGGTTGCATTTGTTAATTGAAAAGAATAAAAAAAGAAATGATAAATCTAATTATTTCAATAATCACTTGACTTAAATAAATTAATGATTTAATTACTTAATTAACTAAAATTGTTCATTAATATAACTAGGTGTTACAACCTTTGATTGTGGTGCAAATAATAGTCCTCAATTATTTTGGACATGATACTTTAGAGTGGCCCTAGTTGTATTAAAATGATACTAACTTTGTTGCTACATACCATACACAAGTTGTTGGTAAACAAGTTTTAGAATTTCACCTCCAAGATGGACTTTTGCACCATCTCTGCCATCTCCTTGTTCCTTCATGGGAGTGTGAGAAGATGATTTTGGAGGCACACTGAAGTTGGGTAGAAATGCATTTTAGCATGGAGAATATAGTGGTAGTGTTGTAGAAGTACTTCTATTGGGAAAATCTCTCATAGGACATTAACAAATACATTATATTGTGCACTACCTATGCCATCATGAAACTTGCAATCATGAGGAAGGTACCATAAACTCTTGTACTTACTCCATGTAAGCCTTAGAAGTTAGTCTCCATGGATTTTATGTTAGGTCTTCCCTTAACCAAGGATGATAACAGTTGTGTTTTTATAATTGTTGATCAGTTCTCTAAGATGGAAATTTTGGAAACCTTCAAGTAGAGTGCCGCAATAAATTTCATTGTTAAGCTCTTCTTCTAGAATGTTTGGGTTCACTTTTTGTTGCCAAAGACCATTGTTTCTAACAAGATCTTCTTCTAACATGTTTGGGTTCATTTTGGGTTGCCAAAGACCATTTTTTATAACAAGGATCACAGGTTCATCTATATCTTTTTGTGCAACCTTTGGCCTATGCTAGATGAAAATTGACCAAATCAACTACCTTTCATCCCTAGATTGATGGACAAACAGAGATAATCAACATGATGATTGTACATATCCTTAGAATGTACACATTAAAAAATAATTGAGATAAAAAAATGGGCCTCAAAACAAAATGTGTGCTATCAACATCCATTTTAAAAAAACCAATAGGATTCAAGGTGATGGTGTCAACCTTGAGGGTAAATAGTTTTGGAGGGAAAGAAAAAAAAAACTTTCTTTTATCATATTTTCAAATCATTTCCTTGTAGGTTTACTCAAATTTCAAATGTAGTCATTCATTAGAAGCAATATCATTTTTTGCATACAATGAGTACCCACTCTGCATACTTTTGATGGACCCACAATGACATAAATTGGAAATATATTAAAAAAAAAAGTGTGTTTCTTATACAACAAGTACCCACTTTACATACTTTTTATGGACCCATAGTGAGATAAACTGGAATTATATAATATAAAAAAAAAAACATGATTCTTAAATACATGAAAAAAAACATGTTTATTTACAAAGAAACACATTTATTTCATGTATTTATAATTTATCTCACTGTGGATCCATCAAAAGTATGCAAAGTGGATAATCGTCCGATGTGAAATTTGTTATACATCCAACAAATCCCTACACTTGAAATCTAAGTTAACTTATGAGGAGATAAGTTGAAAATACAATTTAAAAAAATAGTTTTCGTTCTTCCCTTTGAAAATCCATAACTCTTATTTATTATTTTAACTATTACTTTATTATTTTCCTTAGGAAACCCATTTTAGACCTTTAAGTTTTTCTAATCATTAGAGTAAACTTGGGGTTTAAAATGGGCTTCATAAGAAAAATCTCATTAATTAATATGAATTCATAAACCAATAGAATTTCAAGAAATTGGATCAACGATAATTGTTGAATTAGGTATATAGAATTCAAAGATAGTTATGTGACATATTTTTATCTGGAAATAGCTAACTACATATAAATCTCGCCTTGATTAAGATCTTAGTAAAATCATCTCAAAATATGATGAATATTCTTTAAAAATTGAATATAAAGTATTTTATATTATTACTACTTCTCATGGTTAAAAATAAATCTCACATTAATTAAAATCATAATAAAATCACCTTAGAAATATGATAAACAATTTATATCAATATTGTTTTAAAGAAAAATAGTATATAATATAAAATTACATCATTTATATGTATTATATAATATTATATAATGCATATTTATTCCATTATTATTATTATCATTATTATTCTATATTATATAATATAAATAGTTAGTGATTGGAGAAGTCTCACTTAGGATAAATTCATTGATGTATGGAAACCCTAGTTGGTGCCCAAGACCGAATGGACGGCGTTTAAAGGACGAACGGAGCTTAATGGTGGGTGGTATTACTGAGGTTATGGAGGTTTGTTCTAGTGGTTTAGTTGGAATCCTTTTCATTGCGTGAAGGTTTGTAGGCATGATATCTCGGCAAACTATGGTCATATTTGGCATAGAGGCGACAGATAGCCAAGTGTGGAAACTCCCCTGACAGGTACAGGTTATTAAGGTTCAGTCTAGTCTACGACCGATGGCTGGCATAGAACTAGAATTCAGCGAAGACGAGAAAGATATGGATAATTCCTTCCCATCTAACGAAGCTCTCATTCAGGCCCAGCGATTAAAGCGGGCGGTCAACTTGGTATGTCTGGATTTGTTGGATCAAGCGGGAATCATTCTTTAGGAAGAAAGTATCCATAGGTCCAACTATCATTCAATCCTGGTGGATGGGAGTTGTAATGGGAGGTCTCTCTAAGGCATATCGATTAAGGCTTCATTCGGTGTGGTTCCGGTTAGAGAAAAGGCATCAACCTATCTTCTACCCTTGCATTTCTCTGGTGAGTCGTCGAGGTTTGCATGCAGACGAGGGAGCTTTGAGGTGCATTCGGGTGATTCAGTAGTGCATGCAAAAGCACCAAGGGAAAAATAACACAGTTGTTGGAAGGTTAAAAAAGAGCGTAGAAGAATGATGGTCGGGGACAATGTTGAGATCGGTGTCATCCCTGATTTTCTAGGGAGAACTGTAGTGGGTTGCTTCATTGGCAAGGTAGTATCTTCAACAGCGCTCAAAGGATGGTTCGCTGATAATTGGATTGGTATTCTTAGATATTGTCCAAAATACCATGCTCTAGCCAGGGGTTAGACAAGTTTCCAGTTTAAATGCAGAAAGGACCTAGAGGATGTTTTTAGTAAAGTTTGGGGATGGGGTATTTCTTAAATGCAGAAAGAACGCAGAGTCAGGGATGATTTTGAAAGAATGGGCGGTTTCTTTTGACCCAACGAGAGAATCTCAAACCACTAAAAAATATGGGAAATTCTGCCCAATATACGTCTTTTATTTTGGAATGAGAAAAATATCACTTCTATTGGCAATAAGATAGGGAAATTTCTCAGTTGCAAACCTGGTTGAGCAGAGAAGGTGGACAGACGTTGGGCATGGGTGCAAATCGAAGTTGATTTGAAAGAAGGTTTGATGGATGAAATAGAGCTGGTGTGGGGAGATTTCAAGTGGGTGAAAAAAAATTGTTAAATATGAATATATGCTCCATTCTAAGACAAAATTAATAAACAAGCTTGTTGTGGGGGAGGGATGGATTTAGATAAAGGCGAGGGTAGTCATGTGGGTCGCAAATTGTTTATTCGATATCCCAATCAAAAGCACTAAAGGAAATTCGTAGTGGGAGACAATCGATAATTGATTGGGCGCTAAATCCCAGGAAGGGATTTGTAAATGATAGTCCTATCATTCAATGCAAGGGGAGTTGGGGGCGCTCTAAAATTATTATCCGTCAAGAGGCTTGTGTCAGATAGCGGGCCGAACTTTGTAATGGTTCAGGAAATTATGTGTAGCGGGTCAAAATCCACAGATGTTTGTAGAATTTTTCTTCGAGATTGGTCTTTTTGTTCCATTAACTTGATTGGGCTCTCAGGGGGCCTTCTCTCAGCCTTAGTCGAAGGTTCAAGGCATTTTCTGCTTCGATAATTCCATCTGGTATTGTTGTGGACTTGGAGGATTACCATCTGAAGTGTTCCCTCAAGCTTATAAATTTTTACGATCTCTACATTAATAGAATCCCCTTCTGGGAAGGTTGGGGTAGTTCTGGTTTCCTAGAGGCCCCAAACATTATTTTAGGTGGGGATCTTAATTTCACCCTCTCCATCTGTGAGGTTTTGGTGGGAGCATCCAAGATAGGACCCTCAATAATTTTTTGTGTTAATTGGATTGAGCAGAATAAAATGATAGACTTGGAACCTCCTTAACTTTCTCAAACATGGAAAAATAGGAGAAAAGGGAAGGATTTGGTGGCCAAGAGGATAGATAGGTTTTTAATTTCATAATCGATGTTGGATCCCATCTAGAAGATCAAGTCTAAGGTGGTGGTGGGGGTATCTCATATCACATGCCCATTTTATTAGTGATAGCCCAAAAATCTCCTAAATCATCGTCTCCCATGAAATTCAACCATGCTTGGCTCCACGCGGAGGACTTCAAAAGCCTCACAAGGGCTTCATGGTCCCCTCTGGTTGAAGGTGTTGGTGTCTCTTACATGCAACAATTCGCTAGAAATGTTTCTTGTATTAAAAGAGAAATTACAAAATGGGCCAAAGTCTTCAACGAAAATCCACCTTGTAGCTTTGAGAAGTTGAATCCAAGATTGGTTCTATTTTGATTGAAGGTCGAGTAGATGATGTTATAAGAGGAAGTGGTTAATCTTAGTAATATTTTACGGAAAAAAAAAAGGATCTATTGGATTACGAGGAAACAAAATGGTGGTTAAAACATTAGAGCTATTTGGTTAAAGGAGGGTGAAAATAACACTAAAGTTTTTCACAATTATGCTAAGCAATGTAAACTAGCCAATACAATTTGGGAGATGAAGGATATTTGAGGGGAGTCGATATCCTCTTTTGAAACTCTAGCGGATGCAGGTCAGGAATATTTCTCCAAATTGTTCAGGGCTCCACCCGGGTGTCCAATCGAAGAAATTATGAAGGTTGTCTCCCTCATTCCAAATTTGATATCGGAAGAGATAAATGATTCCCTTCAAGAAGAAATCTCTGAAAAATATTTTTTTTCAACTCTTTCCTCTTTCCAAAAATGTAGGAGCCCAAGCCCAGTTGACATATCTGTTGAATTCTTTTAGGATTGTTTGATCTCCTTGAACTTGATCTTGTCAAAGTAGTTAATGAATCTAAAATATTGGGGAAGGTGTGGGATTCCTTCAATGCAACCTATCTTTCCTTGATACCAAAAAAGAAAGAAATGGAATCCTTTGCGGATTTTCGTCCTATTTCCTGCTGCAATTTAATTTACAAAATCATAGCTAAGATTATCGCCTCCCGTCTCAAATCTATTTTCAGAGAGTCAATCTCAGAAGAACAATTTGGTTTCCTTAATGGTCACCAAATTCATGATGATGACTCCATAGCCCAGGAAACCCTTCACTCTATGAAATCAAAGAAAATTCCAGCCTTTATCATGAAGCTAGATCTTTCCAAGGCTTATGATAAGGTTAATTAGACCTTTGTGTGTTTATCTCTCATCCAAATGGGAATCAATTTAAACACAGTAAATTGGATCATGGGGTGTATAGAGTCTTCCTCTTTAGTGGTATTGATCAACATCTCTCCTTCTTCTTTCTTCCGTCCATCTAGGGGTCTTCATCAAGGGTGTCCCCTTTCCCCTTACATTTTCCTCCTAGTAGCAGATAGATTAAGCATGTTTATTCACCAAGCTCGCAGCAGAAGCCTCATTAAAGGGTTTAATGTCTTCCATTAAGAATTCATAATGCTCTTGTTATTTGTTGATGACATTATAATATTTGGTTAAGGTTCTGCTCAAGAGTTCAAATCATGGAAAGGAATTTTGGACTCCTTTTGTGTGGCAATCAATATGCAAATTAATAATGGTAAATCAGTAGTTCTCACCAATGAATTGGGGGTCGACTTGAAAGGTCATCTAATGGAGAATCTCTCGACTGCATGAAAATGTATTGATGAAGGGATGAAGTACTTGGGGTTCAAAATCAAGCCCAATTTGTATTCTTATGATGATTGGGCATGGCTTATAAAAACATATCCAAGGCATAATCTCCTCCTAGTCTCACCGTTGGCTCTCCAGGGGTAGGAGATTGGTATTGATGAAATCAGTTCTCAACAGTATTCCAATGTAATGGGCTATTATTACCAAAGTTCCCAAAGGAATTTCGACCCAGGTAAGGAATTTTTTCTTTCAATTATTGTGGAGGGGCAGCAAGGATTCAGGTGGTCCCCACTTGGTTAATTAAAAATGAATTCTAAGGCCAAAAAAGCTCAGAGGTTGGGGGTTTAAAAATATTTATTGGCTTAGTAATTCCTTGGTTGAAAAAAGCTTGTAGAGGCTAATCCACAATAAGGCTCTATGGGGAAGAATTTTATTGGTAAAATATTTTTCAAGTCTATCAAGTGAAGAATGGTTGAGATCGCCAAGGAAATATAGGGCTATTGGATCTATAGGATAGAAGGAAATGTTGAAAGCCTACCCTATGATCGAAATGTGGTTATGCTAGAAAATTGGTAATGGTAAGAAAATCCAAATCGATGAGGATCCATGGGTAGGATCAGGCCCTGGTTTCAAAATCTCAAATGCCATGCTAGAAGAGATGCATGTAAGAGGTATTTATTCTATTTTGGATGCATGTTTAGGTTAAGTTGATGGTGTAGAAAGAAGTGAGTGGAAATCTACAGAAGGTCTAGGTCTCGAAGGAAATATTAAGGAGGAATGGAAAGCTTATACAAGGCTTTTGTATGCAAATTTTATAAAGCTACCTGACGAAGCTAAAGATCTGATTTGTTGGTCAAGAAATGAGAAATTGGATTCCTACACAACAAAATTGGGATAGCAGGTGCTAGTCGAGGAAAACTTTGCAGGAGAGAAGAAAAGGTGGTGGTATTTTGTGTGGAGGGATAATGATATGTTTAAAGTTAAAACTTTGGTGTGGCTTGTGATTGAAAACAAAATACTAGCATGGGATAACGATCTTAAGAGGGGTTGGTATGGTCTGAGTTGTGTTATATGTTGAAATGAGGAAGAATCAGTCCAGCATCTTTTTGTATCTTATTCCTTGGTCTAGAAGGTGTGGTCGAAACTCAATTCATTATTAAAGTGTGGCTCTATGTCGTTGGAAGGGGGGATTAGTGAATGGTTTCTCAAGTGATTCTTGGATAGAATCTCTAAGTCCTTTAGTTTGTCGCCTTTGTTCTTGATTTATTTTCTTTGGTGGGCTCATAATTCTTATGTATTCCAGAACAAGAATTTTCCAATAGAAGTAGTTGTTGTGTTGCTCCTAAAACTCTCTGAAGAGATCAAGATAGAAGAGAAAAAACCCAAAATTAGGAGGATCGTTGAGCCCATATTAGACAAGAGCATTCCATGGGGTTATTTTGATGGGGCGAGCAAAGGTCACCTAGCTCGATGTGGTGCAGGGGTGGTTTTATTCATTTCTGCAAATCATTTTTACAATATCCATTATGCGCCTAGGCGAGGATTGAATACTAAATCAGAGCTTTCAGCATTATAAGCACTTCTTTTTATGGTTAATTCTCATAATCTGAGAAAATTTCAACTTTTAGGGGAATCCAAGATCATGGTTGATTGGGTTAAAGGCAAAGGAGACTTACAGGTGGTGGGTTTAAACCCACTTAAGGCACAGATTTGGTCCTTCCTTACATTTTTAGATTGGTTCTATTGCAACCACATCTACAGACAGTGAAACGAGGTTGTTGACAAGATTTCAAAAGAGGCTCTTGATCTTAAGGATGGAACCTTTAGTTTTTAAGAGATGTATGATGGTCGTTACCTCGAGGAAATGACTTTTATCTTTAATTTTTTGAGGAAATGAATGGATAAGTTGTATTGCATTAGTATGCTACATAACCAAATGTAAAGAAAGAATTTTTTGATAAGATATAATTGAGTAAAGTATGGATAGAAATGTAACGGGAAGGCCCTTTTTGAACAGTTCTTAAATGTCTTAAATGGATCGAAATATGTATATTTCTTATTAATGAAATATAAAAACACTTATTGCTCAGTAAAAAAAAAAAAAAAAAACTAGTTAGTGATTAATTATTACATATTATATATAATATGTGTTTAGTGGTTAGTTATTATGTATTACATACAATATAATATCATATAATATATTATATTATACTATACTATATGTAATATGTAACCACTAATGAATTATATTATATAATATTTTATTGTGTTGAGAGGCGCTTTACAACTCAATATGGGGGAGATGTTGTCATGTACATAACATTAAAAAAAAAAAACAA
>ML779647.1:701539-732612 GCA_009831015.1 Picea engelmannii | reverse complement strand
ATAGTTCTCCACTATATCTTTCTTGAGAACTAACCTAAGTTTCTCTAAAATAAAGTATGTGTATTTATATCTCTTTCTTGAAGCAATGCAAGTATCAAAATTTACAAGTTGTAACTCATTTTTGTGATTCATTTATGTGTTTATGTTGTATATGTTATTAATGTGTTCTCCCTCCATCATGAGTTGAATTTAGATGCAAGTATCTCATATCGACTACATAATTGTGCTACCAGAGATAACTCAGTTGAGATCATACAATGATCAAAGCTTCCATTTAAGTGTCCAGTAAACACAAAGCAACCGCCTAAAAAGTTCTAATAATGTGTAGTAAGAGTGGATTACTATTATTGATTTGACAATAATAATACCACGATAATACTCATGAACTAATAAGGTTGAAGATTACCTTTTAGTTTCATTCAATTTTTCTCAACCGAAGGAATCAACGATTGCCATATGATTTCATTCAAAATAAGAGTTAATATGAAAATAAAATGTTTTTAAGAATATTAATATTGCAATAAAATAGACACAAATATTTTATTTATATTCAATAGGGATTGTATAAAAGTTATAGAATACAAAATTACAAAAACGTATATCTAAAACATTTAAATTAAAATTCAATATTAGAATACAATAAAATAAAGTGGAATATTTTTATTTGCAAATCTTAAAAACTTTGTGAATATATAAAACCATCCTAGATCCATCTTAACCCAGTATCTATCAAGCATCGAGAGGGATCAAATTTCGAGGTGCAAACCTTTCCTCAAGTTTTGCACTTAAAAAGACGTTTGCACCTCAAGAGATTTGATCCCTTTCGATGCTTGATAGATGTAGGGTTAAGATGGATCTCGGTTGGTATATATAATAATGAAAATAATAATAGATTAATATAGAAACCTTGAGGGTTATCTCAAGTGGTCTAGAACCAGGCATGTGATCTCTCCAATTATGGAGGTTTGAATCTCTTGATCCCCTCGGGGTTGGGATCTGTAATCAGGGCCAACGATTTACCCCATTTACCATAATTTTTATTTTTATTTTTTTATTTTTAACATTATTATAATTATATTATTTAATTGTGATTTTAGTTATTTATGAGTTTTAAGTTTATAAAATATATAAAAGTAATAGTATATTAAAATAAATTATGAATTGTTTTAAATAAAGAATAATATAAATTTAAATGTTTTTGCATGTGTAGAGAGTCAACATTTCATTATTATTTTTAGTTCTTATATTTTAAGTTTACACTAACTCAATTTACTTGGAAATTATCATTAATGAGACAATATAGATTAAACTTCATGAAATAACACCTCTAACTTAGTGTGACATGGCATATGCATAGTGTGGCATGGCATATGTTTTTACTATTTTAATATTTTCCTTAAGAGATTCATTTTAAACTCCAAATTTACTCTAATGGAAGGGCATTTATGAGTGCAAAAGTAATCTTCTCATTGTTAGAAAGTTATGAATAGAGAAATAATTGTCTAGAAGATTTAACCATCTCTCCAAAGCTTTTACAAATTTCTTACCTTAAAATTGAGGAATATCAAAATTATTGTGTACCTTGAAGAGTGTTATTCCTCTGAATGCACTACTTCTTAAAGGTCCCTTCATTGTTGTTGGGAGTCATCAAAGGATTTGGGGAAAACGGTCCATCATCGTGTTCCTTTGTCTCTCAAGGGATTCCTAGAGCAACACCTTGATAGCATCTCTTGCTATGTCATCTTTCTTTACTTCATCTACACTGTTATTTCTCTTGGGTTGGTGAGGAAAGTCTTCACCAAGATTAGTTTGTTTGAGACCCAACTACATGTACCCTAACCTCATTAAGGACATACACAAAAAATAAAAAAATAATATCGCTTTGATACTACCGATCCATACTAGATTGAGAAAGAAATGAACGAACATGCAATATTGTAGAGAGAACACAAATATAGTTTTAAAAGTAGAGTATTACAATGAAAACCAATTCTATTAATGAATCAAATGGTGAAAATCACTACAATATACATAGCAATACAAAATGGATAGAATGGTCTTAACTTATTTATGAAAAGAGATGTGATGGCTACGTTCATTCACAAAAGATCCATAAAATGATGTTGGAGCCACATTTTATAATAATGCCAACAAAACCTAGGAGGAAAAAACCATAAATGCAAGAACCCTAACCCTAGCATGCTTATATAGAGGTGAGAACATTGTGCTAGATGAATATTAGTTGTTCGAAAAAAGGGGAGCCATGCTAAGTTCATAAATTTTCACTTGATGCTATTATTTGGGTCTTCTTTAACTCATTGGAAAGAACATTAATAAATGGAGTTAGGTCCCTTGTCCTTACATGTAACTGCCCCCAAAATGCATGGGAAGGCAACAAAAAATTAATATGCACAAACTACCAATATCAAAACCATTTTTTAAATAACCCTAGATGGCCCCCTAGATAATGAACGCATGCTTTCATAATTCAAGATTTGAACAAGTCAATTAGTGCTCTTATTGTCCTAACTTCACTTTATGTCTATGAACCTCTAAATGTGTCCTTTGTGTTGTCATGAATTAACATCATAATCATAAATTGTTTTATAAGCGTCTTATGGTGTGAACGTCTAGATCAACCTAAAAGTAGAAAACTCTCCCTTGGACCCTTAGCACCCTATCTCCAATATTTTCTAGTTTTGTAAGGTATTAAACCAATGTACTTCCATCTAATTGCTCGTTATACATCAACAATGCAACATAGCATTTATCTCTTTCTCTTTTGAGTCTAAAAATGCAAGGCCTTGTTTTCCAAATATTTTCAAAATTCTTAAAACACAAATATAACACCTTCTAGGGACTAAACTAGCCCTAATGCTTATAAACTTTCCATCTTAAAAATTTCAACACAAGATTTAATGCATACCCTCTTATTCCATCAATCTTGTCTTAACAATTCTTAATTTGTATTTTTAACATTCCAGTAGAAAAATAATTGCCAAGACTTTTATTTTGACATCTTATATAGGCAAACTTTAGATATAAATTTAAGTAATAAAAAACCACATTGACAATTAAATCCAATTACTATATATTAACTTTTTCTACCAAATACATTCTCAATATGTTAACAAACACTATCAAGTAACAAGTCGTGAGAAATCCTTTGAAGTGCTCTATGCAATGTTATTAACCACGTCCAATTTGAAGAAGCTATGGGAAATACACTTCAAGCACCACTAGGAAACAAGATTCACTTCAAAAAATTAAAAATTAACATCTTAAAATATATCTTTTGACGCTTTATTTTGCGCTTTACACCTTGTATGCCTAAGGACTAGAAACCTTTGGAGATGGATATTAAAATATCACAATTTAGTCTGAATAAAAATAAAAATAAATAACAAAGATTGAAAACATAAGGCCATTAAATCTATGGAATTTGACAACAGGAATTGAATCTGTTGCTTCTTCATGGCCATGCAAGCTTCCATATCTTCACTCTGAACCTCACACTACCATACAATTACCCATGATGATGAACTCATTATCATACGAGGGAGTTAGCATGCCATGATTTTCTTTTGTCATCCACAAATTTGAGAACCTTACTATTGATTTTTCAATAACCTAGGCTCAAGCATGAAGTTCATTCCAATTTTAGCATTTTACTTGAATCGTAGACATTTGCAATTTCACCATTAACATTTTGTTGCAGCGACCAAGATCACAAGAAGAAAACACCATGCACAAGTACACAAGAAGTATCCTGGGAAACCATTCCCAACAAAGGAAGAAAACCCAGTCAATCCTTTGCTATACTCTTCAAGAGAAACACCTCCCACACCATAAACCTAGCATGCAAAGGGGTGCTCACAAAACCCTAGAAGACTAGCACCCAAGAGAGGTGTGCACTTTTCCCAAGAACAAGTACTTGCTGAAATTTCCAAACTCACACTTGTGTTATATTTCCTCAATGGGGAATTTACCTTTATTTATATTAGACTGAGCCTATCAACAGTAGTATCTATTGGCACAACAGGGTTGACCTCAATAACTCACAATATAATTAATAATTACCATATTAATTATATTTTACACTAATAATCTTTCACTTTATGGTGGGGCCTACCTATACCCTTTACATCACAAACAGGGTTGCAGGTAAGTCTGACTCTTGTACAATATAGCAAGGGATCTCATACATCCACTAGTGCTCAGCCACTAGGGGCACATCCATCTGTGCTCAGCCATAGCGATGTCCACATCTCTATATCATTGAGCCTCACAGGAGAATCACACTCACTAGTACTCAGCCACTAGGATCAAGTTCACCTATGCTCAGCCATAGGTGCGTCCAACTTAGAAGATCTCTTTCTCATTGTTTTTCACAGGAGAATCATCTGGAGTATCACATCATCTTAACTCTCTGCACAGAGGAGACCAGTACATTGTTTCATCTCTGACTCTGAGAGAACGACACACCCAACAAATGAGCTTCCCCATACAGGGGCACAGAACATTCCATCTCTGTCTCAGAGAGGAACCACACACCCAGCTCATGGGATTCCTCGCCCCACACGGGGCATAACGTTCCATATTTGTCTCAAAGAGGAACCACACACCCATCTCATGGGCACACCCAACTCATGGGCTCTCTCTCAGATCGACTCACCCGGTTTGTGTCCTGGAGGATGTCTCAGAGAGCTTCACACAACTCTGGTTATCACAGTAATAATAGGATCCATCTCATGATCAAATAAATCTGACAGAAGCTTGTGAAGCCACATTACTTCGTGGACTGCCACACTCAATGCTATATACTCTGCTTTTGCGGTACTCAAGGCCATACAGCTTTGTTTCCTGCAACACTAGGAAACCATGGCAGATCCCAAGGTAAAGAAACAACCAGATGTGCTCTTCTGGTCCACTGCGCTCCCTTTCCCAGTCGACATATGCCTACAAACTCAAGTCTACACTGGAGGCATATCTCAGGCCATATCCAACTGTGCCTCGTAGATATCTCAATAATTGTTTCACTGTTATCCAGTGAGTCTGTCTCGGCTGAATCATGAATTGACTAACTACATTCACTGCATATCATATATCGGGTATAGTGTTAACTAGATACATCAGTGATCCAATTAGTTGTGGATCAATATCGTCTAAATCATCATCATTCATTTTCTTCAATTCCATCACCATCGGTGTAGGCATGGAATTTCATTCTGTCATACTGAACTTCTTTAATATCCCCATTGTATATTTTCCTTGACTCGGGAAAAATCTCATCAGTCCTCTGCCATACTTTGTGTCCCAAGAAGTAGTGCATCATACCCAGATCCTTCATTTCGAAATCAAAAGTCAAAGCTTGCTTGTATCCAAAAACAAGGCTTCTGGGCTTTCTTCAACCTATACATATGAGATTTCTCGTCGTATATCACGAGTCCTTTTGGCAGCTTAATGTAAAATTATTCCACAATCTCACCATTGAGAAGGGTTGTCTTTACATTCATCTGATGTAGTTTCCAACTCATGGATGATGGATGGAATTGTATCGGACTACTGGATCAAATGTCTTATCATAGACAACTCTCGTTGTTTGTGGGAATCTTCTGGCTACAAATCTCTCTTTATATTTCTCGACACTTCCATCAGTTGCATGTTACTCTGCCCCTTGCAGAGTTTGTCGAGCTTAGACAGGCATTGCATAGCCTAGTACAATGTTTATGGGAATATCAACTAGAGCAACTAGATCAATAATTGTCTCACTCTGAACTGTTGAGGGGGAGAAGGTAATGTCTCTTCCTTCTTCTCAATTTGTTGGACTCTCAACTCTCTGCACAGAGGAGACCAGTACATTGTTTCATCTCTGACTCAGAGAGAACGACACACCCAACAATTGAGCTTCCCCATACAGGGGCACAGAACATTCCATCTCTGTCTCAGAGAGGAACCACACACCCAGCTCATGGGATTCCTCACCCCACACGGGGCATAACGTTCCATATTTGTCTCAAAGAGGAACCACACACCCATCTCATGGGCACACCCAACTCATGGGCTCTCTCTCAGGTCGACTCACCCAGTCTGTGTCCTGGAGCATGTCTCAGAGAGCTTCACACAACTCTGGTTATCACAGTAATAATAGGATCCATCTCATGATCAAATAAATCTGTCAGAATCTTGCGAAGCCACACTACTTTGCGGACTGCCACACTCAATGCTATATACTCTGCTTTTGCGGTACTCAAGGCCATAGAGATTTGTTTCCTACAGCACCAAGAAACCATGGCATATCCCAAGGTAAAGCAACAACCAGACATGCTCTTCTGGTCCAATCCGCTCCCTTTCCCAATCGACATATCCCTGCAAACTCAAGTCTACACTAGAGGCATATCTCAGGCCATATCCAACTGTGACTCATAGATATCTCAATACATGTTTCGTTGATGTCCAGTGAGTCTGTCTTGGCTGACTCATGAATTGACTACATACATTCACTGCATAGCATATATCGAGTCTGGTGTTAACCAGATATATCAGTGATCCAATCAGTTGTAGATCAATCTCGTCTGAATCATCATCATTCATTTTCTTCAATTCCATCACCATCAGTGTAGGCATAGATTTGCATTCTGTCATACTGAAATTCTTTAATATCCCCACTGTATATTTTCCTTGACTCGGGAAAAATCTCAATTGTCCTCTGCCATACTTCTTGTCCCAAGAAATAGTGCAGCATACCCAGAGCCTTCATCTCGAAATCAGAAGTCAAAGCTTGCTTGTATCCAACAACAAGGCTTTCAGGCTTTCTTCAACTTGTACATATGAGATTTCTCGTCGTATATCATGAGTCCTTCTAGCTACTTGATGTAAACTTTTTCCTCAATCTCACCATTGAGAAGGGTTGTCTTTACATTCATCTGATGTAGTTTCTAACTCATGGATGATGGATGGAAGTGTATCGGACTACTGGATCAAATGTCTTATCATAGACAACTCTCGTTGTTTGTGGGAATCTTCTGGCTACAAATCTCGCTTTATATTTCTCGACACTTCCATCAGTTGCATGTTACTCTGCCCCTTGCAGAGTTTGTCGAGCTTAGACAGGCCTTGCATGGCCTAGTACAATGTTTATGGGAATATCAACTAGAGCAATTGGATCAATAATTGTCTCACTTTGAACTGTTGAGGGGGAGAAGGTAATGTCTCTTCCTTCTTCTCAATTTGTTGGACTCCCTCTAAGTCAAGTAACTCCCTCTAAATTCAGAAGGATAGATATCTTCTTTTACTTGTTTGTTAGATATTTTATGTCTTCTCAAGTGCTCTACTGACTGTTCAGTATTTTATGACTTCTAGCATAATAATCAATCAATAAAGGTTTGGACTCTCGTACCATGGATAATGGTCTGAGTCATGAGGGCTCCCACACTAGAGATAATACCCTTCACTTATTAAGAATGCAATCAACTATAGGTTTAATGATTAAATCAAACAAGTTACCTGGGTTTGCAGTCATGCTCAATTTTTGTATGTGTTTTAGAGGAAGTAATCATCATATCTCTTATCTTCATCCTTTTGAGGTGGGTCTAGATCAATGTCAACGGTGGAAGCATATTGTCTTCCTTTCTTCCTGGTTGGACAATTTCTTGCATAGTGTCCAAATTTGTCACATTTGAAGCACTGGATCTTTGAAATATCTCTTCTCTAATCATAACCTGGAGTCTTCTTATCTATGAATGTTTGTATGAAGTTTCTTTTGAATCTTCCTCCTTTCTTTGTATGAAGTGCAAGAGCATGGTTTTCATCAAAGGAGTCTTCCACTCCTCTATTTCTAAGTCTAAGTTCTTCTTGGGTACAGTCTGTCCACAGATGATCAAAAGTGAGTAGTTTTTCCCTTCCACTGATGCTTTGAAGAAAAGGTTCCCAGTGTTTTGGAAGATTGTTGAGAGTGGAAAAAACAAGTTCTTTGTCAGATATGTCTTCTCCAATGGCACCTAGTTGATCTTTTATCTCTGATATCTTCATAAAGAAGGTAGCAATTGTATCACCTTTTGTCATCTTGGTACTTTGAAGCTGGACCTTTAAGGTAAGGACTCTAAGGGTGTTGTCACTCTCAAACATATCCTTCAATGCTTCATACATTTCATAAGTTGTCTTCAGGTTGGAAATATGAGGTAGGAGATGATCTCTTACTGAGTAGATGAATACTTTCCTTGCCTTGACGTCTTCTTCCTTTCTTATTTCCTTCTCTTCATCGGTAGTTGTCTCTGGTAAAGTCTTTTGTATCACACTCAAAAGGTCATCTTCTCCAAGGGTGATCTGAAGTCTTGACTTCCAGGAGCTGAAGTTGCTTGATCCATCAAGCCTATCTTCCACTAAGTTTTTGTTCTTCATATTTTCAGATTTCTTCACAAACGTTTGCCAACTAGACTTAGAAAACCTAATGGCTAGGTTAGACTAGCAACCTTAGGTTTTTTGGGGCTTATGATTGCCAACAATAAGCCTTAAGAGTGTGAAAGGAATATTGTTGAGCTGAAGTGTTCCTTCAATGAGCTGCAGGAACCCTAAAATCAAAATTATGTAGAAAATTGTGAAACCCTATAAACCCTAGGGTCAAAAATTCAAACTGCTCGGAATTTCACTCTAAGAGTTTTAGGAGGTGCATTGGAGAAGGTCGTACCCTTCTATGCCAAAATTAGCTTCAACGTCCAAGTATTAGGGTCTGAAACACCCTAGAGAAGGAGGGTCGTACAGAATTGCAATAAACCCTAGAGGTCGTATAGAACTGTAGAAAAGGAGGGATGCCTAGCTTTAAATGCTTGTGCAGTGGTTATTCAAGACCTATGCTCTGAAACCATGTCGATTTTTAAATAAGCTAGAATCAAACATGAAGTATATTCCAATTTTATCATTTTACTTGAACCATAGACATTTTCAATTTCACCCTTAACAATTTGTTGCAGCAACCAAGATCACAAGAAGAAAACACCATGCACAAGTACACAAGAAGTATCTTGGGAAACCCTTCCCAACAAGGGAATAAAACCCAACCAATCCTTTTCTATATTCTTCAAGAGAAAGACCTCCTACACCATAAACCTAGTACACAAAAGGGTGCTCACAAAACCCTATAAGACTAGTGCCCAAGAGAGGTGCGCACTTTTCCCAAGAACAAGTACTCGCTGAAATTTCCAAACTCACACTTGTGTTATATTTCCTCAATGGGGAATTTACCTTCATTTATATTACACTGAGCCTATCATCAGTAGTGTATATTGGCACAACAGGTCTGACTTCAATAACTCACAATATAATTAATAATTACCATATTAATTATCTTTTACATTAATTATCTTTCACTTTATGGTGGGGTCGACATGTACCCTTTAAATCACAAATAGGGTTACAGGTAAGTCTAACTCTTGTACAATATAGCAAGGGATCTCATACACCCACTAGTGCTCAGCCACTAGGGGCACATCCATCTGTGCTCAACCACAGGGATGTCCACATCTCTATCTCATTATGTCTCACAGGAGAATCACACTCACTAGTGCTCAACCACTAGGATCACATTCACCTATGCTCAGCGATAGGCATGTCCAACTTAGAAAATATCTTTCTCACTGCGTCTCAAAGGAGAATCATATGGAGTATCACATCATCTCAACTCTCTGCACAGAGGAGACCAGTGCATTGGTTCATCTCCGTCTCAAAGAGAACGACACACTCAACTCATGGGCTTCCCCACATAGAGGCACACAACATTCCATATCTGTCTCAAAGAAGAACCACGCACCCATCTCGTGGGCTTCCTCACCCCACACAGTTCAAAACGTTCCATCTCTGTCTCAAAGAGGAGCCACAGATGCATCTCAAGGGCACACCCAACTCATGGGCTCTCACTCAGGTCGACTCACTGAGTCTGTGTCCTTGAGGATGTATCACGCAGTTGTAATCATCAACACTTCCTACCAACATATCCACTATTAGCACAAACTTGTTGTACCACCATGAAAACTTTAGAACTTGAATTGGTATCTCATTTGGCATGTTTCAAGTCATCATAGATCGTTGCACACCATAGTGGTATTCACAATCAATAGAATCAATAAATCAATAGGTCTCCTCACTCAACATATTAACTCTAGATCTATTAAGTGTTGAGAGGGATTGAATCCCTCGAGGTGCAAACCTTTCCTCCGGTTTTTGTAATTTAAAAAAGGTTTACACCTCAAAGGATTTGTTCCTCTTAACACATGATAGATATAGAATCAAGATGGATGTTTTGTGGTATATTATTTAAATCAATGCTATTAGAACACTTATATATGAGTCAAAGCAGTAATTTTAGCTCTTCACTCGAGAAAAACCACTTCAAAAGAATTGATTTTGAATGTTACTTTATTTAGAACCGTATTTATCATTTATAAATTGAAAAATGAACATTTTAATATTTGCACTTTTGCATGTCCAAGTTGTTCATGAATATGAATAGTATAAATTAAATAGCAATTCTAGGGAATTGAATTCAATTCGATATTCCATTATCTCTTTAAATCTGCGCACAATCGGAGCTCTAGTATAAAGGGAAAAAATGGCATAAAAGCAACTCCAGAATACTCTTCATGAGAGACAAAACACATGCTTTATCCAATAATCGATGTCATCCAACGTTGTGAGCTACGCATGGGTATAAACCAATACATCCATCCTCTAATTTGCACAATCTTGTGAAACTAAGTAGCAAAAAGAAAGGTAAACAAAGAAAAGGTTTCTAGCTAGAGGTACAATCTTCAACAATTGTAATATTTCATCTTTACAACTTGTAGGAATGAATTATTGTTCAAATCCACGAGGAGGAAGATAGTATCCCAAATCCACATATAAAATGGGATTGATATTAAATTTCTTTGATAATTCGTAGATAATCCACAAATGTCTGTGTGTGTGTGTGCTTTTTAACTTTAGATTAGGCCAACTTTGTATATTTTTTTATTTACTTATTGTTTTAGAATTTTTTAAAGTGCCATGTGTCGAATTTACATTGAGCACGAAAGGAATTACACATCTCCCTCACACTAGGCTACAGAAAGCACCTCTTGCTGCAACTATATCTCTTGGTCACCATGAGAAAAAAATAATGGAAAATACGGCCACAACTTTGTAAAACTTATCATTTTAATGAAAAATGCTACATAATGGGGTCACCTCTGGATCTTTTCTGAAGATTTTCACAAAATCATTGCACCCTCTCTCAAGCCTTTGGTTATTTCTTGGCCCCACAAATGTTCAATGGGGTGCCACGGCCCCTAAACTATTTCGAAAAAATATTTTTTCTTGATCTTAGAGTGGCCTCACAAAATCAATGGCAACTTAGATTGGTCACAATCTATAGCAGTGTGCTCTTATTCTCACAACCATATTTCCCACATACTCACGTAGCAAGCCATGTGGTTTTCCATGGGTTAGATAACTCTCAATTACAACTCCCAACTCACAAATCTCACAATGCATCCAAAAAAGCTTCACAAAGATCACAAAAGCTATGCTCTCTCCATCCATGACGGCATGCTCTCAAAAAGAAAGGGTGGCAACATTCTCTCCATCTACAATCCAAGGGTGGAAACATTCTCTCTGTGTACAATCCTCAAATTTCAACTATTTCTCTAGGATGGTTTGACATCAAATTGTCAACATTATGGAGCCCATATGATAAATAACAAAGAGAACATAAAAAAGTTTCATTAATGCACAATATACATTAATTTAAATATTATACAAAGAGTATACCAAAACACATTTACATAGCTCATAAGACTTTTGGATTTTAACCAATATACTATTTTGGCATAATTCCTTCACACCAAATTACTCTTATTATCTACTTTAGTTTCACTTATTAACATAACATATTCCTCTTTTTTCACTCATTGAAGCATGTAAACATGTTTCTAAAGTGACTCAAAGTTGTATAATCTCAACCAGAGTGCGTGTAACTAATGTACAACCCTAGATATTGTTGTTGATTCCTCTTCCATGGCTCTAGACCTAGGAGGGGGGCATCCTCCCCCTCTTGACATTGATGTAGCTATTTTTCAAGACCTTGTGGCATCTCTTGGTAAATCAATTCAGAATTTTTATCCATCTCGCTTTGTGAAGAAGAAGGATTAAATTTCGGAAGCAAATCTCCCTATAGACTCCTCTCAACATGGCCTTAGCACTCGCTAAAAGAGTGTTCATTGGTTAGTTCACTGGGATTTATCCCTCACCTAAGTCAATGGATGTTTGGATGCAAAAAAATAGATGGCCATGATCAAAGGAAAACTCACCTACTACTTTTTTTGGAAGAGGGTTCTATGTTTTTATGTTTGAAGCGAAAGAGAACCGAGATCTAATATTCAAGATTGATTCATATTTCTTCAGAACAAGGGGGGTGTATATTACTCGTTCGACCCCATATTTAAATCTCAAACTTGATGCCCCTTCAGTTGTTCTTGTATGAGTGTGTTTGCCTCATTTACCCCTACACTGCTAGAACAAAGGCTCATTAAGGAGTATTGGCAACAAAATTGGAAAATGCATAGACAAATCTGAACTGAAAGAAAGCATGTTTGCATGCGCAAGTATCTATGTCCAAGAAGATCTGTAAAAAGGGCTTCTAGAGGCTATTTTTCTAACATTAGATAATTGGAAGCATGTGCAGAGATTGGATTATGAGCAATGCCATTCAATTGTAAATCATACCATGAATATGACATGTTGCCTAAGATTGCAAAGAAAATCAACCCCGACCTCAATCAATAGAAAAAAAGGAAGAGCGATGGAAAACTATGAAGAAATAAATGGGATCAAATCCCTTGACCTCCTTTGGTTTAGTACCCCCCTCTACTCTGAAACATTTGGTTATTCCTGGCCTAACCCAAGTGGTCCCTTAAGTTTTCATCGGGCTACCCCTTCCCCAAAGCAAGTAGTGTCCTCAATAATCAACACCTAAATCTTAAAACTTATTAAATCAATGAATAGGCTTGAAGTTCTCTCTCAGCCAAAGACAATGGGTCCAATTGATGTTATCAACCCCCCCATGAAAACTCCTCAATCGTTTATACAACCCATTTATTCAAAATCCAAAGTTGAGGACCTTCTATCTTCAACAGAAAACCTCATTTCAAATAGGTAGAAGAAATTGATCATGATCTTGATAGATCTCACCTACAATACGATGGAGTTATGAATAGAAAGAAAGCACATAATCATATTGAAGAGGAGGACATAGAGGAAGATCGAGCTCCAAAGAAGGTAGGGAGAAAACCAACAATAGAGAAAAGGGAGGAGATAGCTAATAAAGAAAAAACTTTGGGAATCCAAACCATAATCAAAATCTCTTTAGGCGTAGGAGTGAAACTTCAATCACTTAAAAGTCCAAGAACTCAAGTACCAGTGAAAGGGCTCACATGTGGCAGATCTAAACCCCCCTAGTGAAATAATGAATCTAATATCCTAGAATTGTAGACGTATGGGAAACAAGTTTAAAGAAGAAGCGCTTATAGAGACATTATAAAATCCAAAAATCCATCCATACTCCTCATCCAAGAGACTAAGTTAGAAGAAGAAGAGATGTTAGAGATTGGGAAAAAGCATTGGAAAAGTGGAATTGGTGCAGTTGTTAGAGCACAATGAACCTCGAGAGGAATATGTATGTTATGGGATCTTGAATATGTTCAAAACACACAATGTTTAGTTTTGACTCACCTTATTAACCAAATCATAGATATGAAATTTCATGTTTTTTATGTATATATGCCATCTCATTATAAGGAGGAGGAATGTTGGCATTCCTTGCAAATATTAAAGGATCTAGAATTCATTAACAATACTATAGTGGATGGAGATTTCAATGTGACCTTATCAAATAAGGAAAATAAATGAGGTGGTATCATAAGATATCCCTCTAGGGAAAATATGGAAGATCTCATCACATATTGGGATCTCACTGATATCAAAGCAGTAAGAGGGAAATACACATGGACCAATAGGAGATTAGGGCCAGGACATCTAGTTACAAGGTTAGATAGATTCCTTATTCACAGTGATCTCCTCCCCAATAATCAAAGCATAATTGTACAACCATCCCTTCCAATGTATCAGATCGTAGACCTATTTCGCCTTCCTTTCGACACACTCAGGACTTTGGTCTTATCCCTTTCATTTTTTTTCCATAATGGCTCAACGATCCATCAACCATGAAAGTAATTGCTAAAGCATGAAGCATTCCAATTCCTAGCTCCATGTCCTTTGTGTAGAAATCAAAGTTGAAGGCGATAAAGTTAGCATTAAAAGATTCGACCAAATCTTAATTCATAACCCCTACACATAGTCGGCTAGATCTGCAAAATCAGCTTACATACTTCAGGAAAAAATGGAGGATGGAGAATTCAACAAGCAAAGTCTTATGGAGGAAAGAAAGATGTGCAGTGAGATCCATATAGAAAACAAAGACGAAGAGAAGATGTGGAAACTAAACTTGAACAGTCTTTGGTTGAAATCTGGTGAAAAAAACACCACTTTCCTCCATAAACAAGACAAAACAAGAACCTTGAAAAAATCAGTTAAAGAAATACACCTTGAGGATGGCATGTCCCTGAACAATTTTGTTGTTATTTAAGTAGTGTGCTCTCACTTTGAATTCACGTATACAGTGGAAGAAGAGGTCGATCCAGATTCCTTTGTTGCAATGTTGCAACATATTCCACCAATGGTCACTCCAAAAGAGAATTCAAATCTATCAAAGGACATAAAAGAAGAGGAAATTATTAGCACCATTTAGGGACTTGATCCATGTTGAAAATTTACTTATGCATCTAACAGTTACAGTTCATCTTTTCTTATTACAATTATTTAGCACATTAACTGCATATACAATATCATTGAAAGAGAGACAATCACATAAACAAGATAGACACAAAGATTATCCTGGGAAACCCTCTAGGGGAAGAAAACCCAACAACTTCTTCTAAATAGATTATTCAACCAAGAACAATGCCAAGACAGAAAATAGATAGACCTTTGTTGCATCTCCCTCGCTCTCCAAAACTTGCGCACCTTTTCTCTCTCTTGTGCTTGAGTGAGATGAGTGTGTAAATGAGGCGTATAGCCTCTCTATGTATACACAAATGTCTTTCCCTTTTAACTACTAGGGACAAATTGACAATTGTCACTTAACTACATTTTACATTTGCCACAATAGGGGATGACTTGACAGTTTGACTTTATTTTACAATAAAGGCCACAATGGGGCTGACTTTACAAGTACAACATAATAATATTCTTTTTAGGGTTTTTGCATGATCAAATACAATAGGAGAATATCCTCCGCAACTACACATTCTTCAACACTCCCTCTTAGCTAGGAAGGTATTCTTCGGGAATAATATGTTTTTTCATATTTGTACACTTCGGCCATTGTCTTGTTGATTTTCACGAATCTATATATCATAAGAAGTTATGCACTTTCTCCAGCCTTTCGTACTAGAGTAACATATCAGTCTGTGTTGGAGTACCAACTTGCGCTGGGGTAGCATACCAGCCTGCGTTGGGGTACCAATCTGCGCTGGAGTAGCATACTAGCTTGCGTTGGGGTAGCATACCAGCATGTGTTAGGGTACCAACCTGTGTTGGGGTAGCATAACAGCCTGTGTTCGGGCACCAACCTGTGTTGGGATAGCATACCAACCTGCATTGGAGTACCAACCTGTACTGGGGTAGCATACCAACCTGTGTTGGGGTACCAACCTGTACTGGGGTAGCATATCAGCCTGCATTGGGGTAGCTTCTACTACTGGGGATCTCATCACTTCCCTCTATTAGGGATCATGTCTCACTACTGGAGAAAACAATCACTTCTCACTACTGGAGAAGTCTTTTTGGACCACTCCAAGCTTGTCTCTAAAATACTCAAACTTAACTCTGGACAGGGGCTTCGTCAATACATCTGCTACCTGTTCGTCGGTGGCAATATACTTGAGCTTCACTGCTCCCTTATGTACCATGTCCCAGACATAGTGGTACTTGATCTCAATGTGTTTTGGCTTGTCATGAAACACGGGGTTCTCTAACAACTTCATACAACTCTGGTTGTCACATAAAATGCAAGTCGCTTCTAATTCGAGATCAAATAGCCCTGCAAGCAACTTTCTAAGCCACACTACTTCTTTGCTAGTTGAGCACGCTGCAATATATTCTGCTTCGACCGTACTGAGTGCCACACTGGTTTGCTTCCTGGTGAACCATGCAATCACAGTTGATCCTAGACTGAAGCAACACTCGGATGTACTTTTCCGATCTGCTACACTATCGGCCCAGTCTGAATCAATATAGCCATGTAGGCTTATCTCCCAATGTGAGACATATCTGAGACCATAATCAATTGTACCCTTTAGGTACCTCAATACATGTCTTGTTGCAACTAGGTGAACATGTCTCGGCTCAACCATTTACTGACTCAAGGTGTTCACTGCAAAACATACATATGGTCGTGTGCTTGTCAAATACACAGTGATCCGATCATCTATCTATACAAGGTGACATCCACTATTTCTGAAGATGTATCACTTAGCAGTTTCAGATTTGTCACCATGGGCATAGGCATGGCCTTGCAATCCATCATATTGAACCTCTTCAGAATCTCTATTGCATATTTTCCTTGGCTTAGGAAAATCTTATTTTGTCTTTTCCATACCTCTAGACCTAGGAAGTAGTGCATTATTCCTAGATCTTTCATTTCAAATTATGTGGAAAGCTTCCTCTTGCTCTCAGCGATGGGCTTCTCTTCTCTTGTCATAAACAAGTCATTTATGTATAACAATAGTATCACTAGACTTCCATCCTCAACCTTGTAGTAAAGGTTGGTATCTGCTTTACTCTTGGTAAAGCCCAAACTCATTAGGAAGTTATCCATTTTGTCATACCAAGCCCTGGGGGCTTGCTTCAAACCATACAAGGGTTTCTTTAGCCTACACACGTGTCTCAAAACCTTGTGGTTGCTCCACATACACTTCCTCTTCTATCTCACCATTCAGGAAAGTTGTCTTTACGTCCATCTAGTGTATCTTCCATTTCATTAGTACAGTTATCGCAAGCACAATCCTAATGGAAGTGTATTTAGCTAAAAGAGCAAAGGTCTCCTCATAATCAATGCCTTATTTCTGGGAGAATCCTCGCACCACGAACCTTGCCTTGTACTTTTCAATACTGTCATTTGTTACATTCTTTATTTTGTAAATCCATTTTGAGCTCACAACTGATTTCTCTCGTGGTCTTGGAACCACATCCCAAACATCATTCTTCAAAATGGATTGGTACTCTTCAATCATGGCATCCTTCCATTCCTTCTTTTTTGTAGCCTCTTCATAACATGTAGGTTCTGCATCAATAATATCAATAAGGAGTGCCACATAACTGGAATAAGGTTTTGGTTTCTTGCTTTCTCTGTAAGTTCCTTCTGGAGCACCGTATTTTTCTACATCCTGTATAATCTCGCGGGCCCAAGTTGACCTCTTCTTTCCTCTAGGTGGATTTGTGGGTCTTTGTGGCTCTGCCATGTCATGATCTACTATATCATGTTCTTCTAGTACAATATCATTTCTCGTGTCTGCAACTCTTGGAGCCACTGCTTATTCATCATGGTCTTCATCTATATGATACTTCCTTGAATTATTGAATTATGCATCCTCATCGAAGGTAACATCTTTGTTGATCTCAACATGTTTATGACCAAGGATGTAGACTTTGTATGCCTTCAATGTTTCACTGTAACCAACAAATATGCCCTTCTTTCCTGAAGGGTCCAATTTGGATCTTTTTTCCTTGGGAACATGTATATATACTAGACAGCCAAATATTCCCAGGTGGATGACTTATGGCTTCTCTCCTGTGAACATTTCTTCTAGGGCCTTACTCCCAAGAACTCGATGGAATGTTCTATCCTGCACATATACTGCAGTCCTTGTTGCTTATTCCCATAGATGTTTCGGTAAGTTTTGATCATGAAGCATGGCCTTCACTGCTTCCATTATGGTTCGGTTCTTTCTTTCTGCCACACCATTTTGCTTAGGGTTGTATGGAGCAGAGAGCTCCCTCTTCATCCCAGCTTCCCCACAGAATACCTTGAATTTACCTGATGTGAATTTTCCACCATTGTCTAACCTCAAGACCTTAATCTTCTTTTCACAAAGATTTTCTATGAGGGTCTTGAATTCCTTAAATTTGTTAAACACTTCACCTTTTGACTTCAAGAAATAAATCCAAGCTTTGCGTGAAAAATCATCAATGAAGGAGACACAATATACGTACACATTGGATGAAGAGGTGGACATAGGTCCACATACATCTGAGTGTATGATGTCCAATATGCCTTTGGCCTTACTTTTACCGCTTGGAAATGGGTTATTCACGCTCTTGCCTTCTGCACATCCATTGCATATGCCCTCATGGTCCACCTGGATCTTTGGTAGTCCTATCACCATCTTTCTCATGATCGATAATGCCTTATAGTGTAGATGAGCAAGTCTTATGTTCCACAACTCACTTGGGTTTACAGTATTGTGAACCAAGGTTGTCTCTGAGTGTCCTTTCAATTTGTATAAGCCTCCCCCTTGGACACCAATCACAATTGCATCATTGAAATATTTTCCTTTTGGCCACATGAGAACTTCTCCATCGACAAATGAAATTCTGAAACCCTACTCTTCTAGAGTTGAAATATAGAGGAGATTCTTCCTCAACCCAAGTACTAATAAAACAACTTTTATCTTCATCCATTTTTTGAAATATAACTTGAAAGAAGCTTCTCCTACGCCTTTGATAGGATACTGATAACCATCTCCAAGTTTCACCTTATGAGGTGAATGCTTCTTGATCAAGTTTGACAGAGAATATCGGTACCCTGTCATGTGCTTAGAAGCACCGCTATCAATGAGCCAAATGTCACTACCATGAGTGACAGTTCCTTAAAAGATATGGTTCATTATCATTTTCTCCCTTTGGATCTTTAGATCTTACGAGATCATTCTCTTCTAGAATGTATTTCCACGCTTGGAGGTCATTGGATCCTTCAAGCTTTCCATCAAGCATGGAACTGGTAGTCATCCTTCTGGGAACAAGTAAACAAAAATTAACTTTTCAAGATATGGATCTAGACCTTACTGGAGAGTTTTGTTGAACCAAGAGGAATTTATGTCACAGGAACTGTAGCAGCTACAACCAAATGTTTAGATCTAGGGTTTATGAGGAAACCCTAATTTTTGAAATTTTGAAATTTTGAATTATAGTCCAAGGAAGTGATGCACCTTGCCTAAGCAAGTTCCTAGGTGATCTTAGATTTACCAACGTCCTCCAAAAAGAGGTAAAACGTCACTCTTAGGGTTTATGCAGAAACCCTAATTCTGCAGCAGTAGCAAAACTGGAAACTGGATCTTGGAGAGGGTGCGTTGAGGCTAGGCAAGCCTTCATAAACTGTGAGTTGGTCTCTTTTAGGCCCGCCCTGATACTAGGTTGAAAATTTACTTATGCAGCTAACAGTTACAGTTCACCTATTCTTATTACAATTATTTAGCACATTAATTGCATATACAAGATCATTGAAAGAGAGACAATCACATAAACAAGATAGACACAAAGATTATCCTGGGAAACCCTCTAGGGGAATAAAACCCAACAACTTCTTCTAAATAGATTCTTCAACCAAGAACAATGCCAAGACAAAAAACAGATAGACCTTTGTTGTGTCTCCCTCTCTCTCCAAAACTTGCGCACCTTTTCTGTCTCTTGTGCTTGAGTGAGATGTGTATAAATGAGGCGTCGAGCCTCTCTATTTATACACAAATGTCTTGCCCTTTTAAATACTAGGGACGACTTCACAGTTTGACTTTATTTTACAAGAAAGGCCACAATGGGGCCGACTTTACAAGTACAACATAATAATATTCTTTTTAGGTTTTTGCATGATCAAATAAAATAGGAGAATATCTTCCGCAACTACACATTCTTCAACAATCCAGACAAAGTATTGGGTCTAGATGGCTTCTCCATTCACTTCTTCCAAGCTCGTTGGTCCATTGTCAAATCATACCTGAAGCGTTTGCTATCTCACTCTTAAGAAAAAGCACAATCTTGGGGGAAGTACAAACTCATATTTTCTAGCCTTAATTTGTAAGGAAGTTTACCCTTATTTTTTGAGATTCCACCCTATTTCTTTATGTAACTCTTCTTACAAAATTTTGACCAAAATCCTAGTAAACAGACTGAAGATATTAATTAAAAAAAAAAAAATACCAAAAATTATATCTGACAATCAAAGTGGTTTCATGCAAAAAAGACAAATGATAGACAATATAATTTTGGCTCAGGAGGCAGTAGACTCAAGAAGGAGAAATAAAGAAAAAGAGATGATAATAAAGAAGAATGTGGAAAATGCATTTAACAAGGTGAGACACTCCTTTCTCTTTGAAGTTCTCTGAAAATTTGGTTTTGATGAATCCTTTGTTTTCTTGTTGAGATCTTGTATCAGAGGTCCTTGGACTACCCCTTTAGTGAATGGAAGGCCAACCACATTCTTTAAAAGAAAAAGGGGCCTCCGACAAGGATGCCCTCTCTCCCCATTTCTTTATATAATCATGGTGGATTCTTTAAGACAGAGACTCGAACATGAAATATTGATAGGTTGCCTTCAAGGAATCAACATTGCACATGGAGTTAAAGAGATAAATCATTCACAATTCATAGATGATACCCTTCTTATGGGGGAGTATCTACTATAATTGCTAAGCGATGTAAAGGTATTCTAGACCAATTTCTCAATGCTTCTAATGGCAAAGTTAATAGTGGGGAAAATAATTATTTGTGGATAGAATACATGTCCCCACCAACTTCAAATCATTTCTAGAATTCTTGAGTTTCATTGCTTGTCATCTTGGTCCTCCTTTAAGTATTTGGGGATGTCAATCTCTCTAAGAAAACTAACTTTAGCTATATGGAAAGGTATAATTGGTAAAATCGAGGATAAAATACAACAATGGGGGTCACACTAGTTGAGTCCATTCAATATGGTAGTTCTAATCAAGTTAGTTGTTTCTGCTCTACCAATATTTCAATGTTCAACTATGCTAGCTCCATATGACATAATGCAACAAGTAGATAAAGAAATATGCAAGTTTCTCTACTAAGGGGGGGAATATAATACAAAGAAGTTTCATTTAGTAAACTAGAATATTGCGAGGTCCCCAAAAGACAATGGTGGTCTAGTGGTGAAAGATCCTTTGTTGATGAATATGGCATTGGGAGCTAAAGTTCTATGGCATGTCATAACATGTCAAGTGAATTGGTGGAAAAAAAATTTACTTAAGAAATATTTTGAAGGCAACAAGAAAAGATACTTGGACCATCCTTTGGAAGGGGGGAATGGTTCTTTAATCTGGAAACTCTATAAATCAGTTGCCTCATTAATCCAATCTCAAATCACTTGGGTTCTTGGAAATGGCAAGCAAATCGATATTCGGAATGATGGCATCATGGGGAAGCCTCCCCTCAATCTTAGACATGAGTTCTCTATGCTAAGAGATTGGTTTTCTTCTCAATGGATCAAAACGATATTCGATTTGTCTCTTTGGGATGAGCAAGCCAATAAGTGTTGAATTAGTTGGAAGGTGCTTCCCCCTCCTACTCATTTGATTCCCTAGTTGAATTCGCTCTTTTATCACCTTCACAGTTGTGCCCTTGAAGACAAATCTTCCCTTCACTTTAGGGGAGCAGTGATCTCAATGGCTTAGACTTCTCGATTAAGGTGGGATACAAATCCCTACTCATGAATTTCCCTTTGTCGTCTTGCTTAAGAATTTGAAAGTACATTTGGAGGAGCGATTAATTGTCGAAAATTATCATTTTTTGTTGGATAATGGTCCATGGGAAACTTCTTGCAACAGAAAAATTACAAAAATGTGGAATTTGGGGCCTTCAAGGTGTGCTTTGTGTGCTTCAAAGCCTTAAATTTAGCATCATCTCTCTTTGATTGTTCCTTCTCAAAACAAGGTTGGAAATTTGCTTGAGGAAATTGAGTACAGTATGGTTCTCCCCAACTCTTGGAATGAGATGTTTATTTCTTGGACCAAGAATTATGCAGGAGCATTTTAAAATAAGCCAATTTTTAAATGAGCATGGCTAGCAATGCCTAAATTCATTTGCTGGAAAATCTAGATTGCTAGGAATAGAGTCATATTTCAACAAAGCTACATACCTCCCAAAGTAACAATTGCCAAAGATCGAGGTATCCTAATCGAATCGATTTAAAGGGGTTGAAGGCCACAATATGATGTTGTTGGAGTCAGAAGAAAGGGATTGGCTACAAGATGTGTTAATAGGGGGTGCTTCTATATCAAGAAACATTAATCAATGATACCCTCAAAGAGTTTCCTTGTTGCAGTGATAATCATGGTTGCACCCTCCAACTTGTGCTCAACGGTTTCCTAGAAAGGTTGTAGTGTATGGTTCATGGAAAAGGTGAGTATTATGTGCGACCTCGTACTCTCTTGTTCTCCAACAGTCATGGGCTATCACCTAAAAGCGCTAATGTTAATAGGATTCTCAACTATGTATTCAGTGTAATTCTAGAAAGGTTTCATAGTTCAGTTTGTTGGGAATGTGAGTAGTTATGTCCTCTTTGTTTCCCCACATTGTCTCTTTGATTATTCGGTAGTGTGGTTTGGCATTGGGGAATTTGATAGCATCATAGAGGTCTAGTATTGCAAGATTTGGGTTTGGATCGTCTAGAACTTAGATGGTAAGGAGAGCCATAACCACCTAGGGAAATGCCCCCTTCATGAACTTATTGATGTGTGACATGCAATGCAAAGGCAAGAGGCAATTATTGCAGATAATAGAACCTATACTTTCACTACAACAATGAAAATCCATGGTTAGGAGGAGAACCATAGCAGTGAAATGACAATTGTTATGGAAAATGTGTTTCAACAGAAGAGACCAATTGATAACTTAGAGGTAGAAAGTCGTGATTTACATCATCAAGTTGTCAATTTGACTATGAGACCACAATGAACCTCTTCAAATTACAAAATTCCTAGTGGCTCAGAGGAAGATGAGAACAATGAGGAAGAATATGTTCTACATATGCCTAGAGAAGTGGACAAAATGGACTAGAATCCACAACCCTCTTCAATTGAGAAAGAGGAAGCAAATAGCATGAATGTTCTTAATTAACTTCAAGTCCTATTATGTTTTGTAAAATCGATCTTTTGTTAGGTATCTCTTTAGGATTTATACTAGCATATACTCTTGGACTTCCTCTACGAATGATAATTACATATTTTTGTTAGTGATTTTGCATGTTTTTGAACAAATTTTGAACTATAAATTGTTGGACGGTCCTCTTTTTTATATTGTTACACTAACTAGTAAGACTACAACATCTTTCTAATACAAAAATTAACCATTCTTACTAAAAAAATAATAATAATAACATAATCCCTTACACAACTCCACCTAACTTATAATCTACTTCACTTTCTAACATAACATATTCCCTTACATCTAACATATTCTCCAACACATACAAAAATTAACCATTCTTACTAAAAAAATAATAATAATAACATAATCCCTTACACAACTCCACCTAACTTATAATCTACTTCACTTCCTAACATAACATATTCCCTTACATCTAACATATTCTCCAACACAACCCCACCTAAGTTATGATCCACCTGACTAATGATCCACCTAAATTATGAGACACTCCATTCATATGTAACACAATTGATGCCTCTTTTTTCTTTTGATCATATTAATTACAAACACCTTAAATCTTAAACATATTTAATATTATTTTGTTCATATTAATTACAAACACCTCAAGTCTTAAAGATATTTAATAGAAATATATCACCTAATTAATAACACTCCATTCATATGTTACATGATTTCTTTTGTTCATAATAATTACAAACACCTTCCAGTCTAAAGAGATTTAATATCAAAATTTATTACCTCATATGAATCTTAAACATATTTAATATTATTTTGTTCATATTAATTACAAACACCTCAAGTCTTAAAGATATTTAATAGAAATATATCACCTAATTAATAACACTCCATTCATATGTTACATGATTTCTTTTGTTCATAATAATTACAAACACCTTCCAGTCTAAAGAGATTTAATATCAAAATTTATTACCTCATATACATATGGCACAAACCCACTTAGTACACACAACTTACTTCTAAGTGATAATTACATTACAACATTAAAATGTGTTAACTATAACCATATCAAAATGATTATTATCCCAACATCCTTGTCATTTACACATACTTTTAGATCTTAAGATATTTAATATTAGTATCTATCACTAGAGACTCTTAAGACACAAACCCACCTAAGACACACAACTTACTCTTAAGTGATCATTATATGTTGGTATTTTAACGTGTTTAACCATTACCATATTACATGTTAGTATTTTAACGTGTTTAACCATGACCATATGAAAATAGTCACTATTCCCAACATTCTTGTCATCAAACGTACACATATGCATCTCTAGTAGTACAATAGCTCCTAGAACTATATCTTAATATAAAATCCCAAGAAACTAACTATGAAAATGACCTTTGAATCATACCTTTTGAAATAAACTTCTTGTCATAAAACCAAAACTTCTAAACCTTTGTTGCACATTAGATAAGCCCAAAGTAACATCACAAAGGATTAAACAAGCCCTCAAAAATTCTAGTGAGCATGAAATCAAACAATCATTTAGAACACAAGTTAGCACATAATCAGATTTCTAAAATAATTTAGACCCATATAACTTAAAATTAGCGCTTGTTAATGCAAAATCAAAATTTGGTAATGTATCACTAAATTGTATAGGACCTCTTTAATTCAATTGGTTAATGAACTCTCAAGTCGTTTCCCCGTGTTAAATTTAGATTTAGTAGGCAATACAAGTTGTAATAGAAGGGAAATATGGAGATAAATCCAATGCTTTTCTTGGAAGCTTTGGGAGTGAACCGGTAAACTTGAAAATGGCCACCATGCCCATCAAAGGAAAATAGTGTCAAGCATCCTAAATGTGCATGACAGGAGCAACAGGTTGCATGGGCCCTTGGTTGATGAAGCACTTATTAGACAAGGGTTATCGTGTCCATGCTACTCCAAAGGAAAATCTTTAGTTGTCGAATAAGATTTGCTTGTTGCCGAAACCTGAGATGGTGGAATCCAATCTATCAAGGATTGTCTTTCAATAAGGTTCAATTTGTTGTGAGACCCTTGGAGACTGAGTGTAAGCAATCGCCTCTAAAGGAGAACTTCCTCACAAACTTGGGTGCACTACTGAAATTTAAACCTTAAGAAAACACTGCCAAGCAGATGGGATCTTTGGCCAAGGTTCCATGTAATCAAGCCATAAAAGCAAGTCTAGACAAGAAGAGAAAGGAGACCATGGTCTTTCTGCAACAAACTCCAACATTGTGTTAGTACCTTGACTTGGCATTCAAGGTATCAAAGGATGCACACCAAGTGTTTGATGAAATGTCTACTCAACAAGTGTCTATAAAAATGTCTACTCAAGGTAACAGTGATCACAGGGGTCGCAATGATCATGTGAAGATGTTTCAAATTTTGGTGAGGTCATATGAGGGCAAGACCATCACATTGCAAGTCAATCATTGGAGCTTGTTGAATTCATTAAGCTAAAACTACAAAAAAAGGAGGGATCTTGGTGGCCCAATAACACCTTCTATACGTTGGTAAGCAGTTGGGCAATCATCATTTGCTTTAGATTGGGACATTGGTGAGGATTCAATATTAACCCCCCTAGTTCTTCATCTTCATGGGCAAGGAGACGACAAGGATATACCCTCCTTGTCCAAGGGCCATTCTTTTAAGGATGTGGTGAATAGTGAACCCTCTACAATTGTGCTGACTCATCCACCCAATGTATACATTGTGGAATAATCAAAGGTTCCAATACTTATATGTCACAAAGGAGATAGCCTATGATCTCCTTCATACTACAAATCCAACGCAATAATCTATCAATTTAATGGTTTCTAGCCTCCTACATCATATTTGCACCACTAGTTGTATTCAAACTAGACAAGGATTGTGAGGTATATCTAGTTTACAAAGGTTTTTTATTGTCCAATTTCACAATCTCATTGATTACAATAAATTTTTCGAGGAGGTTCCCTAATCTCATGGAAGAGCGGTCTTTTTGTTACCTCATGGTTCCCAAAATTTAACCCATCCAATATGTTTGTTACCGAAATACATGTCTGGGTATGCCTCCCAAATCTACCAACACGCTTTGGGGAGTTAATAGTTTTCAAAGACATTGAGAATACCTTGAGCAAGTATTTAAAAACAACTATCGATTGAAATAAGTTTGGTCCTTTTACATATGCTCATATATGTGTGGATATTGATGTTAGTAAGGGATTACCAAATAAAATGGTTCTTCAAATGAAATACTCCAGATGGACTCAGGTGGATTATGAAAAGACAGCTTTCT
Source organism: Picea engelmannii (assembly GCA_009831015.1). NCBI lineage: Eukaryota > Viridiplantae > Streptophyta > Pinopsida > Pinales > Pinaceae > Picea > Picea engelmannii. The sequence goes on along the minus strand of ML779647.1, from coordinate 706,015 downwards.
AGTGTTGGATTATCAACAAGCAAGACATTTGAAGGATTCATGTCCCCAAGCTCAAGCTTATCCTAGCAGGGAAAAAGGACATAAATCAAAACCCAAAGGATGGCAATCATTTGAGCAACAGTCGTCAGATGATAAAGAGGAATGGAATGTGGAAAACATACACACAACAGTGTTAGAGAAGGATACCAATGAATGTCCAAAAGTGTTTATTGTGGAAACAATACCCTCTTTAATGGATAAAGAAGAAGACAAGAATGTTTGGATTTACCCATCGACAATGGTAGTTGCAAATGAAGCCCCATCAAGCAGAATGGAGAGACTTCATGAATCTAACAACTCCAATTCCAATAAGGAGGTGGCACATCATCCGAATTCTAATTTACAATTAGTCCTCGTGGGACCTTCTTGAAGGGGGTGGATTGAGGTCAAAAAGAAGGTAGGGAAAAAAGACATGATCAAAGATTATATTACTTATTAGCTCTTCTATCTCTTTTTTCAGTGTTTTTTTCTTCATATCTTAAGTAAATGAATGATCGCATGCCTCTTGTTTATGCATCTTTATGAATGCTCTCACAACATCTCCAATATGTAACCCCTCTTCCTTTTTTATGAATAATAATTTATGATTTTTTTCCAAGTAAAATAAATTCAACTGGTTAAGCATGAATAACAAATCAGAGATCAAAACCAAATTGTTGGCCCGATAAAATGAAGGTCAAGCTTTTATAACAGATTATTGAACATGTAACCCTCAAATCAAGTTGCACATTGATAAACAAATGAAATGCAATAGTTGGGCTTGTGAAAACCTAATTGGTGCACTCAAAAACTCAGGTGCTTCCCTTAGAAACTCAGTGATTACACACAAAAACTCTACATGCTCAACTTATAATGAGTTCTCGTGATTTTCGAAAAGCTTAGTATTCTCCAACTACTATGTTGAACCCCTCTAAAACTCAACTTTCTTTCTCATAAGCTCATGCTTGATAATGGCTCTAATACCAAGATAGATTTATCAAAGTACATGCACAAAACTAGAAACATAAGATAGAACCACACTTCCAGGATTTTCTACTAAGCCAACATAGATCGATCTTAACCATGGATCTATTATGCACCTAAAGAGATTAAAAAGAAACCAAGATACAAACCTCTCGGTGCTTAAAGATCAAAGGTTAATATGAACCCATGTTGGTTTATTTATTATTCATTATAGATATTGTTACATTATTTTATTATTTTCTTTTTTACATTACAGATTTCAAACTTTTTTCCATTTTGGTTTATAACCATTACACACATAACACATCTCACCCATATTAGGTTGTAAAATGCACTTCGCTTCTCTTAGTGCAACAAGATACATATTATAATAGAACATTGTTTCAAAATTGGAAATTGAACATAATATTAGATCTTCAGTTTTTAACAGATCTAGCCATCTTATCTTAATGTAGTTTTTCATGTGTATCTTTGTTATTGCTGTGCATTTGTTTGCTTTGTAAAGCACTTCTAACAATTCATGATGATGATGATTGTGTCCACTAACACCAACTCATATTAAACAGTCATATTATCTTTGGTGTTTCCTAAACCTAGCCAGAAAAGGAACTCATTTAGGTTGCATCAATACAATGCTCTTGGATATTTACAAGAAAATCATCAAACAATTAAGGATTTTGTCTGCTTCATTTGGAAAAAGGTCACAAATTTATGATTCAATAGACTATTGATTTAGTGCTCGAGCCTTGATCCAACAAATTGTAGTTGGAAATTGCAAAGCAATGGTGGAAAGGCTAGCGTTTGGAATTTTCCAAAGCTTTAAGGATCTCTCTTTCTAATTCCTATCAATAATTAATGAGGCAGTGGCTCAGCAATGAAGGAAGTGGCATGTCAAGCCACCCACCAAGGTTCAATTCTCCCATAGACATTAATAAGCAATTGAGGCTAAGTGCAAACCTTAGGTGATTTTAGCAAAAGAGTGTCCACTATCATGGAAACCTATTGATGACTCCAACAAAACAAGGAAGTTGGTAAAAGATTAAACAGTGTTAAAAAATTGATCTCAAACACTTAGTCAATAATAGATTTCAACCTCCTATAGTTATTCACCAATAAAGCAATGGAACCACATGCAATTTACTGGAACTGTGAGCAGAAATACAAGTGACTAAACAATCTGAAAATATAGCAGCAGAAATAACAATGAACAGTAGACTAAATCACCACACTTGACACAAGGAATTTTTGGCAATGACCTAGAAAAACCCACAAGGAGAAAACCAGTCCAAGAGATTTTTCTTTATTGAGCTTAAAAGGAGAATTTCTGAGTTTACAGCCGTCTTTAACAGCAATAATAAAACAATACTTAGCTCTGAAAATTGTGTCCTTTCTACACCTTAAAAACTGTGCAAAGACTCTAGAAATCTGTGCCAAGTCTCAGCCTCGAAAACTGCAACAATTTTTTGCTAATCTATTGAACTGTACAACCTGTACTTCAGCATTAAATTTCTTGAACAGTGCACGATTTTATGTACAAACAGTAAAGAAAAGTACACATTCAAACACAGCAAATGCCTTGATTTCAGTGCATACAACTGTTGTACAATTCAACAAATCTGTACAGTACGGCCTTCTTTAACTGTTGTACGGCACTCTCCATAAACTATTGCACTTGCTTTGGGATGCATGCCCTCTCTCCCTCTTGGAAAGTGCGCCCCACTCTATTCTGCTCCTTCTCCTTATCCTTATCCTTTCAGCTCTTGCTCTCAATCTCTCTTGGAATAAGTGTCTCTTCAACTTCCACTCAAGCTCTCCTTGAGAAGTGCACCCCCTCTTCTCTCTCAAGCTCCTTTTATGCATCTTTAAGGTGTAACTTCCCTAACCTTTGGTCTTCTTCCAAAGATATGAACAGCCAAGATTAGATCTGGCCCTCTTGAGATCAATGGTCATGACTTAATCGTCCGTTGAGTTCACTTAAACCACTTAAGTGACCCAAAAGTCATAAAGTTACTTTTACAACTTGACTTTATAAAATCACTTTATAAAGTTACTTGAAAGAAATATGCTCGGTCTCTTCTACATGTTGAACATCGACAATGCAGAAGTACCTTCGAGCTACCAAAATCTAACAAACAAATATAACTTATTTTTCATGATCATGATTCAACACCCGCAAAGACATGAACAAGCAATTGGGGCCAGCAAAACAATGAAGTTGGTAAAAGATTAAATAACCTTTGGCAAGCCGATTGTAGTTCTTCCATTTAGAAAAATGATTCACCAATATCTGAAATGCTCCCAATAGAGACGAATACAGCATTTGTTGCCCAATCATTGATACTCTATGGTCCAACTTGGGGAAGGCTTATAAAATAAAATAAAAAATAAAAATATGCATCAAATCGTCAATTTTCCCTACTTGTGACCATACTAAAAGTATTATGAAAACCTTTTGGTGGTACCCAAAGGCCAAGGCTTCATGGAATTGTGAAATAGAATTCATAAGAGATTGCATCTGCCCTATAGGGGGTATCTTTCTTGGATAAGCAAAACCTTGGTTGCAACATTGACCACTAGTTGGCAAGTTCTTACAATAGAGGTCTGTTGAGATTTGGGTACCTTGGAAAGTGGTCCCCATGTGCTTATGAGTCTCTAGGCACAAAGGGGGGAGACTATTACCCTTGTACTTTACATTATGATTCTAATTTCACTTTGACTTAGGAGATTTAAGTCAAAAGTGAAATATGTCACTTAAGTCATAAAGTGACAATTAATTCACAATGTGGGTGAATTAATAAACATAAAGCAACTAAGGAAAGTGGGTTTCCTTAGTGAGATTTTTGGATGAGATCTCACCCATTGATTAGACTTGGCTAGATCTAATCTAGGCCATTGATCTTTTAGGGCTTGGCCAAAGGAGGCTAAAGGAGGGTATAGTGTACTTTTGAGATTCCATTCTTCACTTGTGAGTTTTGGAGAAGAGAGGAGGGTGCATTTCTCAAGGAGGGAGAAGGTGCACTTGATGAGGGTTTGAGAGAAACCCTTGAGAGCTTGAGGAGGAAGCTCTTGCTACTTTGAGCTTGCATGGAGAGCATATCCATGGAGTGTTAGCTTCTATTTCTTGGAGGGAGCATTTTATATGGAGGAGAGGCGCATCTAAGAGAGGAGGCGCACTTGTATCCTTCATTTTCTCACCAAGAGAGGAGCACTTGGAGCCTTGAGATGAGGTCAGTTGCATGAGGAGGCTAGAGGGAGGGCGCATGCTTTCATGGTGAGAGATATCCAACTTTGGCCTCTGTTATTTTATGGTGATCATATCTACTAGAAGGAGGGCGCACCTGTAGAGTGGGTTGACAGCTACCTGGTAGCAGATCTACTTGGAGGAATCGCGTTCTGATGGTTTCAGTGGAGAGGAAACACAGGAGAGCACATTCCTATGGAGGGATTTCTTCATTGGGTCAAAGAGGAGCTAGA
>ML779647.1:630067-673763 GCA_009831015.1 Picea engelmannii | reverse complement strand
CACAAGGAGAGATAAGGAGCTTTTCAAAGGTAAAAAAGTTAATTAATTAATTAAAGTGATTTAATTAATTAATTAAATATTAATAAAATGAAAATCACTTTGGAGGGACAAGGTGAGCCAAAAGTATAAAGGAAAGGCAAGGGCCTCTTCTCAAATATTCATGTATGATCTTATTCTGATATCTGGCTTTTAGCTAGTGAACCCATCATTGGGGGTTTTGAGGGTTTTGACTTAACACACCCTAGAGGACGATTCGGTGGTGAAAGATTCCACCTAGCTTGTCTCAAGCTTGGTCTCGGAGATGCAATACGCTCCCACACCATTCTAGTTACAGATCTACTCAGTTGCAGGAGGATTCTACATCAGTTGCAGGGCAGAGAGAGAGAGGGCGCACCATCTAGGGTTTCCAGCAAGAGGGGCGCACCATTCATTGAGGGAGGATTCGTCCTAGCTGAGGAGAAGTGATTTCAGGAATTTTAGGTATTGGGTTTTCCTTGCAGGTGTCCTAGCATCATTCTTGGTGGTTTCCGGAGGCATTTCAGTGGCAGGTTTATTTGTATTGACAGTGGGACGATTTCCCAAGAGGAGGGCGCACCATTATTTGGAGGGTAGCTAGATCTAAGGATCTAGCAGGTATTTTGATGATTTGAACACTTGGGTATTTATTGTCGTGCCCCGATCTATCATTCTAGTGGATTAGTGGAGTTGTTGGAGGTCTCTAGGAGAGAGGTCGAATTATTAGGGTTTCAGTCATCCAGTGGGGCGCACCATTCAGTGGAGGAGTTCAGATCTACAGGGTTTGAGAGGGATCTTGGATATTCGGGCACCTGGGTTGTTCTTGCCATCACCTGATCTGTTGTTTGGCATCTTTCTTAAGGTGATTGGACATCTTTGGCACCAGGGCCGAATTGTTGAGGAGCTTCAGCTATCCAGCAAGACGTGGCATTGGTCTTCATCTCTTATCCATCCTTTGGAGGCTTATTTTGTATTATCGGGAGCTTTTTGTAGCAGCTCTATTATCTATTTTCATAGCCATCTATTGAGCATTCCAGATCGGCATCTCCATTGTAGCAGGTTCTTCTATCTTATGAATAAAAGAAGATTTGAGATGTTTTGGCTTGTCTATCATATTGCATATGGTTAAGGTATGTTCCATGATTGTATCTTCTTGTTTATTGCTGCAAACATTCATATAAACACATCAGTAAACCCTAAGGCCGAAATCAAGAGGCCATTTAGCAAGTAAACACATCTAAACAAGTAGGACAACAAAGTGTTTGACGAAACACCTCACTCAGAAAAAGTTTTAAAAAGACACCAAAACCGTGATGATCCTTGCATAATGGCTTGGGATCATTACAGAGGCAACATAGGAAAGCACATTCTTGTGGAGGGATTTCTTCATTGGGTCAAAGAGGAGCTAGAGCGCTTTACTTCAGTGCAAAGGGTAACAAAGGGAGAGGGTGCACCTGAGCTTGGGCACATCTCTCTTTGGTTCTTGTGGCAAGGCTTGTGAGGAGCTTACTATGTATACAGGTTCCATTGTCTTGTATTACTTGTTGTATCTCTTGCTTTGATCATCATTATATAGACATATATCCCAAACTAGTTTTCCCCGAGGGGGGTTTAACCAGGGTCATGTTGACCAAAAATACCTGTGTCAAATTTATGCATGCTTAGAAGTGTAGATCAACATTTTAAAGTTAAAGATCTAGAGGTAGTGTTATGTGTTTTAAGTTATATTGCATGTGCTAACATTGATATAAGAAAACACTTGCAAGGGCACCTTAAAAGAGCACTTAACCTTCAAAATATTGAGCAGAAAGTGGGATAATTGTTTGTTGTCCTAAAACAGCAAAAGAAGACAACCATACAATTGAAACTTAGATCCATACTAAGGTCAAGGACACACCTTAGGTGGCAGCCTCATAGGATCTCAGAAAATCTACAAGGTCGTCTTTCATTTATAAAAGCCAAAAATCATATTCTTTTTAACAAAAACATATAGGGAATTTGATATTCTGATTCCTTCCGTAAAACAACGATTATTGTTTACAGATTGAAAATCAAGCTGAAAAGGTGGCCATGGGGCTTTAGTACCTCAGATCCATGATTAGGCAAATCAAGCTGAAAATGTGGCCATGGAGCTCAAGCATCTCAGATCCATGATTAGGCACCAAGGGAATGCATCTTGCATGGTTAGCAAAAAGCCTCCATTAGTGTATAACACATAGCACCAAAAACCTGGGCAAGATCTTTCGTGAAGGAACAGGTGGGATGGTGGTTGTGATGGAAGCATCTTTTGTGGCTACCTTCCCAAAGTCCAAAAGCCCTGTACTACAAGAGAAAATGAAGTAGCAACTCTCATGTAGTGTGTGTAGATCAAGAAGCTAAGGAAGGTTGGGGTTGGATGCCACCTCCTGATTCTAACTTCCCAGCTAATGGTTGGGGCAAAAGAGAAAGATGAAGTCCCAGATAAAGAGAAAGATGAAGTCCCAGATCCCAACGGTGCAGCTGCTTGGGCCTAACAGCCTTTATTTTTTCATGTCTCGTGGTTCTATGGGGCCAAGTTTTTTGTTAAGTTGTTTTTCATTTCCATGGATTTCAGTTTCTTCTTGATCCCCCTGTTTGAATTTGGTTTAAATTAGTTTCCAGTAAGTACTGTAAGGGTGTAAACCTATATCTGGTTAGCTATTGAGAGAGAGTAGCTTAGGAGGTGAGCGGTCCCAGTGAGAGTATCCCAGTGGTTAGCAGCCCCAGTGAGAGTAGCTGCAGGGGAGCTAATGACTAAAGGTTTTGCCAAGTCACCCAGATTTTTATTTTAACAGTATGTGATTTCCTTCAATCACGTGAAAGACATTTTGACAACTTACACGAAAATAAAATGTAAGTTAGCCATGTATATCTGATCTTTTGGCTCTTCGAGCATGTTTTGGAAGAAAGAAGCAAATTCTTGTACACTACTTGATGTGTTTTCTTTGTAAATCCGTTATATAAGACATGGTATTTTGCAAAAAAACGTAATATTATAATTCCACTCCAAAAATACACAGAATATTCAGCAGGAAATAATAATGGAATATGAACAAATACTTTGAAGAATACAATACTGGTAGTAAACTGTAAAACAACATGAATATTTTTGTAAATCTGTTATCTAAGACAAGGTATTTTGTCGAAAAAAATGTAATAGTATAACTCCACTCCAAAAATACATAGAGATTCAGCAGGAAATAATAACGGAATATGAACAAATACTTTAAAGAATGCAATACTGGTCGTAAAACAACATGAATACGAAGAGCAGTCTCCACGAAGAGTGCTGCCCTAAGGCAATTCCTCAAAAAAAAAAAGTGATTTACCATTCCGAATCAAGTTGTGTTCAAATCAAGCATGACATTATTAATGTCAACACCACCTAACTCGCGACACTTAATTTTCCCACACTTTTGACACATAACTACCTTATTATTAATTGAACGTAAGTAATGCCTCCCTACAAAGCAACATCATAAAGGACTACCAAATGGTCTGATCCCCATCTATGATTTATGACATCAACTTAGGACTCAAATCCAAATTCAGGTAACAAGATCACAAGTTGCCTCGTTTATGATAAATGATTAAAAGTAACGACTTACCTATAGAGAACAGAATTACAACTGTGTGCTTGTCACGGGTTCAGCTATATCATTGGCTCAAGGAAACAGACCAGTGACTGAAGGAACAAACAAACAAACACAAACACGCTTACAACAGAAAGACATTCACATGGTGCAATATGTGGAATGATTAACTTCCACAGTTCCAATTAAAGAATGCACAATGTAAATGTAAAACCCCCATTTATGACAGATCCTATGAAACTCTGGACTTAACTCCAAATATACAAAATAGAATCACAACCTTCCCCATTTCCAAAGTACACCATAGAACTTAGGAGCTAACGCTAGATAGAAGGAACAGAATCCAAGTTCCTGGTTTTAGTCAGTTAATGCCCTAGAGGGAATATACAAAGTAGTTCTGATGACAGACAAACACAGTTACAATGACATGATTTTCTGGACATTGCAATAAATCAAATGATAATATTAACTTCCCCAACACAAAATTTCACAATTTAAATCTCAAAACACAGAGATTGAATGTTTTTGTTGGGGTCAACATCTAAGTCATGGGTTCCAAAATCTACGTAACCAAAACTTCTGACTTGGGGTCCATTTCCATAGAAGAAACGTTCCCTGCACAGCAACCATGCAGAAACTCTTTGGGACCTTCTGTAAAATGCTTCATAGAAGTATTCTGTATTGAAACTTTTGGAAAACTTTCCTAGCCATTTCCTGGCAGTTTAAGGTTTGGAAATGTCATTCCCGTACTGTAAAAACTGTTTTTCATTCCTTTTTAAAGTAGGTGTGGGCGGTCCTTGTTATAAATAATGAAATAAATGAATAAACATGTAGTTGGCAATTTGTTAGAGAGCTGGCAGTGAGAGGCTCAATCTCTTAGATAGGTAGCAGTGATAGTTTCAGTTTGATAGATAGGTGGCTTAATTAGATCCAGATTTGTAGATATCTGTTGATCCTCACAGAATCTATTTAAATCATGTGATCTTCTTCAGGTAGAGAACAGAGAGATCCGTCTCTTCATGTGCAGTTTTCTGTGTGTTTAAATCTCTGTTTTGGTATCAGAGCCAGTAGCATACGATCTCTGCAGTGGTGCATGACAGAGGCAGTGAGGAATTGGCACTTTGAGAAGAGTTTTCTGTGTGTTTAAATCTCTGTTTTGGTATCAGAGCCAGTAGCATATGACCTCTGCAGTAGTACATGACGGAGGCAGTGAGGAATTGGCACTTTGAGAAGAGTACATACAGCGGCCATGTGAGAAGGTATGAGAGCTGCTCTCATTCCTGTCAGAGAATAGAAGGTTCTGATGCAGAAAAGAGAAAGCCACCAATCAAAGTGTTGAGAAATGTAGCCCAAGAAGGAACATCTTGGACAGGTTTCAACGTGAACATGCAGAAAGTGGTTCGAGACATTTCATTGGTGACCACTTCCTGAAGTGGTCACTAATTCTATTTTGTAATCCACTTAGGATAAAGTGAGATATCTTATGTTTTTCAGTTGAGTCTAATAAAGTGCATTCAATGCATTAATGACTTAGACTAGATTTAATCTCAATCATACATCTCAAAATCAGATTACAGTTTTGGAGATTAGGGTTTCAGAAAAAGCATAAATAAGACAAGATAGAGAGATATTGTTCACAGTTGAACAATTGAGCAGGTTGAGTGACCATAGGAGAGAAAACAGTGCACGGAAGGAAGAGGATCAACTTGATGGTTTTTAGCAAGTTGAAAAAGCAACCATACAGCAGATTTGTACTACAGTTGTACGGATCCATACAACAGACCTGTACAATCGTACAGACCCGTATAGCGGCCATACAGCATCCATACAGGCCGTAGCTAATGTCTTTCCTTTCTGTGCAGGCCGTACTTTCTCTATAGGCCGCACAGCACAGTGTGAGGTAATTTTTATAATCATGCAGCTGTCATTTTAGCAACTTGTGGAGATTTCCATGTAAGCTTTGAATAAGGAATGAAAATTTTGAAGGAGAAATTACCTTCTTGTGTGTGTGAAACTGTTTTATGCTTCCACTATTTACGTTTCCAGCTATTGTGTGATTGATGCTGTGATCTGAAATTAACTTCAGCATTAAATTAAATTCAGCAATTTATCTATTTAATTGAGATCATAAGGACAGCAGTCACCTAGAGTTGGGAATTTTTACATGGTATTAGAGCTTCTCTCTGATTGAGATTCTCAAGAGCTTGCAACAGTAAATCAAGGGCTATGCAATTGAGTTCAAGAATAAGCAAGTCCTGATCAAACCAAAGGAATCTAGTCCAGATGCAGCACGAGTAATAGGAGTTAAGGAAGGTAATCTTTATAGGTTGCAGGGTGAACCTGTTTGAGCCCTAGTTCATAATAGTGACGGTTTGTGCAAGTTGTGGCACAAGAGGATGGGGCACCTGCATCATAGAGCATTGCCTATTTTGAGGGAGATAATCACAGGTCTACTAGAGTTCAGCATTGAGCAGCAGGGAGTATGCAGAGGGTGCATGCTTAGCAAGCATGCCAAGGCTGATTTCCCAAGCAGCAAGCATAGGTCGAAGGAGATTCTAGACTTAGTGCATTATGATATTTGTGGACCGATATCAGTAGCATCAATTTTAGGAAGCATGTTATGTTTCCTTCATTGATGACTTCTTTCGCAAGACTTAGATCTACTTCCTAAACACCAAGGATGAGGTCTTTAGCGGATTTTCAGAGTTCAAAGCATTAGTTGAGAACCAGACAAGGAAGAAGATCAAAGTCTTGAGATAAGACAATGGGGTAAATATACTTCCACGGAGTTCAAGGGTTTCTGCAAAGAGGCAGGAATCAAGAGGGAGTTGATTGTTCCATACAACCCATAGCAAAATGGGGTTGCAAAGAACGAAAGAATCAAATCCATCATAGGGGTTGCTAAGACCATGATTCATGACTAGGATTTGTCGATGTTTCTTTGGGCAGAGGTATGCAACACAACAATCTACATCCAAAACTAGTGTCGTCACGAGATCTTGGAGGACAAGACACCGAAGGAGGCATTGACTGGTGTGAAGCCAGAGGTGAGTCATTTCCACATCTTTAGTTGTTTAGTTTATATCCTACCAGTAGAGAAGAGAACCAAGTTGGAGCCCCAGCAGGAAGGGTTTATTGGTGGGTTACAGTGAGACTTCGAAGGCCTACAAGGTCTATATTCCAAAGCAAAGGAAGATGGTAGTGAGCAGGGATGTAAAGTTTGAAGAAGACTTTGCATCCAGGAAGTCCCATGAGGCTATTTTAGTGACAAAGGATGAGGAGAAGGAAGCTCTAAAGGCTAAACCAGGGTCACTAGTGACTTCCAAAGCAATACAACAACCTTCAGGTGAAGAGGAGGAGACAATAGCCCCATCCAGTTCTGTCAAGAGACCTCAATGGTTCACTCAAACATTGAGGTATGCTCAGGAGTGAGGCTCCTAGGAGCACTTTTACGGAGAGCTGGCTTCCGTAGAAGTTTCCAAACTACATGGAATTGATGAGCACCATCAAATATTTTGAGCTTTCCAGTGATTAGGAGGGCAATAGACCAACAAGTACGGTGGGATGCAATGGTGAAGGAGTACACCTCCATCATGAAGAATACTATTTGGGACATAGTGTCAAAATCGAATAGGAAGTCAGTAGTGAGTTCCAGAGAGCTCTACAAGATCAAGCATGTCATAGATGGCAACATTGAGAAGTTCAAGGCAAGGTTTGTGGCGAGAGGGTTCTCCCAAAAAGAGGGAGTGAACTATGACGAGACATTTTCTCCAATCACCAGGTACACTTCCATTAGAGCAATTGTGTCCATAGTTTCATTTATGGGATGGAAGATACATCAAATGGATGTGAAGACAACCTTCCTTAATGGGATCATTGAAGAAGTGTACATAGAGCAGCCTTAGGGATTTGAGGTAAATGGGAAGGAGTCCCATGTTTGCAGGCTTAACAAAGCCTTGTATGGAGTCAAGCAAGCACAAAGAACATGGTATTCCAAGATAGATGGATATTTGCGGAGTATAGACTTCCCCAAAAGCGAAGTAGATCCTAGTCCATATTATATATTTTTTGGGTCCAATCTAGTTGTTTTGGTGTTGTATGTAGATTACTTGTTTCTTACAGGTGCAAAAAARCTCGTTCAAGGGTGCAAAGCAGATATGGCAGTTGAATTTAAGATGAAGGACATTGACATTRTTGATTTTTCAATAAGCTAGGCTCAAGCATGAAGTTCATTCCAATTTTAGCATTTTACTTGAACCATAGATAATTGCAGTTACACCATTAACAATTTGTTGCAGCAACCAAGATCACAAGAAGAAATACCATGCACAAGTACACAAGAAGTATCCTAGGAAACCCTTCTCAACAAGGGAAGAAAACCCAACCAATCCTTTGCTATATTCTTCAAGAGAAAGACCTCCCACACCATAAACCTAGCACACAAAACGTTGCTCCAAAAACCTAGATGACTAGCGCCCAAGAGAGGTGCGCACTTCATCCCAAGAACAAGTACTTGCTGAAGTTTCCAAACTCACACTTGTGTTATGATTCCTCAATGGGGAATTTACCTTTATTTATATTAGACTGGACATATCAAAAGTAGTGTCTATTGGAACAATAGGGCCGACCTCAATAACTCACAATATAATTAATAATTACCATATTAATTATCTTTTACATTAATTATCTTTCACTTTATGGTGGGGTCGACCTTTACCCTTTACATCAAAAATAGGGTTACAGGTAAGTCTGACTCTTGGACAATATAGCAAGGGATCTCATACACCCACTAGTGCTCAGCCACTAGGGGCACGCCCACCTGTGCTCAGCCACAGGGACGCCCACGTCTCTATCTCACTGTGTCTCTCAGGAGAATACACACTCACTAGTGCTCAGCCACTAGAATCACTTTCACCTGTGCTCAGCCACAGGCACGTCCTACTCATCAGATCTCTGTCTCACTACGTCTCACAGGAGAATCATCTGGAGTATCACATCATCTCAACTCTCTATAGAGAGGAGACCAGTACATAGTTTCATCTCCATCTCAGAGAGAACGACACACCCAACTCATGGGCTTCCTCACCCCGCACAGGGGCACACAGCGTTCCATCTTCGTCTCAGAGAGGAACCACACACCCATCTCATGGGCACACCCAACTCATGGGCTTCCTCACCCCGCACAAGGGCACACACTGTTCCATCTCCGTCTCAGAGAGGAACGACACCCATCTCATGGGCACACCCAACTCATGGGCTTCCTCACCCCACATAGGGGCACACAACGTTCCTTCTCCATCTCAGAGAGGAACAACACACCCATCTCATGAGCACACCCAACTCATGGGCTCTCTCTCAAGCCGACTCACTCAGTCTGTGTCCTGGAGGATGTCTCACGCAATTGTAATCATCAACACTCCCTCTCAGCTAGGGAGGCATTCTCCACCAGGCCAAGTCTTTCACGGAAGTACTTGAACTTCGTCTTGGTTGTAGTCATCAACACTCCCTCTCAGCTAGGGAGGTGTTCTCCACCAGGCCAAGTCTCTCACTGAAGTACTCGAACTTCATCTTGGCAAGTGGTTTGGTGAAGATATCTTCAATCTTCTTATGTGTAGGAAGGTATCGCACGTGTACTGCTTTCCTCTGCACCATGTCTCTGATATAATGATATTTTATCTCAATGTGTTTTCAGTCAATCATGAAACACAGGGTTCTCAGAGAGCTTCACACAACTCTGGTTATCACAATGAATAATAATAGGATCCATCTCATGATCAAATAGATATGTCAGAAGCTTGCGAAGCCACACTGCTTCGCGAACTGCCACACTCAATGCTATATACTCTGCTTCTATGGTACTCAAGGCCACAGAGATTTGTTTCCTGCTGCACCAGGAAACCATCGCAGACCCCAAGGTAAAACAACAACCAGACGTGCTCTTCCGGTCCATTGTACTCCCTGCCCAATCTGCATCAGCATATCCCTGTAAGCTCAAGTCTACACTGGAGGCATATCTCAAGCCATATCCAATTGTGCCTTGTTGATATCTCAATACATGCTTTGCTGCTATCCAGTGAGTCTGTCTCGGTTGACTCATGAGTGGACTAAGTACATTCACTGCATGGCATATATCAGGTCTGGTGCTAACCAGATACCTCAGTGATCCAATTAGTTGTGTATCAATCTCGCCTAAATCAGCATTATTTATTTTCTTCAAATCCATCATCATCGACGTAGGCATAGATTTGCACTTCTATCATACCGAATATCTTCATTGTATATTTTCCTTGACTCAGGAAAATCTCATCAGTCCTCTGCCATACTTCTAGTCCCAAGAAGTAGTGCATCATACCAAGGTCCTTCATCTCGAAATCAGAAGCCAATGCATGCTTGCATTCAACAATAAGGCTTATTGAATAAGTCACCAAAATCAGGCTCTTGTCACCAACAATGTGATAATATAGCTTGGATCAACACCACTTTTGTTGAATCCCGAACTCATCAAGAATCCTCTGGCTACAAATCTCGCTTTGTATTTCTCGACATTTCCATCAGCTGCATGTTTGATCTTATAGATCCACTTGGAAGTCACTACAGACTTCCCTTCTGGTCTCGGAACGATATCCCATATATCATTCTTCAAGATAGACTGATATTCTTCTGTCATGGCATCTTGCCATACCTGTTCACATGTTGCTTCTCCATGACAAGAAGGCTCAGAATCAATGATGAGGCTCATGGCTGAAAGGTAGCTCAAAAAACTCTTTAGTCTCTTGCTCTCTCGGGATGTGCCTTAAGGGGTTGTATGTCCCTCTGCCTCCTGCAGAGTTTGTTGAGCCCAAACAGGCCTTTTATGCCCTATTGCAATATCTTTGGGCATATCAATTGGAGCAATTGGATCATCTGGAATAATGTTTGTCTCCCTCTAAACTGTTGAAGGGAAGAAGGTAATGTCTCTTCCTTCTACTCAATTTGTTTGACTCCCTCTAAGTCAAGTAACTCCCTTTGAAGTCTGAAGGATGGGTATCTTTGTTTTCTTGTTTGCTAGATATTTTATGTCTTCTCAGGTGCTCTACTGACTCTTCAATATTTTATGACTTCTAGCATAATAATCAATCAACAAAGGTTGGACTCTCGTCCCAAGGATAATGGTCCAAGTCATGAGGGCTCCCACACTAGAGATAATATCCTTCACTATCAAGGATGCAATCAACTATAGCTTTAACGATTAAATCAAACAATTCACCTGGGTCTACAGTCATGCTCAATCTTGGATTTGGTTTAGAGGAAGTAATCCTCATCTCTCTTGTCTTCATCCTTATGAGGTGAGTCTGGATCAATGTCAGCGGTGGAAGCATATTGTCTTCCTTTCTTCCTGGTAGGGCAATTTCTTGCATAGTGTCCATAATTGTCACATCTGAAGCACTGGATCTTTGTTATGTCTCTTCTCTGATCATAACCTGACGCTGATGAAGTCTTCTCATCTCTGAATGTTTGCTTGAAGTTTCTTTTAAATCTTCCTCCTTTCTTTGTATGAAGTGTCAGAGCATGATTGTCATCAGGGGAGTCTTCCACTCCTCTAGCTCTAATTCTAAGTTCTTCTTGGGTACAGTCTATCCACATACAATCAAAAGTGGGTAGTTTTTCCCTTCCACTGATACTTTGAAGAAATGGTTCCTAGTGTTTTGTAAGATTATTGAGAGTGGACAAAACAAGTTCTTTGTCAGATATGACTTCTCCAATGGCACCTAGCTGATCTCTGATCTCTGATATCTTCATGAAAAAGGTAGCAACTGTATCACCTTTTGTCATCTTGATACTTTGAAGTTGTCCCTTTAAGGTAAGGGCTCTGAGGGTGTTGTCACTCTCAAACATATCCTTCAATGCTTCATACATTTCATAAGTTGTCTTCAGGTTGGAAATACGAGGTAGGAGATGATCTCTTACTGAGTAGATGATTATTTTCCTTGCCTTGACATCATCTTCCTTTCTGATTTCCTTCTCTTCATCGGTGGATGTCTATGATAAAGTCTTTTGTATCACACTCAATAGGTCATCCTCTTCAAGGGTGATCTAAAGTCTTGACTTCCAAGAGATGAAGTTGCTTGATCCATCAAGCCTATCTTCCACCAAGGTTATGTTCCTCATATTTTCAAATTTCTTCACAAACCCTTGTCAACTGGGCTAGAAAACCTAACGGCTACGCTAGGCTAGCAACCTTAGGTTTTGTTGGGCTTATGAATGCCAACAATAATCCTTAAAAGATAGAAGAACACTGGTGAGATGAAGAGCTCCTTCAAGAAGTTGTAGAAACCCTAATTCTGAAATTTCTGCAAAAAATTGCGAAACCCTAAAAACCCTAGGGCCAAAAATTCAAAATGCTCGGAATTTTACTCTGAGAATCTCTGGAGGTGCGCTGGAGGAGGTCGTACTCTCCTATGCCAAAAATAGCCTCAACGTCCAAGTATTAGGGGTTGAATCACTTCAAAAAAGGAGGGTCGTACGGAATTGTAGCAAACACTAGAGGTCGTACGGAACTGCAAAAGGAAGGACGGTTGGCTTTGAGCGTTTGTGCAATGGGTTCTTCAAGACCTATGCTCTGATCCCATGTTGATTTTTCAATAAGCTAGGCTCAAACATGAAGTTCATTCCAATTTTAGCATTTTACTTGAACCATAGATAATTGCAGTTACACCATTAACAATTCGTTGCAGCAACCAAGATCATAAGAAGAAATACCATGCACAAGTACACAAGAAGTATCCTGGGAAACCCTTCTCAACAAGGGAAGAAAACCCAGCCAATCCTTTACTATATTCTTCAAGAGAAAGACCTCCCACACCATAAACCTAGCACACAAAAGGGTGCTCACAAAACCTAGAAGACTAGCACCCAAGAGACGTGCACACTTCAACCCAAGAACAAGTACTTGCTCAAATTTCCAAACTCACACTTGTGTTATGATTCTTCAATGGGGAATTTACCTTTATTTATATTAGACTAGACATATCAAAAGTCGTGTCTATTGGCACAACAGGGCCGACCTCAATAACTCACAATATAATTAATAATTACCATATTAATTATCTTTTACATTAATTATCTTTCACTTTATGGTGTGGCTGACCTATACCCTTTACATCACAAATAGGGTTACATGTAAGTTTGACTCTTAGACAATATAGCAAGGGATCTCATACACCCACTAGTGCTCAGCCACAGGGACGTCCATGTCTCTATCTCATTGTGTCTCACAGGAGAATACACACTCGCTAGTGCTCAGCCACTAGGATCACGTTCACCTGTGCTCAGCCACAGGCACATCCTACTCAGCAGATCTCTATCTCACGTCTCACAGGAGAATCATCTGGAGTATCACATCATCTCAACTCTATCCACAGAGGAGACCGATACATCGTTTCATCTCCGTCTCAGAGAGAACGACACACCCAACGCATGGGCTTCCTCACCCCGCACAGGGGCACACAGCGTTCCATTTCCGTCTCAAAGAGGAACCACACATCCATCTCATGGGCACACCCAACTCATGCACTTCCTCACCCCGCATAGGGGCACACACTGTTCCATCTCCGTCTTAGAGAGGAACTACACACCCATCTCATGGGCACACCCAACTCATGGGCTTCCTCACCCCACACAGGGGCACACAACGTTCCTTCTCCGTCTGAGAGAGGAACAACACACCCATCTCATGGGCACACCCAACTCATGGGCTCTCTCTCAGGCCGACTCACTCAGTCTTTGTCCTGGAGGATGTCTCACACAGTTGTAAAGGATGTCTCACACAGCTGTAATCATCAACATGCATGACGCATTACTTCTTCGGTTTGGAGGTTTGGTAGAGACCAAGGGAGATTTCCCTTGGGCGGGGTAAGTATGCAGTTGAGATCCTAAAGAGGTTTCGGATGGACGACTACAAACCTATGGCCATGCTCATGATTACTAATCTGAAGAAGGTGACAGCTTCAGATTCAGAATTGGTGGACCCTACATTGTACAGGTAGTTGATAGGTTCTTTGATGCATTTGGTCAAAACTAGACCAAATATATGTTTTGCAGTGAACACCTTGAGTCAATTCATGGAGGAGCCGAGGTAAAAGCATCGGTTAGCAACGAAACATGTGCTCAAGTACTTGAGGGGCACAATGGAGTATGGTTTGAGATATTTTGGAGATGGTGAAGTTAATTTGCAGGGGTATACAAACTCAAATTGGGCAGGTAGTGCAGTAGACAAGAAGAAAACCTCAGAGTGTTACTTTCTTTAGCTTGGGATCAACGATGATATCCTGATTCAGCAAGAAGTAGACTTCCATGGCACTTAGCTCAACAGAGGCAAAATACATGGCAGCCAATATTGCTAGTTGTGAGGCCATCTGGCTTCACAAGTTACTTGCAGGATTGTTTGACCAAGAGTTGGATCCCATGGTCATTTACTATGATAATTCTAGTTGTATCAAACTCTTTGAGAATCCAATATTGCATGACAAGTCCAAGCACATAGAGATCATAAATCACTTCCTACGAGATAGGATTCAGAAGGGACCAATGAAACTCCAGTATATTCCCACAAATCAACATGTAGTTGATATTATGACCAAGCCCTTAGCGAAATGGAAGTTTGAAGCATTCAAAGAAAGACTTGGATTGGTGCAGAATTCCTTCCTCGCTAAGAGGGAGTGTTGAGAAATATAGATCGAGCAAGAACTTCTTGCACAAGCTTCAATGTGAACGTGCAGGAAGTGGTTCAAAACATTTCATTGATGACCACTTCAGAAAAATAATGACTAATTCTATTTTGCAATTCACTTAGGATAAAGTGAAATATCTTACGTTTTTCAATAGAGTCTAATAAAGTGCATTTAATGCATTAATAACATAGAATATATTTAATGTCAACCGTAAATCTCTGTTGAATTTAAAGCAGCTGCAAGAGCCATTCTCCGAGAGGATGGCAAAGACCCTAGATGAGATCTAGGGCCCCCAGTGCACTCCCTAGGTTCTTGGTCTGGGACCAAACAGTTAGAGCCATGGAAAAAGACCCTTGTGAGGGCCCCCAGTAGATGACTGGGGTTCTTGGTCTGGGACCAAGCAGTGAAGACCCTTGTGAGGGCCCCCAGTAGATGACTGGGGTTCTTGGTCTGGGACAAAGCAGTTAAATGTAATGTCCCCATTTTGGGACATTATAATTTTACAGAGTGTTATGCCTACCAGAGTAGTCAGATAGGGGTGACAGAGAGTTCGGGAGATATTGAGGGGTTTTATTGGGCCCGACTTGCATCGTTCATCATCAGGATCCATTCCGCACAACTTGGCTTTGGTTCCATTGCATTCCGACAATTTTCGTAATTTTGAGTTATTATGGGTCATATCTTAATTMAATTCACTAAGAAAAGGTCATAATGGGCATATTACTTGGAGAAACCTCTTAGTGTAATAGCTCATCGGAATCGRGAAGAAGAGCACTACAGGATAAGATGATGAGAAGTGACTTTCAGTGGCCGGAGAAGCCATAAGGATGGATAAATCATTTTTAGAGGTAAAATGGTTAATTAATTAATTAATTAAGTGATTTAATCAAGGAATAATAAAATAAAGTAAAAGTCACTTGGAGGGAAAAGGTCAACAACAAATTAGGGTTTCAACAGTGAATTAGGGTTTAGAAAAGCTATAATAGAAGGGTCAGCGACCTAATTCATCATTATGCAGATTATGACTTGTCATTGAGGAGAAGAGGCGCATCTCAGGAGAGATAGTTCAGTGGATTCCAAGAGGAAGACACCAGTGGTTGATTTCGGTGTTGAGAGACACACCCTAGTCACCGAGAAGATCATTCAGATCTTCCATCATTCTTCAGCAGCAGTTACATAGTGTTTAGCAGCAAGGGTGCATTCATCCAGAGTGAGGGCGCAGCTTCTGAGAGGGTTTTTAGTCAACTTATCTCATCCAAGGAGAATTCTGAGATTTTCCTCCGACCCATTTGAGAGGAGGGCAAGGCGCATCTTTTGCCTGGTTCCTCATCAGATTCCAACGGAGGAATCAACTCGAACGCATTTTCCAAATTTGGACTGCGACACTTTTGGCGGGCACATTTGGGGTTCCAGAGCGAGCATCAGACCAGATTCAGGGAAACCCTTCCGACCCATTTCCCAGTAGACCAAGGTCGTCATTTTGAGACATATCTCGTCCGATTCCGACGGTGGAATCACTAGGACGCATTTTGCCAAAAGAAGAGGGGCGCATTCCCCCAGGGGTATCCATCTAGGGTCCAGATTCATCAACAGAGGGGTCCGACAGATGCCAGTACTGAGGACTAGAGCAGGGCACATCATTGGGGACAGTTTCCGAGCCATTCTGAGAAGTATAGCTCCCAGGGCAAACTTTCCAAACTTCCAGCAGTTATCGTTAGAGCTGCCATAGTCCCAGCGCATCCATTGCTTCCGCAGTGCTCCCATATTTCAGGTATTATCTTTTAGTTGCTTATTTGTATTCCAGCTAAGATCCTTTGTCTGTTGATCTAGTCGAGTATTGTCAGTTTATTAAGCAGCATTCGGCCATTTTGTAATCCACAGAGATATCATAATACAAACTTTGCAGTCCTTTGTCACATTTATTATTTGTATGATCATTTATATTTTGTAAACCATTGATCCTACACACACATTAGCAGCATTTCCTAGACTAGCCAAGTCAGGAACATTACATTAAAGTCCCTAGATATGTCTAGGGCCCCTGGACATGTTCTAGGGTACCCGTGTCTGGGGCATGGGTTGATCCTTGGTCTTGTACCTTGGTGGATAAGACCCCAGAAATGTTCTGGGGCAACCTGGTCCTTGATCAGGCAGTTGTTGGTGTATGACCCTCTTTGAAGGCGGGCATGACCACATGAGGGATATATCCCATATGCAATGATGATAAAGTTAAAAAGGTCACCTTGAGAATTATATGGACATGTGTAAACCTCTCCTAAACCCTCCACCCTTGGTTTTTGGGCTTGAGTTTGTTTGGAGGTTGTGTTTTGTATTTTTGGAGTTAATACAAGAAATATTTAATTAATGTAAATTGTATATATATTTAATTAATATTTATATTAATTAAATATATTATTTTTAATTATTATTTCTTTTATCTAACCCTCACCCAAAAGTATAAATTAGAACCCCTCCCCCTTCATTCTCACACTCTCATTCCTCTTCCTCTTCCTCCTAAGTGTGGCAGATTCCTCCCTTGCAACATTTCAGCCTCCTTGTTGTAGTCAGCGGCTCTTTTAGTGGCAGCTTCCAAACCTCCCTTTGTGGCAGATTTGTTCCAGGTTCTTGCTGATTGCTTTAGACAGCAAACCCTCTTCAACAGGTGGTCGTCCCCTATCTGAGCTTCTTATGAAGGCCGCAGCATCCTAAGTAAGGTGGCTGGGCTATCCTTAAGGCAGCCGTCCCTTCTCCTAGCTTCTCTTTTTATGCATGAGGGTTTGTGAGGTGTTCAGTATACTTGTGTGAAGTTCTGGTGGTGGTTTTAAACAGTCCTATAATTCTCTTGGCAAGAGATCTAACCCTTGAGGTAGATCCATGATCCTGGACTTTTTTTTAGCATATTCTCAGTGGAATTTCATCTTTTATGTGTGGCATGAACTCTTTCAGTGATCAGAGGTAAGACTTCAAGGTAAGTTACTTGTTCAGATCCAATTGTTTAGATCTATATGTTGTTATTTAATTCTGAAGTTCATCATTGTTTAGATCTACATGTTCTTTAATTCTGAAGTTTAGATCTGTATGTTCTTTGAATCTGAAGTTCATCTTTAGTTTAGATCTATATCAGATCTATAAATTAGATTTGTTCTTTTCTACATCAGATCTATTGAATAGATCTGTTCTTTAGTCTAGAATCTAGATCTATATCAGATCTATTGATTAGATCTGTTCTTTAGCTTAGGTCTATATCAGAACTAGTTTTTGTTTTGACTAATCTAGATCTAATCCTATGATCTTGCTTACTAAGAAATAGATTTTTGGTTGAATCTAATTACTGTCAGTTCAAATCTGAGTGTTGTGCACACTCGGAAATTATTTAAAATTCAAATCTAATTGTTGTTCTTTTCTGATTTGATTTCCTAAGTTCAGCAGTTCAGTGTTGTATTGGTTTACTGTTCTAAGGTTTGATTTAGTTGTTCTATCTAACTGAAATTTAAAAGGACAGAAAAATTGTTCTGCTTTACTTCCCTAATTCTAACAATCTCAATATCAGATTAGGGTTACAGAAAAGCATAAAAAAGACAAGATAGACAGGTATTGTTCACAGTTGAACAGTTAAGCAAGTTGAGAGACCAAATGAGAGAAAACAGCGCACATCAGGAAGAGGATTGACTTGCAGGTTTTCGGCAAGTTGAAAAAGCAATTGTACAGAAGATCCTCACAGCGGTTGTACACCAGGTCGTACAAGCCATACAGCTGCTGTATTTCCTGTTTGTGTAGGCCATACTTTCTCCGCAGGCCATACAGCTCAATTTGAGGTGATTTTTATAACCATGCAGCTTGTTGAGGTTTCCTTGTAAGCTTTGAATAAAGAACAAAAAACAGATTTTGAAGGAGAAATTGCATGTGTGTGTGTGAGAAATTGTTTTATGCTTCTGATATTTACGTTTTCAGCTATTGTGTGATTTATGCGATCTGAAATCAATTTCAGCATTAAATTAAATTCAGCAATTTATCTATTTAATTGAAATCATAAAGACAGCAGTCACCTAGGGTTGGGAATTTTTACACAGAAAGGCAACTGCCGTGTGAAGGTTTGATAGCAGAGCCGTAAAGGTGAAGAGAAAGGTAGCCACCAATTTATGTAGGAATCACACTGCCAAAAAAAAAAGATGTTGTCATCGCCAGGAAGAGAATAGAGCTAGTTTGAGCCCATTTGAGCCCATGATTCACTGAGGAATAGATGCTGTGAGAAGCAATTTCTGTGGCAAACTGAAGGAGTTGAGAGACCCACAGGCCAGGCACACTGAGCATTCAGTTTGTTGAACAGAGTGTTTGTAACAGCATTGTGAAAATTGTTGTATGCTGGTAAAATTTCTATTGCTGATAAATTTCTTTTCATTTTGCTTCTTAGCCATGTTGAATTCGACAGATTCTTATCTCAATGAAGCAAATAAATTAGAGATGTCATTAACTATATAATTGGAAATTTAAGATGCATACATTAATGGAAGGATATAATCTCTGGATAATTGGGAAAGGAACTGAAGGAAACCAACTATTCCTATAGCTTATGTTCAAGATTGGAAAAAGAGAGAGACCAAGTCAAAGGTTCTCTTGAGAATCTCTGACAAAGACACAATCATTCCTCATATAAGGGATTGCAATACATCCAATGATATATGGGAGGTCTTAAAAGGTTTGCATGAAATGGTGAATACAAATAGAGTACTATTTCTGAAGAGCAGACTTATCTTAACTAAAATGGAAGAACATAAAAATATCAATGATTATTTGTTTAGAGTAAACAAATTAAGGGATAAAATTGGTGATATTAATGAGAAAGTATCGAGTAGCAACCATGTTACTGTTATTTTGAATGGTATGTTCTATGAATATCTCACCATTCTTGCAGCAAAAGAGAAAAACACCTTCTTTTGATGACTTAACAGGTATCCTTATGCAAGAAGAAGAAAAGAGGAAGAATGTTAACAATAGACAGTAGATTTCATATTTGACTTTGGTGTCCAAAGGCAAGCAGCCACACAAAAGAAAACCATGGGTGAAGAACAAAGGAGGCAAACCTCACGTGAAAATGTATCAAGGCAGGGCATCATCAAAAACAGATGTCAGTGTGAAGAAGAATGGTACCCGTAACTATTGTGGTAAGTTTGGATACTATGTCTATGAGTGTAGGAAAATGAGTCCAAATATAGAAGACAAGAAGGCAACTTTGTTATAAAGAAGTAAGAGATGACATCAAAAACCTAAGATTGTTTATTTCAAATGTAGCCCTATATGTAGAAACAGAGGATTGTAATACATGGTTCATTGATTCCAGAGCATCCATTCATATGACCTGTAATAGAAATTGGTTTAAAAATTTCCATGAAAAACTGATGGTGCTAAAATCTATCTAGGCAATGATAGATCTCATGAAATTAAAGGGTATGGTGATGTATGTGTAAGATTGCCAAATGGATATGTGAAACAAATCAAAGATGTGATGAATGTACCAAGGATTGAAAAAAACCCAAAGTTGCAAGAAAACCCCAGATTGGTCACATCCCAATCCTTGAAATGCCAGGAAAAGCAAAAAACCGAAACGAAACAACTTGGAAACACCACTAGTCATACCATACAATGTTTCCCAATTTGGAAATGTCGTACGGTACGGCCAACAGCGTTTCCGTACCGTTTCGACAATTTTAGGCTACATTTCAAGTGATTTTTAGTTTGTTTTTGGGCCCACCCAAGTGCCCATGAGGGGCATGGGACCCTTAGATACCATAAAAACACTTAAATAATGGCTAATCAAAACATCTAATCACTTTGTAAACTTAATTAATTGATTTTTACATTCATTTGAAAAAAAACAAAAATTAGAATTCACTAGAAACTCTAACAGATTTTTGTTTCTACAAGGAAGCACTTCATTTCACTCATTCCACACACTTTCTTCAGAATAAAGAGCTTCCTACAGCAGCAACAAGCATTTTACTTGTTTTCTGCAGCCATTGGGAGCAAACCTTGGCGCATTTCCAGAAAGACAATTGTGGGCAGCAAGAAGGAGGGTGTGGGCAGCTTTATATTTGATGAGCAGATTTATTTATTGTTTTTGCAACATTCATGGCTTCTCAAAGTGTCATTTCTAAACCCCCTAGAGCTCCTCAAGTAAGTAGCAAATATACTATCCTCTTTGGAATTATGTTACCAAGCTCAAGCAAATGGGTTGTGGGGGTTCAAGTGAATAGAGGTGTAATTTATGCGATAATGGCAAGACCTACAAGGGCTCTTACACAAGAGTCAAGGCTCACATTTTGCATGAAGGGGTAAAGGGTGTTGATGTTTGTGCACAAACCAGAAATCTGAAGGTGAGGGCCAAATTTGATAAAAAGCATAATTATGCTCAAAAGTCGAAAGAGGAAAAAAGAAATATTGGTATTTGTCACAATAGTAAATACTTGCTTGGCTGATAGCAATGAGCCAAGGATTGTCCATGAAGCAAGGAGGAAGAGAGCAGTAAAACTTGAAAAAGAGATATCAAAACCTCCAACTACAGGTAAAGATAGCAGATTGTTGAAAATGCTTAATAATAAAGGGAGAAAATACTCTGAGACAAAAGAGGCAAGGGCCATCTATTCTTACGATATCCGTTTTAATGTGGTTCAATCCTCCTATTGGTGGGATTTGGCAAGGGTAATTAACACAACCCCTCAAGGTTTCAAGGGGCCAAACTATGAAAAACACATAACAGTCTTGCTCAAGAAAGAGTGGCAGCTTCTTGAGGATGTTTTAAAACCAATTTGTAGTTCATGGAGTAGCTCGAGGGTTTCCATTACTTCAGATGGATGGATTGATAATTGATACAAAGCATAGGCCATTGATCAATGTCATTGCATCATCACTAAAAGGAGCAATGTTCTTGAGAGCGGAAGATTGTTCAAGTGAAGTAAAAGATAGTAATTTCATTGCTGAAATTTTAATTGTTGTTATTGAGCAAGTAGGCACAGAAAATGTGGTGTCAGTTATCATGGATAATGCTCCTATTTGTAAAGCCACAGCCTTGATCGTTGAGGGTAGATATAATCATATTTTTTGGACTCCACGCATTGTCCATAATTTAAGTCTGATTTTAGAAGAGATTGAGTCTAAAATTGCATGGATTAAGGAGGTCACAGGGCAAGGTAGGGAGATCATAAAATTCATCACCAACCACCACTAGTCTTAAGAAATACATCGGGAATATTCCAAATTAGAGTTTCTCAAAATTGTTGAGACAAGGTATGCCTCAAACTTCATCATGTTCCGTTGCCTTGTTGAGGTCAAATCTGCATTAATGAGTATGGTGGTGGGAGTGACTTGGGCCGAGTGGAGATGAGAAGATTCAGAGAGGGGAAGTATGGTGCAGAGGGTGTTGATTAATGAGGATTGGTGGAGCAAGATAGATTTCTTGCCCAGGTTCACGTCACTTGCATTTGAGCTTCTCTAAGATGCAGGCACAGACAAACCTTTCTTGGGAGAGATTTATGATGACATGATACCATGGTCGAGAAAACCATGGAAATTATTCCACAAGAGGCTTCCACTCTTCTTTTTGTTGATGTTGATTTTGCAAAGCATGTGAGGTCCATCATTGTTGTGAGGTGGAATGGCTTTAACACTCCATTGCACACTTCGGCACATGCTCTAAATCCATTTTTTTATGATGAAGAACTCATTGCTCAAAGCAATGGGAAGAGGAAGGCCCCACAAAAGGACAAAGAGGTGGCCAATGGAGTGAAAAAATCCATCCAGAGGTTGTTTCTAGCTTCTATACAAAATGAAGTGGGGGAATAATTTGCTTGTTTTCTTGTTGGGCTAGAGGATTTTGCAAACATGTCATCTTTGGTTGAGAGGAGGAGCATGAACCCGGTTAAATGGTGGACTTGTCGTGGGGCAAAGGATGTATATTTGCAAAACCTTACCGCTCATATTCTATCATAAGTGGCAAACTCTTTATCAATAGAAAGGAATTGGAGCACCTATGGCTTCATTCATCCCTTGAAGCACAACAGGTTGGGATCACAGAAGGTTGAGGATCTTGTATATGTGCATTCAAACCTATGCCTTGCGTCTCATAGGGGTGAAGAATATACAATTGGGCCTTCATAGAAAATGGGATGTGGATGTAGAATGTCCAAACTGGTCGTGCAACTTAGCAAAATCTAATCTCAGTTTCAGCAATTGCAAATCAAGGTTTGAAAGTTGAATTTGTGAACTAGGGTTTTCATGTAAAGGATGTGCAACATCACTACAAAGTGATAGTAGAAGGAATCAAAGTAGGAGGTCTTTGAATTTAAAAGCTAAACACTATTATTGAATCCTTTCAAGCAATGATATCAACAAGTGTATCCATAGAGAAGTTATGGCACTTAAAGTATGGTCACTTAAATCTTAGAGATCTTGTTTCACCTCAATCAAAGGACACAGTGAAAGGTCTACCAATTTTTAAGAATAAGCATGTTGAATGTGAAGGTTGTACACTAGGAATACAACATGGGAATGAGTTTGCAAAAGGCACAAATAAAAGACAAAGGGATTTTCTTGAATTAGTGCATACTAGTGTGCGTGGGCCAATGCAAACTAGATCACTTGGGGGAGCTTCCTATTTTATGATATTTGTTCATGATAGTACAATTTTTTGTTGGACACGTAATCCTTGGATTGCATTCTTGTAACTGTTATGTACATATGAAGACTCGTAAGTGATAAGAACAGTCACCCATTGGGAAAGACCCAGAGTCATTTACACATGTATATATGTGCCTATCATACTAATGCAGAAATCATCAAGTGTAGAGTTATTTTCTACCATCCCTGGCCTGACAGTGCTATCAGAGCTAGTGCTAACTCCATAATTTCTCCCGACATTTCCTCTAGGGTGCAGAAAATGCCTCTCCTCAATCATGATCAATTCTTTGATCTCTAGTCATTCCAGTCCGCTTGTCCCACGCACTTTCTCTCTGGTTATTATTTGTCTAAGTGCGCCTCTCTCCAACACATTGAGTGCCTCTCTCACACCCTCACACTAGTCGAAGTTTTTGGTCGACACCCAAAACCCTAAACCTAGTCTGTGTGCAAACTCTTCTATGTGAATTTCTCCCTCGAAGCAACCTCACACCCTTTCATTTCGACCACTACAAGTATCGCTCTGTCCTCTCCACCTCCAAACCTTTTTTTCCCGACGACTCTTTCACATTTGAGCATCTGCAAAATCCACAACCCACGTCCCAACAGCAATCTGATACCATGTGAAAAGTATTCAAAGAACTGAAGCCACTAGCGAGACCTAAATTTGCCAGTCTCGAAGCCTAAAAACATTAAATTACGACGACCCAATATACAAAATTACATTCACGACCTACTTGAACAGCAGAATACCAAGAATACCTCTAAGTGGGTTGTTCTTTCATGCAAAACCACCTGCAAAAATCGCTTGGGATGTACACCGATCGCTTAGGACGAGTGGAGAAGAGTCAATCCATCACCTGAACCTAAAGTCCATTCATTGGAACTTCACCCACGACTTGGTTGGATATTTATTTTGGTTGCTTGTGGTATCATCTGTGGAGAGTATCGCTTGGGTATTTGTTTTTGGACATCTGGTATCTGTATTCATTCATTTCATAGCTATTGGATAAATATGGGCGACTTCATAGATTTGATATGTATGGCAACATGATGCCCATTCATTTGATAGCTATTACATCCATTAGATTTGATAGCTATTACATTGGTGTTGATGATTAGAGCGATTCGATTCGAGTCTGAATGTACTATGCCTAGACCAGTCGAGTATTATTAATACAATTACATTGCATTCTTTGCATTCTTGGTGCAATAGCAAGAGAATTTCATGGTGCAACCTCACTGTATTTTTCGCTTGATAATGTGAGTGAAGACAGCAAAAGATAATGCATTCTCTCATCTCTATTGTCGACGTGGTGCTGGCTGGCAAGGAGAACTACAGGGAATGGTACAGGAAGATCAAAAGCACAATGATCTTCAACGCCTATGGAAAGGGATTTGCAAAGCAAAAGAAGTCCCTCAGAGCAGCAAAACCATTGAAGATGATGCAGAATCAGAAGAAGAAGCCTCGGTATTAAAGATGAAGAGTAGTAGACCTTGTAGAAAACCAGTCATACTGACCACAAACAAAGAACGTGAAATATGGGAAGACAAAGACCAAAAGGCATATGAAGTAATCTCCGCGACAGTAAGTGAAGAGGTGAGTCATCATATTGTTTCCATTAGTGATTCCTATGGCGCCTTCAAAAGATTGAATGAGTTATATGACACACATTTTGAGCTTGAACTCATATAACTAATGTTGAAGCTCTTCAACCTAGAGTTGAAGAATGATGACCCTATGGCTTTGGCTTCAAATATCACAGCCATAATGCATGACATTGAAGCCACCAGAGCAAAGAATGATCTTCCTCTCAAGGCCTTCATTAAGGCCCTCTACCCTACATATTCTCACTACCTTGAATCGCTACAAGCAAGTAATCAATTGAAATCCATGACATTTCAAAAACTGGTAAAGAAAGTTGCAGATCATGAGAAAGCCTTTGGAAAGAGGCCAGCTCCTTCAACTGGCGAAATTGTTTACCTTACTCAAAAAGACGAGTAAACCACATGATTCTTCCCAAGGAGAAAGCAGCAAAAGAGGACGTGGATGTGGAAGAAAGAGTTTCAGAGGCAAGGGGAGAAGACACAACCAAGGTGGTAGATCCAATCTCCATTATACCCGGTGCAAAAAGAATGAGTCACATAAAGCAGATGACTACAGAATTCCATGGGACAAGATCAAAGAAGACAGATAGAATAAGAAAGAGAACAAAGGTAAACCTACAGAACCAACAAATGGTAATCCACATGAATCTACCCATTACATTGTTGCTCACTGCAATATAGGAGTAACATAAGATTTATTAAACACTGGATATGGTCCTTGGAAAGATACATGGCTTCTTGACACAGGCGCAACCTCTCATATGACATTCCAAAAAGACATTTTTGAAGACTTCAATGACAATGTAGATGGCATAATGTATTTTGCAGACAAGTCAAGCCTCAAACCCTCGGGAATAGGCACCATCAGACTTAAGTTGCCTGGACTCCCGAATTTTCTTTTGCACAATGTACTCTATCTTCCTGAACTGAAAAGGAGCTTGTTGTCCCTTGTTCTCATCAAACAGCAAGGCCACTCTGTTCACATGATTGGTGGCAAAGTTGAAGTACGAAAGGATTCAAATAACATGCTTGTTATAATGAAAATGGAAGATGGAAGACTAATGAAGTTGAATGGGACATATGTCCATACACACAATGTTGCATACCTCTCTAATCACGGTGAAGGTATAATGTCATCTAGTCTTTTGTGGCATGCTAGACTTGGTCATATCAATTATGACATTCTTCGTTTAATGAGAAAGAATGGTATCTATGGTCTGCCTACCATTCCTAGAAAACTGAAACAATGTGATGCTTGTATTCTTGGAAAGCATAGCAAATAGTCTTTCCATGATTCTACTTCTAGAGCATGTAGAAGACTTGAACTAATTCATGTTGATTTATGCAGCCCTATGCATGTTCCTTCTGCAAATGGAAATAAATATATAATGTCCTCTATTGATGATTACACCAGGATGTGTTGGGTATACTTACTGAAAGATAAATCACAAGCTTTTGAAACATTTAAAAATTTTGATGCATGGATTCAAAATGAAGCTCAAACTCGTATTGGCTCTCTTCGCACTGATAATGGAAGAGATATATACATCTAATGAATTTGAAAGTTACCTTCGCCAACATGGGATCAAACATCAAACAACAGTTCCATACAATCCTCAACAAAATGGTGTAGCTAACGAATGAACGTCCTCCTAAATATGGTTCATTCCATGATGTTTTTCAAGAATGTTAAATTGATGTTTTGGGTTGATGCAATTCTATGTGCAGTTTATGTCAAAAACAGGTGTCCATCTCATGCTATCAAAAACAAGACTCTTTATGAAATGTGGTATGGCCACATTCCTTCGGTGAGGCATCTCTGGGTCTTTGGTTCCACCTACTATGCCTTGATTCCTAAGGAGCAAAGAAGCAAGCTTGATGCAAGGAATCGGAAGTGCATCTTCTTGGGGTACTCAAATACCACCAAGGGGTATCATCTTTACGACAAGACCAACAAGAAGTTCATCCCTTCCAGAGATGTGATCTTTCTTGAATCCACCAAGGAAGACAAAACTGTTGAGAGGCAGCTTGATCATCTGGAGAGATTCACTCGTGTAAAGACATATCATGAATTCGATGATGAGATTCCACATCTTGAAGGGGGGATCCCTGTCTTGGGTCAATCTTTGGAATCTCCTTGTGTAGCACCATCTCCCCCACATGAAGAAGTTCCTGTCACTTCATCAAAACTTTGAATCTAAAGTTCAATTGAATGATGTGATCAAGAGGATTGAAAAGCTGAGACTTGATGAGAACTCAACACCATCTCAACCAGCTGAGCAACCTGGACCATCTCAGAAAGGTCCACCAAAATGGCTCACAAAAACACTTGAAAGTGTCCATCCTGATGAGATCGGAAAGACAGGAACCAGATTGTCCTCAAAACAAGATGAAGGCAATGTAGATAATTCAAACTCAAGTGATGTAGAAGATATGGATGTTTCATATGATTGTGAGTTGAATTTATCTACTAACCATGAACCGACTTCCTTTAAAGAAGCCACTTCTCATGATGAATGGAAAGAAACCATGCAGAAGGAATACGATGCCCTCATCAAGAATGGGACATGGAAGTTGGTGGACCCTCCGTATGGAACCAAACCAATTGGTTGCAAGTGAGTATTCAAGAACAAGTACAGATCAAATAGCTCACTTGACAAGCACAAAGCAAGGCTCATAGAAAAAGGATTTGCACAAAAAGAAGGTGTTGATTATGAGGAGACTTTTTCCCCCACGGCAAAATGGGCTACCATCCGCACTCTATTTTCCATGGCAGCACAAAATGGATGTGAAGACTACTTTCTTGAAAGAGAATGTGTTCGTGTCTCAACCAGAAGGCTTCGTTGTGAAAGAACAAGAACATAAGGTATGAAAGCTCATCAAATCCTTGTATGGCTTGAAACAAGCACCGCGAGCATGGTATGAAAAGTTAACCGAGGATCTTCTGAAATTGAATTTCAAGCATTTCACTCTTGACGATGCAACTTTGTTTGTCAAGAAAGTTGGAAAAACTGTCGTATATCTTGTAGTATATGTAGACGATCTATTCATAACAAGGAACAATGAGAACTACATTGCATCCATAAAGAAAGAGTTGAAGAAAGGCTTCAAGATGACAGATTTGGGACATCTTCACTACTATTTGGGCATTGAAGTGATACAGAATCCAAAGTACATATTCATCTCCCAGAAGAAATACATTGGAAAAATTTTGAACAAGTTTGGCATGGCTGAGTGCAATCCTATTTCTACTCCAATGGAACAAAATTTGAAACTCGCATCAAAAGAAGGGAATGAATTTGAGGATAAAACCAAGTATAAACAGCTTGTAGGAAGTCTTATCTATCTTACTACCACCAGAACAGACATTTCATTTGTTGTTAGCATTCTTTCTAGGTTCATGTAGAAGCCTTGTGAAGGACATTGGTCTACTGCAAAAAGAGTTCTGAAATACTTGAAAGGAACTCAAGATTTTGGACTCGGGTAGTCTAAGGTAGATGACTTCAACCTGAACGGATATTTTGATTCAGACTTTGATGGAGATAAGGAAAATGGAGTATCAACTTCAAGCTATCTCATGAGTCTTGGATCAGCAGTTGTCTCTGGAGATCACGCAAACAATCAGTTCCAACAGATTCAACAACAGAAGCAGAATATGTGGCAACTGCAGAAGCGACAAAGGAGATTGTGTGGCTCAGAAAAATACTTAAAGATTTGCAAGGGAAACAAGTGAATTCTAATCCTCTTCTAGTTGGCAATACTTCTGAAATCAAGTTGGCCAAGAATCCCAAATTCTATGATCGAACCATGCACATCAACACAAAGTATCACTTGATTCAATACCATGTAGAGGTTGTTGGTGTTTACATGATTCTCAAATCTGATAGTTATTGCCTTATGATTAATAACAAGATTCACTTTCATACAACAGTTATCATAG
The DNA here is from genome assembly GCA_009831015.1 of Picea engelmannii. Lineage (NCBI taxonomy): Eukaryota > Viridiplantae > Streptophyta > Pinopsida > Pinales > Pinaceae > Picea > Picea engelmannii. Next base: position 645,213 of record ML779647.1, on the reverse strand, counting down.
AATAACTATACACTGAAAATCTCAACTATAACAATGCAACGAAAATAACAAGATCTAGAAATATTACCCATGCACAGTAGACACAAGAAGAAAACACAAAAACACAAGAGTTTATCCTGGGAAACCCAAACTTGGGAGAAAACCCAGAAACCTTTCTCTAGAAGAATTCAGTCCAAAATATTACCAGTACATCACCATCAATAGCCAAAATACCATACAGAGAAGATCCTCCCAAAGGCTGGCATCACCAAGACCTAGCTCCTCAATAATATGACCAAGAATAACCAAGCAAGAGCTTATCCACGTGTCACGCACTCTCCAAGATAACTAGTAACCCAAAAATAGCGAAATTGCCAAAACTGCAGTTGCAACTACCTTGTGTGCACTACAGAAGGAGTTGTCTGACTGTCAAAATGAAATGAGCCAGTCATGTATTTATACTGATCTAGGCGCCAGTTTGGGGCCGACTTCTTATTTTTGGGTCTTCAATTTTATTATTGTTTTTCCTGTGGGGCCGACTTCTCTTCATGGGTCTTCAATTTTATTATTGTTTTTCCTGTGGGGTCAACTTCTCTTCCTGGGTCTTCAACTTCTTCCTGGGGTTTCTGTAATGGTGTAGATGGGTCTTCTTGTACTTTCTTGTGGAGAATGACTGCCCGAAGTTGCAAATCTCCAACACTCCCTATCAACGAGGGAGGCATTCTACACACTTGGATTTCTTCTATCATAGAAAGGTTGTCTTCATGAGCCATGTTGATGTGCCATCTTCGCACATGCATTCCATCTCGAAATATGCATGTGATAGCATCTCGAGTCCATCCACTCCTTGACAGGAGAAGGATTACACCTAGGCCATTCACCACTAGTTGAGCCCTGTGAGTGAATGAATCATTACCCTTGGTCATATCAGCACTAGCATAGCCATGTGCATGACCAATATGGGATAATGTCTGTCTATTGCTTATCTGGGCCACTCACCACTAACAAAGCCTCGTGGATGAGTGAATCATTCGTTTTTGGTCATATCAACACTAGCATAGGCTCATGGATGAGTGAATCGTTCTTTTTTGGTCATAGTAGCACTAGCATAGCCCCATGCATGACTAATCTAGGAAGAATGTCTGCCCAAACTTGGAGAACATCAACATACCTGGGCCATTCACCACTAGCAGAGCCCCGTGAGTGAATGATTCATTCTCCCCTTGGTCATATCAACACTAGCATAGCCCCATGCATGACCAATCTGGGGGAACGTCTGGTCGATGTTATCAACATACCTAGGCCATTCACCACTAGTAGAGCCCCATGAGTGAATGAATCATTCTACCTTGGTCATATCAACACTAGCATAGCCCCGTACATGACCAATCTAGGAGAACGTTTGCCCAATGTTGAAACATCAACGCTCATCACTAGCCAAATCAACATGGCTAATCCTGTGTATCATCCTCCTCATCCAAATCAACATGGCCACTCTGGAAGGATATCTGCAATCTGCTCATCTATGGATAAGTACTGGAGCTTCACTGCTTCCTTCTGTACCATGTCTCGGATGAAGTCCTGCAAGAAGCTTCCAAAGCCACACTGCTTCACGACTTGCAATACTGGTTGTGACATACTTCGTCTCTGTTGTACTAAGTGCTACAGAAGCTTGCTTCCAGCTTATCCCGAAAATCGTAACTAATTCCAAGCCGAAGCAGCACCCTAAGGTGCTCAATCTGTCTACTCTGCTCCCTGCTCAATCGGAATCTGTATATCTCAGCATCCTTACTTCATCACCTGAGACAAATCATATCCAACTATACCATGCTTCGCTGCCACCCACTGGAATTGCCTTGGCTTCAACCAAATACTGGCTCAAGGTGCTCACTGCAAAGCAAATATCTAACCTGGCATTAACTAGGTGCATCAAGGATCCAATCAACTGCCTGTACATCGTGGGATCCACCAAATCTAAATCTGAGGTAGAATCACTCAACTTCTTCAGATTTGTCATCATAGGTGTAGTCATGGACTTGCAGTCCATCATATCGAATCTCATCAGTATCCCATGAATGAGGAAGATCTCATCTGATCTCGTCACACCTATAATCCCAAGAGTACATCTAGACAGGATCCTCCATCTCGAACTCTAAGGCCAAATCCCTCTGTCACTAGAGTAAGTCCTGTTGTCCAGTCTGCCCCACTGATTGCTCCCTCTGTGACTAAGACAAAATCCATAGCCAGTCCACCTAATTGGATGCCTCCTCTGTCACTATAGCAAGATCACATCTCCTAGAAGCCTCTTGTCTCTAAAGCTTTTGTCCGACCTTCTCAACTCATGACACCTTTCTATCAATCCTGGGAGATGTTGCTCTCCCACCTGGATCCGAGGGGGAACTCCCTCTGAATGATTGGCTCTCCCTCTAAGCTAACTGACTCTCTCTAAGATCAAGCTCACTTTGAGTCTGCATGCTCCCTCTGAAGCATGACTCCCTCTGAAACATGACTCCCTCTGAGTTTGTACAATCTCTAGAGTCATTTGTGCCCTCTGCATCTTCTGAAGTCTGATCTATGATGAACTATCCTAGGAGGTTGCTCCTCCCTACTTGATCCTGAGGGCTGACTCCCTCTAAACTTTGGCTTCCTCTGAACTGGTACTAGGTGGGATCATCCACCTCACCACTTGTGGAGCCACCTGCTCCTCCTCATCAATATCCATGTGGAACACTCTGTATCCCACAAAAGTATCCTTCTTTTCGGAAGCTTCTATCTTTGTCTTCTTCGCCTTCGGTATATGGATGTATACTGTCATGTATACAACATGTCTGGATAGCCTGCTCCATGTCTCAAACTAGAGACCATCTAATTTGTTGCCTCCTGGAACCATCACTATAGTTCCCTCTCAGAACTATCACCTGTGACCTGCCTGGAACAAGCGCAATAACAAAAAAATAGCAGACAAGAACAATATTCTTATGATAAGGATATAGGAACAAGAATAAAAAAATGGGAAACAGGAACAACACTTTTCCAATGTTGTTACCAATCATTCCTCCGTGGTAACCTTCCCGGAACAAAACAAGAACAACAGACAAGAGAAACACTTTTCTAGTGTTGTGACATCCATAGTAACCTGCCCGAGACAAAGACAACAACCAAGAACATCTCTTAAAAGAGATCAATTTCATCTTGTACATAAGTACATCATTAGTACTAAACAGTGAGCTTTTACATAATATTCAACTGTCACTAAACATTTGATAGCAAAAAGTACTCAGTAGTAATAGAAATTTAAAGATTGTTGTCCCGATTACAATATTTATTTAAGATGCAGCAATATAAAAATATCAAACCTAATATGCAGACCTAGAGTCTTAATTGCTAGGGAGGATGCGCTATTCCTCTGAATGTAGTAGATCTAGGATCCCTTTGTCACTGCTTGGACAAATGTCATTTTTCCAAGTGTACATCTTATGCAAACACCCTCATGATATAACTTATATACAAGTGCGTACCTCTGAAATTTGTAGCAACATCCAGCTTGTGTTATAATCTCAAGGTTTGCACAACTGGTAACTGCAACTGGCGACTGTAACTGTAACTAGCAACTGCAATTGCAACTGACAACTGTAACTGCAACTGACAACCAACAACTGCAACAGCAAATGTAACTGTGCAGTGGCAATATTTCAACTAGCACTGATCCTGTGTTGGTGTTTACATGATTCTCAAATCTGATAGGTATTGCCTTATGATTAATAACAAGATTCACTTTCATACAACAATTATCATAGAATAACTATACACTGAAAATCTCAACGATAACAATGCGGCGGAAATAACAAGATCTAGAAATATTAACCATGCACAGTAGACACAAGAAGACAACACAAGAACACAAGAGTTTATCCTGGGAAACCCAAACTTGGGAGAAAACCCAACAACCTTTCTCTAGAAGAATTCAGTCTAAGATATTACGAGTACATCACCATCAATAGCCAAAATACCATACAAAGAAGATCCTCCCTAAGGCTAGCATCACCAAGACCTAGCTCCTCAATAAATGACCAAGAATAACCAAGCAAGAGCTTCTCCAAGTGGCGCACTCTCCAAGATAACTAGTAACCCAAAAATAGCGAAACTGTCAAAACTGCAGTTGCAATTGCCTTTTGCGCATTACAGGAGTTGTCTGACTATCAAAATGAAATGAGCCAGTCCTATATTTATACTGATCTGGGCACCAGTCTGGGGCCGACTTCTTATTTCCAGGTCTTCAATTTTATTATTATTTTTCCTGTGGGGCCGACTTCTCTTCCTGGGTCTTCAACTTCTTCCTGGGGCTTCTATAATGGTGTAGATGGGTCTTCTTGTACTTTCTTGTGGAGAATGACTGCCCGATGTTGCAAATCTTCAACAGAGGCCAAGACTATTCACTTAAGACATCGTTCCACAAATGAGCAAATTGCAGACATCTTCAACAAAGCGCTTTGAAGAGAAAATTTTGAAAAGTTCAAAATGATGCTTGGACTCACACACACCCCTTCGGATTAACGTTTTGGGGAATGTTGGACACGTAATCCTTGGATTGTGTTCTTGTAACTGTTATGTACATATGAAGAGTCATAGGTGATAGGAACAATCACCCGCTAAGAAAGACCAAGAGTCATTTGCACATGTATATATGCACCTATCATACTAATGCAGAAATCATCAAGTGTGGAGTTATTTTCTGCCATCCCTAGCCTAACAGTTTTGCATGGGTCTATTTCATAACATAGAAAAGTTATGATTTTGAGTACTTCAAAGAGTTTATATCTACAAGTGAAAACAGACAGATAAACCTATAAAAATTCTTAGATCAGATCAATGGGGGGGAACACACTTCAAAAAAATTCTTGAGGTATTGCAAAGAAAATGAAATTCAAAAACAATGCACATTTCCACATGGTCCTTGGCAAAATGGAGTGGCTCAGAGGAAGAACATAACCATAGTTGAGTTGGCTAGAAGCATGCTGGAAGTAAGAACCTCCCTAATACTTTGTGCATTGAAGCTATAAGTACAACTATGTACTTACAAAATAGAAGTCCAACCAAGTTCTTCGAGCATAAAACTCCTTATGAAGCTTTCTTTGGATACAAACCATTTGTTAATCATTTGAAAGTTTTTGGGAGTAAATTATTTGCCCATAATCCAAAAGAAGATAGAAGGAAACTTGATGCAAAGTTGGTCAAATGTATTTGCATTGGTTATTGTGTTGACCACATGGCTTACAAAATGTATACTCCTATTACTCGTAAAGTTTTTGCAAGTAGGGATGTATATTTCATGAGTATGCACATGATAATCAAGTAGAGGATAATCAAGTTTCATCGAAATATTTGAAGAAGGCATTGAATAGGAAGCAACAATAGAAGCAATTGAAGATTAAATAGATGATGTTGAAATTCATAGCAACATTGAAGCTTCAAGTAGAGAATACACCAAGAAGTAGTAGAGCTACTCCACCAAATAGAAAGGCACCAAGAAAATCAACGAGACAAATCATAACACCAATCAAGTAGAAGGACTACACTTCAATGTCTCATATAATCACTGTGAAATGAACCTCTAAAATTTCAAGAAGCTAAGGAATAGAAGGAATGGATCACGACCATGCAAGAAGAATATGAATCTATTGTAAATAATCATAGTTGAGAATTTACTAAATTGCATGTGAATAAAGTTCCCATAGGCTCCAAATGGTTGTTCCAGTCTAAGTTTAATTCTAATCGTAGTGTAGACAAATTCAAAGCAAGATTGGTTGCAAAATTATATTCACAAAAGGAAGGAATAGATTATGAAGACACATTTTCACCTTTGTGTTACATACCAAATACCCCAAATAGCATAAAAATAGAGAAAATAGGTAAGTCTATGCCTTGAGAATGCTAGAGAGTCAATGAATAAGAAGCCTCTTTGAGGGGGCAACCTCCTTTTACAATATTGCAAATGCACCAGAAAAAAAGCCTATTGAAATGAATCTCCTTTATTATTAATAGGAGATAAAGTGGCATGATGTATCTTGTACTCCAAGCCGACCTAACCATAACTAATATAGTAATATACCAATAATGAATGAGGGTTAGGGGCTTACCACATAGCGCCCCCCCCCCTAAAAAATGTTATGTACCAAATGCCCCAAATAGGATAAAAATAGAAAGAATAGGTTAGTCCGCACCTTTAGAATGATAGAGAGTCATGAATAAGAAACCTCTTCAAGGGGTCAACCTCCTTTTACAATATAGCAAATGCACAAGGCAAGATGCATATTCAAATGAATCTCCTTTATATAGATAGAAGATAAAGAGGGCATGATGTATCCTACGCTCTAGGACGACCTAACTATAACTAATATACTAATCATAAATGAAGGTTAGAGCCCTAACACTGTAGCTAAAATCAACGCCATTAGACTTTTGACTGCACTTGCTATTAAGCACAAACATGAGATGGATGTTAAGTTGGCATTTTTTATTAGAGAATTAAAAGAAGAGGTGTATCTTGTTCAACCAGAAGATTCTTTGAACCAGGGACAAGAACATCTTGTATGGAGGTTAAAGAAAGCACTAGATGGTCTCAAACAAGTTTCGATGTCATGGTAAGTGAAAATTTACTTCTTCCTTCAGAAAAGAATTCATTAAAAGTAAGAGTGACCCAAATCTTCACATAAAGAAAGATAACATGGGAATGTTGCTTTGATTTCTTTGTATGTTGATGATTTGATCATATGAAGGAGTGCTATAAGCTTGATTGAAGTAATCAAAAGACACCTATCACAAGAATTTGAAATGAAGGATCTTGGTCAAATGCATCACTGCTTAGGCATTGAAGTATGGAGGGAAGATGGAAAGACTTTGACAATCAAAGTAACTAGAAAGGAGCTTATTAAAAGGTTCAACAGGCATGAGTGCAAACCAGTCTCTACTCCATTAGAACATAATGTTAGGCTTTACATTGATGATGAGACACAAGAAATAGATGGTACTTTGTATGGACAGCTAGTGGGAAGTTTAAACTACTTAACCACAACAAGATCTGATATTGGATACTTAGTCAACATACTTAGCCAATTCATGGCTAAGCCTCATGAGAGTCATTGGAAAGCTGCCAGGAGAGTTATTTGATACCTAAAAGGAACTATTAATTTTGGTAATGAATACACTAATTATTTGAATGTTAAGTTGACAGGTTATTTGAATGTTAAGTACAAATCTCTGTGCAGTGCTACCTGTGAAACATTTTGGCTAAGGCGCATTCTTGAAGACATGGGAGAAAAGCAAGAAGAATCAACACCTATCAATGGTGACAACCAAAGCTCAATACAATTGGAAAACACTCCAATTTATCATGAGGGATCAAAACACATTGAAATTCAACATCATTTTGTAAGAGAAAAGATTCAATCAAGAGAGACTGACTCGATGTACTGTAATACAAATGAAAACAAGGCTAATGTATTCACTAAGCCTTTGGGAAAGGCAAAGTTTGTAATATCTAGAGATATGCTAGGTGTCATAGAGAAATCATTTCTCCAAGGGGGTATTAGAAAAATGAAATACATGAATACACATATAGCTGGCAGTTTGTTAGAAAGCTGCCACTGAGAGACCCAGTCTGTTAGATAGGTGGCAGTGATAGTTTCAGTTTGATAGATAGGTGGCTTAACTTGATCCAGATTTGTGGGAAACTGCTGATTCTCTTGGAATCTATTTAAGTCATGTAATCTTCTTCAGTTAGACAACAGAGAGATCCGTCTCTTCTTGTGCAGTTTTCTGTGTGTGTGCAGTTTGCAGTGTGTTTAAATCTCTGTTTGTCCTCGCAAATTAAAAACTAAAAAAGAAAAAGAAAAAACATAAAACGAGAGAGAAAAGGCAGTTTGAAAAAATTAAAATCCCATAGATCCTGCACATACATTTATATGCATACTATGTATATAAAAAAATTCCTTCTGCTCATACATTAATATACAGAGGTGCTGTCTCTCCGTTTCCTGAAATTTTGAAGTGTCGTTGCCAAAACATTACTGTTTCTAAACTCGTAGGCACGGGACAGACTGTTCAACTATTATGAGATATTTAGACTATCAGGGATTGTCTACCTTCATATTTAATCGGTCTAACTTTCTAAGCAGGGACTTTGTACTGGCTGGAAATGACTAACTATAGCTACAGTAAAACAGCAAGAATTGCCTATCATATGACCTCAAATACCATCTCAGCGGGGAGTTAACCAAGTTGGACAACCCTAACAGACATTTAAGTAGGCTAATTTGGTAATTAAAATAACAAATTGTGTAACCTTCTATTTATCTAAGGAAATTGACATAGATATATAATCAATTCTATAGACACATAATCAATGAAAAAGATGTCCGCTTGGAGTGCTTTATTACAAATTAAACTACAACTCATAAACCACAAACTGTCATTTTCAATTCCATAAATGTCCATTAAAATGTTTATTTGAAGCTTAGACAGTAATCAGATATTTCACTTCTGCTCATAAACCACAAACAGTCATTTTCAATTCCACATATGTTCATTAAAATGTTTATTTGAAGCTTAAACAGTAATCAGGTATTTCACTTCTGCAACATATGGTAGAAAATATATCATGGGCAGTGCTTGATTTAAAAGGACAAAATATAGCTCCGGGGTGTAGGGCAGTCGGTGATGGAGTGTACTGTTAAGGCACTCTGTTATGTGAAATTACCGGTTTGAAACCCCGGCTTATCTTATGTGTCACATATAGGGAAGCGTGGGCACACCTAGAGGTTATACTGGTAACAGTTGGATAACACAACCCCGTGACACACAGGTACGTGCCCGACTAGTTGCCGATTCCACCAGTCAAAAAAAAAAGACAAAATATAACTTGTTCCAGAAATACTGAATGACCAACAAAAACTCAAATGGACTTTTCTTAAACATGTATTGTTAACATAGAAAACACCTCAACAAATGGATGCGTGATTGCAACAATAATGAATCAATTTAATGCGAAAAAACAAATCTATTAGCAGAAACACACAAACCCCCTCAAATATAAATGAGAAAGACTGGTGAGCATATTCACAACTCCACACCCCATCTTTATACAGAACTAAAAAAAAGTTCTGGTTTACCATTTTCTGAGAAACTAAAAACATAATGGGATGTGTCCTCCACTACAAGAGATTAAACTTTTAGAAGATGCTTTCTCTAAGCAAGGGGGTTTATGAAATATCATTTTCTAGATTTACTGTACATTTAAAAGCATGCATTTATCATCTAAGTTGAGGGTCATTCATTAATGAGCAATTTCTTATAAGATTGAATAGTCCACTTGCCACTCATTACATCAGGTGATGCTCAAAGTGGTGGAAATGAAGATTTCAGACCACTGAATTGGAACATGTATAATCAAATATCACCTCCAGAACTTGTACCAGTTAACCAGGATTTATTGAGAAAGTTACTTATTCCACAATTCCTTTGGCTCAAGTACATTTAACCATGGATTTTTCCCATAGTCATAGTTGGCTTACTACCCCATTTACAAAATCTTAACAACTACCTTATACATTATTCATTCATAACTCCCTTCCTTTTTTAAACAATCAAACATTATGTCAAACAATCAAACATTATGAATGACATGGACGAGTTGATCTCCAAAAATGATATTTAAAGATGTTTTCTCATTAGTAATTTCTAAGACCCTGTATTCAAAGAGCCTTTGCGCCTTCCGTCAGCCACAGTCTACTATCATGATATATTGTAAAGGAAAAAAATGGAAGTGAATTTATCTATACTAGGAAAAGGATTAATTTAAGATATGGAACTCAATCTATATATACTAAGATGATTTAATAATACCTCGATTTATAGAGAGTGGTTATAAATATATTGGATGCAATAGAATTAAGTGAAATCAAAAGCAAAGATGAGGGTTAACAGCGGTATTTCGCATAGCGATATATGTGAAGATACTCGCTTGCTCTGTAAAATGAGCGGGAAATACACAGAAAATGAACGGTATATACGATTGGAAACACAAAACAAGAGCACCGTTTAGAGCCTGGAGCGAATGAAAATAACCTTCCTTCGTTCCTCGGATGGAAGATTGGGATTGGGAGCATCCTCGTCCTTCTGCTTCTCCCCATCCTTTCTGTTATCCATGGCTGCTGCTTTGCGATTCATAGTCTTCTGGTTCCAGAAAGAAAATCGATTGTTTATTGGAAGAGAATTGAGAATCAACCACAGAAACCCACCTCCTTGACTCCATTTTGGTTTTTTGGATGCTACTGATGCGTCACCGCCACCGCCACCGCCAATACTCGGCATTCTCAGAGAGTTTAGGCACCTACCTTCGATTTCTTCAATTTCAATTAGTTTGATGCTCGGCTCAAAAGACTTTACCCCACATATGAAATTTGAAACCTTACCAGGGAGAATGATACATGTTTTATAAACGCCTTTGCGTGTCACATTGACAAGTTTGAGCACAACGTTGTTTTCACCCAATCGCGATATTTGGACATTACGGTGATTTTGGATTTAAAGTTATTGCAATGAAGTAATTAAAGGTGTCTCTTTTTTGTTTTGATTTACATTATATATATATAATTAAAATGAGTAATTAAATGTGTTTTTTTTTGTTGTTGTTTTGATTTACATTTAAAATATATATATAATTAAAATTCAAACAAATTTTTAATGAAGTTTTAGTCATTAAAATGAAGTAATTAAAGGTTTCTCTTTGTTGTTTTTATTTACATTTTATATAATTTTATATATATATATATATATATATATATATATATAATAAAAACAAATTTTTACAAATTTTATGAAGTTTTAGTCATTAAAATAAGTAATTTTAAAAGTTATATTAAAATAAAAACAAATTTTTATAATTAAATTTAAATTATTGAAATGAAGTAATTAAAAATGTATTTTGATTTTGATTTACATTAAAAATATATATTATTAAAATAAAAACAAATTTTAAAGAGTTTGAGTGGAATGAAGTAATTAAAAGTTCAAAGTTTTAGACACTCTATGGAGTTTAAGTTATTAAAATAAAAACAAAGTTTTAGACACTCTATGGAGTTTAAGTTATTAAAATAAAAACAAAGTTTTAGACACTTTATGGAGTTTAAGTAGAGTTTAAGTTATTAAAATAAAAACAAAGTTTTAGACACTCTATGGTGTTTAAGTTATTGAAATGAAGTAATTAAAAGTGTATTTTTGTTTTGATTATTTATTAAAATAAAAAATAAAATTATAAAATTTATAATAAAATAGTTATGGAACAATTCCTAAAACATTGAGTTAAAAGAATTTGTTATTTTTTTAAATTAAAATAGTTTAAAATGAAAAATACTTTCATTTAAAATATCTTACATAAACACACATTAAATCACAATTTCAAAATATGGATTTAAAATATCTTACATAAACACATATTAAATCACAATTTCAAAATATGGGTTATAATGTCAACTTTTCTAATTTTTTAATTCATCAAAACTAGGACAATTTAAAAACTTTTCTCTTAAAAATTTTCAAGCACGAAAAAATAAAAAAAAATAAAAAATAAAAAATAAAAAAAAAAAATTAAATCAAACCAAATAATTCCTTACCTTTCTTAAGGTCTGAGAAACAAAATTTGGTCTCAATATATACATTAACCATCATTACCATCATCATCATCATCATCATCAGTCTAGATACACGAAAAATTGGTAATTTTGGTTTAATAACATTTTTACCTTGAAATTTTGTATGAATTGTTTTTTTTAAATTAATGAAATCGCAAATATCACATGTTAACATTGTAACCCAGTGGTGAATGTTAATTTTGGTTTAATAACATTTTTACCTTGAAATTTTGTATGAATTGTTTTTTTTAAATTAATGAAATCGCAAATATCACATATTAACATTGTAACCCAGTGGTGAATGTTAACATTGTAACCCAGTGGTGGATGAGTGTTGTGGTCCTAAAGCTCTCAGGTCAAATCTTTGACCACCCATTGTTGTATTTGTTGGGCGTTGTTGTATTTGTTGGGCGATTAGGCCCCTAATCGAGCCAATAGTTTTTACCCCGCCCCATTGCATTATGGGTATTTGAGGAAGTTTGAGGAAGTTGTATCAGTGAAACTTTGGTAATGGCAAACTAAAAAAAAGTGAATTTTAAGGGTGAACTTATTTGTTGAGATTACACAATATGAATGCTTTTGGATTCTAGATGGTTCTATATCAAAGTTACCATTTTTAATAACTAATTTTGTCATTTAAATTTCTTCTCTTTTTTTTAGATTTACTTCATCAAATTTATATATTATTTTATTGAAAAAAATACCAAATTATTAATTCGTTATTCTACTCCCTTTGAATTGAACATTTTTTTCAATATTGACTTTAAATCACCTACATATGGTGAATTGAGATTTTGGGTATTTCTTATGCAAAATAGCTTAACCCTTTGTAAAGATATTATATTTGTAATTGATATAGTTTTAACCCTTTGTAAAGATATTATATTTGTAATTGATATAGTTTAAAAGTAATTTGAATTCATTACCATTGCAGTGTAGTACTCTTTGAACACAAAATTATGAACCAAGGATTCATCTAAAAGTATCACCCAAAGAATTACAAAAAGGTAAAACTCAAAATTATGAACCAAGGATTCATCTAAAAGTATCACCCAAAGAATTACAAAAAGGTAAAACTCGAATGCAACATTAAGTGTTGAGACCACAATTATCAATTTATGAAGCGAGATCTTTCTTTTGGCCCCTTCTTTGATATTATTTGTTTGAGAAATGAAAGTTAGGTGATTTAGTTTTGCCCTAATTTTTTCCTCATAAATGTTGTTTTCACGACACCAAGGGGAATTTGATATTGTGATATTTTACAATTTGATGTGCATTTGGCATAGTTTGGTATTCTCTTCATAAATTGTTAGGCCTATGTGTTCTTTTTATTGAAACTAATATCAATATCAACCATTTCTCCTATTACAGCTTTCTATGCAATCTACATGAATCTCCCATTCATGTGTGGTTGCAAAACTAATCAATTGTCTTCAAGTAAAGGTGTGTAAGCAGTGATGTACATGGCTTCAAGTGCACTAAGGAGGAAATGGGCACACCCAACCTAGGAATAGGGAGTTGGAGGACTACCCTTGCCAACTAAGATGCCTATTGACCATAGGAGAGGAATGTGAAAGTCTAAATATGAACTACCAGGGCAGTGATCCAATCCACTACCAAAACGATGGTAGCAAAGCCAAGAAGAATAGACTTGGTAGGTGTGGAGTTGTCACTTAGTTTATGGGGAATTTGAGAAAATAAACAAGGGGTGAGAGGGTGGAAAACTAAGTGAATCAGGGTTGTTACTTAGTTATGCCACCCATTAATATAGGGTGAAATAGTTTTTCGGGGAAATTGAGAAAATAAACAAGGGGTGAGAGGATGGCGAACTAAGTGAATTAGGGTTGTTACTTAGTTATGTCATCCATTAATATAGGGTGAAAGTATTTTATTTTGTGTTTAATGTATTTTTGTAAGTCTAATAGACTAATTAAATGCAAGTATAAAGTAAATAAAAAGATAGAAATAAAGCAGGGTTTATTATGCTCATCTTCACATTGATTCCTACTTACCTACTTAAACTAGGAAAGAACATCAAGACACAAACTAAAATACAGAAATCAGTGTTTTCCTTTCCCTCCCAAGAACACAAAAAGACAAATTAACAAACAACTAAGATTTATTGACTAATTTCAATATGTGGCATATAAGAGGGAAGGAGAATAGTTGTAGTTTAGCTCCCTAAGTGGGTTGACTATATCATATCCACTCTAGCAATTATATTTGGACATGAAAAAGGAAAGAAAGCATCATCTAACTATGAACTATGAATCAGGGACATTATGTCTCCTTGCATCCCTGAATATCATTATCCTCCTACAAAATGTAATCACAAGTTTTTTGATCTCCACATAGATATATATACATAAATTAAATAAGCAAACCAAAGAAAGGATATATAAACTAAAAGAATGAGAGATCATGTTACATGAGTAGAAGGATGTACCTCCCAACTCACAAAGTGTAGCTTAAGTCTCCTTTAAGGAGGAGATTTAGAAGGGAAGATTGACCTAAGTGAAAAAAGAGATCCTCAACCACTATAAGATATAATCACCCAAACTGAAGAGAAAGAAGATATACCCAAATCATAGCCAAAAACCAGAATTCACCTATAGCATCACCTCCTTGAGAGGGGAGGAGGATGGAGAAGGAAACCCAAGTTGATCCAAAAGTTTGTGCAAAAAAATAGAAAATGGTAGAATGGTAGAAAATATGTACTAAAGTTAAAATTACATAAAGATAAGAGGTCAAAAATGTGAGGAGAAATAGCATATTTATACCCAAATAGTTGGTAGTAGTAAGACTATTGACTCGCAAATCAAGTGTGGATAGTTACATCATTTTCTCCAAACTAAAACTTTATACCCCTTGAACCATACAAGTTGAAGGAGGTGTGTTGAAAAAATGTGGCATATGATTCATGATCTATAGGTTTGTGACAATTGCAAGGTGAAACTATAAATCACATGTTATAGAACAATCGAATAAAGTCACATATGCAAGGGTATAACTATCCAATAAATAAGGCAAGATGTTAACCAATTTTGACTAATCAAAAAATGCACCCAGAAAAGACAAGGGGCAACAATGGCCCCAAGAAGGGATCTCTAGCTATAAGAAGCATTGTTTGGGCTGAAGTGAATGCAATGTTACACCGAAAGTGGTCAAATCAATAAGAGATGGACCAAAATTGGGGGAAGATTTGGCTAAAATGGATCAACCATGAAACAAAAGGTGCAAAATCAAGGAGTCTATATAACTTAATAGGTGCAAAACCCATGTCACCTCACTCTAAGCCTATCTTACTTCAGGTTAGTATGTTACAACTACATGGGAGCTTCACTAAATAGCCTAAGGTATTTAATTGTAACTCAACAAGGGTAAGTGCAACCTCAAACTAGTAGTAATATGTTATTGTCATGAAAAATAATAAAAACAAACAAACAACATGCTAATGTGCATGAAAAATTATGCAAAATA
>ML779647.1:598089-610979 GCA_009831015.1 Picea engelmannii | reverse complement strand
CCTTGGCTTCCCTAGGAGTTAGCCTAGACGGAAGAGGTTCAAGTCAAAGTGACAGCGTGGACTTTGAACCTAGGCATTGTGCCTCCGAGGACACACTAAGTGAGCAGGACTTAGCTCACGTCTGCAAGTGTGTATAAGGACGATGACACTCTCCATGGCTGCTTGAACTCCTTTCTCCAATAGCGGATAAAACCTTGAATGGGATGCAATTACTCACTTGAAATAGGCCCCCAAACTCATAAACAACTATGCATCCAATGAAGAGAATAAGGTCAATTTCAAGCAAATGACGTAGCCCTCTCTTCAGCAAAATCCTAGAGAAAATGAAAGGAAATATTCTCCTTCATAGACACTATGAAAATGGTGTTGTTTTGGCAAAGTTTAAGGTCCCCACGATTTGGAAAAATGGTTCTAGCTTTGGCTCTAGCTCTGGCTCTAGTTCCTGGCTAGCTTATTCCCGTAGTGCAAAAGTTCGTGCACTGACTCTCAAATCTATAGCAATTCCACAAGAGGATGTCTAGACTGCCTTCTTCTATTAGGGTCAATTTCTTCCCAACATGAGGATGTTTGTAAAGTGGTGGCTTTGGAGGGGTTCCTCCCTATCCATTCATTCAAAATTTCATTTAACATTCACGTATATGTTGCTATCATTCATTCCTTTTCCTACTTACAATAATGCATGCAAGGATACAATGAAAAATGACATAGCTAGGTAGGGTGTACATGCTTCATAATATAGGGTTGAAGTTAAGGAATGTGCATAGAGGGGAAAGGCTTATACCAGACAACCATCTAAACGATACCATTCACATGCTTTGGTTTGCAATACAATACTCAAAATCATCATTTAATAGTCTCGTGAAGATGGTTAAAATTTATTTCTCAACAAGGGCATCATTGTTTATACGGATACCCAATTGGTGGGTTCACACTCAAAAACCCAAGACCATCCACACATGGAGTAAACACCTATTACTACTCATTCTAAACAGCAAGCATGGTAAAGTATGATATCAACTTATAGCTGCCAGCAAACTCAAGCACAAGAAAGTGTAAAACTACAATGTAGGATACAACATTTTTCATATTTTTAGATGGCTCTTGTGGGCATATGAAATGAAAGTTGGGATGGTCAACAAAGGCTGAAAATGGGTCAAATATCTAAGTTTTAAAAACCCCAAAAACATTCACAATTGTTGCCACCCGTAGGTAAGAACATGGGTTTTATTTCTTTCATCATCAACAATGTAAAATGGCAGAAAAAAAGTTGACTTATGGCATGGCTCCATCCATCAAATATACAAAAATGAACCTCGTGGCAAATAGAGGTAATGGGATTCAAATTGTGAAAAGAAGGGCAAAGAGAAAAATGACCTAGCTATGCTATTAATCATGCATTTCATGCACACAAACAACAAGAGGAAACAAGTTCAAATGGCTAGTGAGCCTAGCTCTTCGGCCTTCTTCTATGGTTTTGTATCCTTAGAAGTTGAGCTCTCCATGGCTTCTTGAAATCCTTTCTCCAGTAGTGGATAAAACCTTGAATGGGATGCAATCACTCACTTGAAATAGGCCCCCAAACCCATAAACAACTATGCATCTAATGAAGAGAATAAGGTCAATTTCAAGCAAATGACGCAACCCTCTCTTCAACAAAATCCTAGAGCAAATGAAAGGGAATATTCTCATTCATAGACAATGTGAAAATGGTGTTGTTTTGGTGGAGTTTAAGGCGCTAACGATTTGGAAAAATGGTTCTAGTTATGGCTCTGGCTTTGGTTCCTAGCTCACTTGTTCCTATAGTGTAGAAGTTTGTGCATTGACTCTCAACTCACGTAGCAATTCCACATGAGGATGTCTAGACTGCCTTCTTCCGCTAGGTCCAATTTCTTTCCAACATGAAAACAAACCTTTGTTATTTGCATGTGCTTACCATTAATCTATCTATACATCAACATCACTTGAATGACCTCCTTGGTGTGCAATCATTGCACCTTCTTCCACCCAAAGCATTTGATGAATCCTACACATGTATGGATGTAGGGGACAATCATCAATAGGCTATAGTCTTGAGGACAAGGGAATGCCTCAATATTTGGATAGCACAAAGATGAGGAATTGTCAGTGACATCCTTGCACCAATCTCCAATAAATATACATGAAGGGAAACTCTTTTAGCAGATTGTAGGTAACAATTGGAATGGGGCTACCTTGGTTGTTGGCATCAACATGTTGTCCTCTTCAATGGTGATGCAAACCTCTTGTTCTACTACAATTCTTTGGATAGTTTTTGCTCCTTGGATTGGAGATGTAGTGAGCTCTTTATCTCCATTAGGATTCACTTTCCACATTCTTCTCTTGGTTGTGTGGTTCCTAGGGTGAAGCTATGGATGAAGTCACCAACAATTTTATTCCCAATACTCAACTTGTAGTGGTGGCAAAATTTATTAGCACAACTATATGGACTGCTTGAAATACTCATCTTCTCTTTGTTCCTTTGAATCTGTAGTTGGCCTGGGGAAGACTTCTTGTCATTCCTCCTCTGGAAACAATTTAGCTTGTGGCATGTAGCTTGTCATTCCTCCTCTGGAAACAATTTAGTTTGTGGCATGTAGCTTGATTCTCCCAATAAGATGCCACCTCATGGCCTTTCTTCCCACATAATGAACATACCTCCAAGTACCAACAACTAGCAACTCGTTGGCCTTTCTTCTTGTAGCAACGACAAACAAGGGATGTCTTGTTTGCAGGGAAAATTTTAGGGGCTATATATTGCCCATGGGCTAATTTTCTATGCTTTTTCCAAAAAAAAGATTCACCAATTTCCATTTTTTCTAAAAGTGATTTGCCCAAATTCTATAGAATAAAATTATTTTACCTTTAAAATAGCTCAAATTTTATACAAAATATATAAAATCCTTAGAAATTTGAATATTTTTACAAAAATATCACCAAACATTTTATAGTTTGCATATTAAGGACTAGTAAGATTCGCCAAGGTTTCTACATTCTGCTATAAATTTCCATCCTTAAAATTATCCCTGCTTGTTTGATGCAAGTCTCTTGGTCTTCTTCTTCCTATTTTGATTGACACGTTTGTGACTTCTTCTATGTGGTAGTGTAGATTGAGTCTTTGTACTTCCATCATCACTTCCCTTCTGCAATCTTCCATAAGAAGGATGAAGTGGTGGTGTGATACCCTCTTCATTTGCTACTACTCTTTCTTTTGATGAGAAGACAAATTCTTCCATGTCTTTTGCCTTCACAAAAATGATCTTGTTGTTTGTGGCCTTTTCCTCTTTTCCATCGAAACCTAGGCCTTCATGATTGACCCTTGGTTCAACTACAATGGAGCTTAGTATGCCTTGCCTTCTCTTTTCTAGCCCTTGTCCATCATAGCCCATCCATCTTAACAATTTTGAACTAATTCCTTTGGTATGCTTTTCAAAATCACCAAAAGGTTCTTGACAAATTTTTAAGGAAGGTGAGCTTACCAAAGTTGTCCCAATCACGGTGTTGGCTTCAATCAGCAATGGAAGGCAGCTTTGCTTCCTAGTGCTCTTGGACAACTTCCTGTATATTTGCCAATTATTCTTCCTTCTCTGCCAACTCTTGTTGTAGCCAATTCATCATCTAAGTGAGCCTATCCTCTTTCCAACTAAATGACCTTCTCTCCCAACTGTACACGTTGAGCTTTGCTATTGTCCCAATCTGCCATAACTACAGTGACAGAGTCTCAATGTTCATCAAACCAGTTCTTTAGCAATGGAAGTAGTCTTGTCAAGGTCTTAATGTTCTTCTCTATCGTTTCCTTCATCTGGTCATACATCTAGACCTTCTCCTTCAAGTGTTTGTTCTCTTCTTGAAGCTAAGCATTGATGGCCTATAGGTCTTCCAATCTTTCTCCGTTTTCTTTACCCATATTGAGTTTGCTTTCTCTTCAAAGTACACAATTGTGTCATGGTTAAGGATTGAACTGATTTGATATCTCATGATCTGTAAATGAGGGACTTACAACCCACTCAATTCACTAACATGGATCCTCTATGGAATTAACCTCTAGTCTCCGTTCTTAGTCTTGTACAAAGATCTTTGTTCTCAAAATGGATACAAGGCTTATGTTCTCTGTGTAACCTCTTCTTGGGATTAATTATCTGGCTCCTTCCTTTGCATAGCATGCAAACAAGAAACCAGATGACAATACAATAGAAAATGAATATTTTATATTCAATATGCCAATCAACATCAGATTTTATATTCAATATGCCACTTCTAGCAACAACCACTTATATTCAATATGCCAATCAACATCAGTTCTCTTTCTTTATATGATGTCGAGTTATGTTCCTTCAAAATTGATTTTGTGGCTCTATTCCACATTGCAAGTCTAGGTGGGTGCACACTTCCCTGCAACACTACTCAATCACACTGGTCTCATGGTTTCTTAATTGAAACAAAGTAATGGATATCTTCTTATGTGATTGAATGATCACCGGACTAGCTATCCACGAATCATCAAAACTCATGCAATAATAATGTGGTAGATCTACCCAACACTTATATGTGCATGTAACTTGTGTTAAAAATCTAAGTGAAAGCATATATATATATATATATATATATATATAACTTGTGTTAAAAATCTAAGTGAAAGGCCCATTACCTTATAACTTGTGTTAAAAAACTAAGTGAATTCTCTCAAATAAATGGAGTGCTAGGAATGAAGCTTCCACTAGTAAATGCAACGTTACAACAATACTTTTTCATTGAATGATTTAGACAAGTATTAAAATCCATACATATATGAAGAGACTTCATCAAAGCATGATGAACGAGACAACTACAATGATGCCAAAAGAATTAACCCAAGATAGGACCAACAACTTGAGCTACAAGATCATATAGCTATTAGGATGTCTTCAACAGTGTATGGGAATGAGAGAAATTTAAGCAATGCAAATAGATATTAACTAAGTTAAGCCCATAAAATTTAAACTATAAGATGAAAAAACAAATAATGAATGAACGATGATATAACTTATTGTTACCATCCATTCAACTTTCCACTCGGCTCATACTCTAAATAACCAAGGAAACATCCAATCCTTGCTAAGCAAAAGCTCAACATACAGTCCAATGCAGCCAAACTGGTCACATGACTCCAATGAGAGAGAGAGAGAGAGAGAGAGAGAGGATGGCCTCTTTGGGCTGCGTATGACCTATATGGCCTACATACAACCCTTGTATGGCCTTGGGCACCAAGAAAATGTTGCACCCAAGATGTTGGGGTGTGTACAACCTCCAAGAATGGTTTACTTGCTAAGTCAAAGTTGTAGAAGAGGCATACGGTCTCAATCCACTTTCATCCTTTATGTATAGCCATCAGAAAGAATCAAATTTTGTATATGGGTTCAAAATTCACAAGATTTGTTGTTCTTCATGTTCATAAATAAAAACTTGGCTAAGTAATTACAATAGCTATTTTATGAAGCCCTTGATCTCCAATCTTAGAGTGCATCAAGTGGTGGAAAATATAGAGTTGTCGGTGCTCCTCATTTGCTCATGGAGAATGAAACCATGAAGAAAAATTGTAGAACTACCTCTAAGAATGGATTCTCACCCCAATAAAATAATCACAAGTAGCATCTCTAATAGAAAGGAACACCACACCATTAAAATAAATTTGAGCAGTAACTGAATACAGAGTAGCTTCCAAAAAACTCTCATACCATAATTAATTCAACATTTACACAACACGGAGAAATATTTAGAATTTTAGACCATTTCATACACAATAGACATCTTGTTTACCCTAGAAACCCAAATGGGAAAACTAGCACTCAATGATTGCTTAGTGCTCTTATTCTAACAATCTCCAATTACAATGCAGCTCATGGATCTTTGTGCATACTCCCCTCTTTGGCCAAAAGACCCTTTGAGATTCAAGTGACAAGTAGATATAGGAGAGTTGGGAGGTAATGGGAATGCCAAAAGACTGATCTTTCAGTTACCATTCCTCTCTCTCTCTCTTTTCCTTTCCTATTTTCATTTTTCTATTTTATTTAATATTGTTTTCTCTTTCTCTATCTCATTTAACTTTTTTTACATTTGCATTGTCATTTATAGTTTATCTAACCTTCATCAATTACAAAATTACATTTTTAGGTATTGATTCTTGCAACCATTCAATTATTTGGATTCATTTTGGATCACAACTCCCCATTGAGAGGCTTTTTTAACCTCTCCAAAAGCTTAGAGGACCAATCCGGATCAATGTGCCTTTTGTTTGCTTCTTTGGAGCATGGCTCTAATTCTAGCTACCAGCTACAACTCTAACTCTGGCTCTAGCTACTAGCTCTAGTTCTAGCTATGGCTCTAGCTCTGGTTCCTAGCTCATTTGTTCCCACAGTGTAGAAGTTTGAGCACTAACTCTCAGCTCTGATCAATCTTTAGGTCTGAACTCTTTCATCAGAATTCATTCCCATCTTAAGCATGCAACTCCCTTGCATTCTTATACTGGAGATGGTCTATCTCAGTAATCAATGAAGCCAAGTTGAATTCTAGTTTTCTTGTTTAGTGTGATCCTAACAAGTTATGCCATCACATAGCAATTCCACAAGAGGATGAGTGGATTACCTTCTTCTACTAGAACCAATTGCTTCCCAACATGGAAACAACCCTTTTCTATTTGCATGTGCTTACCAACACTCTATCTCTGCAACATCATCACTTGAATGACCTCCTTGTTGTGCAATAATAGCACCATCTTCCACCCAAAGCATTCAACAAATCCTACACATTTATAGTTGTAGGGGACAATAATCAATAGGCTACAATCTTGAGGACAAGGGAACACCTCAAGATTTGGATAGTACAAGGATGAGGGATCGTCATTTACATCCATGCACCAATCTTTGATACATCTCCATGAAGGGAAACTTCTAGGATATTGCAGGTAACAATTGGAATGGGACTAGATTCATTGTTAGCATCAACAGGTTGTCCTCTTCAATGGTGATATGGACCTTTTATGTTGCTATAATTATTTGAATAGCTTCTACTCCTTGGGTTGGAGATGTAGTCAATTATTTATCTCTGTTAGGCTTCACTTTCTAGGTCCTTCTCTTGGATGTGTAGTTTATAGGGTGAAGCTTCAGATGAATTCACCAACACTTTTCTTCCTAATGTCCACTCAACTTGTAGTGGTAGAAAAATTTCTTAGCACTATTGTATGGACTACTTGGCATACTCCTCTCCTCTTTGTGCCTCTAAATTCATTGTTAGTTTGGGGAAGTCTTCTTGTCATTCCTCCTCTAAAACAATCTAGCTTGTGGAATGCATCTTGCTTCTCCCAACAATATGCCACCTCATGGCCTTTCTTCCCATAGAATGAACATATCTCTAGGTACCAACAACTGGAAGCTCAATGGTCTTTCTTCTTGAGGTAGCAACAAACAAGGGATGTCTTGTTTGATGCAGGTCTCTAGGTCTTCTTCTTCCTATTTTGACTAATATGTTTGTGACTTCTTCTAAGTGCTTGTGTAGGTTGAGTCTTTACACTTTCCTCATCACTACCATTTTGTAATTTGCCACAAGAAGAATGAAGTGGTGGTGTGATGACATCTTGATTTGCTACTACTCTTTCTTATGATAAGAAGGTCAATTATGCCATGTCTTTTTCCTTCACAAATGTGATCTTGTTGCTTGTGTCCTTTTCCTCTCTACCATCAAAACCTAGGCCTTCATGTTTGACCCTTAGTTCAACTAGAGTTGGGCTTAGGATGCCTTGTCTTCTCTTTCCTAGCCCTTTTCTAGTATGATTTTCAAAATCATCAAAAGGTTCTTGAGAAATGTCTGAGAAAGGTGAGCTTACAAGAGTTGCCTTAGTCATGGTGCTAGCTTTGATAGTGGTAATGGAAGTCGACTTTGCTTCCTAGTGCTCTTGGACAACTTCTTGTAGCTTTTCCAATGCTTCTTTCTTCTCTTCCAACTCTTGTTGTAGTCAATTCATCATTTGAGTGAGCTTATCCTCTTGCCAACAATCCAATTGAATGACATTCTCTCCCAATTGCTTAAGCTAAGCTCTGCTCTTGTCCCAATATGTCATAACCGCAATGATGAAGTCACAACATTCATCAAATTAGTTCTTTGGCAATGGTAGTAGTCTTTTCAAGGTCTCGAGGTTATTCTCCATCTTTTCCATCCTTTGATCTTACATCTGGACCTTCTCCTTCAAGTGCCTATTCTCTTCTTGAATCTAAGCATTAATGGCCTATAGGTCTTCAAACCTTTCTCTATTTTCTTTACCCATATTGAGTCTACTTTCTCTTTAAAGTACACGGTTGTGTCATGGTCAAGTATTCAACTCTTTATGGTACCATTGATGAAGTTAGGGGATATCAACTTGACAATGAACTAATGAGTCTTGATCCTAATTCTTTTGACAACATCCAGGATTATGTAACAAAGGTTAATAACCTAAGAACCCAATGTAAATCATGTGGCGTAGAGAAAAAGGATATACAACTTCTCTTAACTACTCTCTATAAACTTGGACCTGAACATGTTACATTCGTTTCTAGCCTTCACACTCATAGGTTGACATGGTATCCACATATACAATGCATTATTTTGCTTCCTTTTCATAAATGTTAATGCATGAGCAGGGGAAGCTTCTTTCCATGGGTGTCCTTAAGCCATCTCAGTCTCAGGCTTTGTTGGTTGGTCAACACAAGGGGCAGAAAGAGTCAAAGAAACCTCACAAGAAACAAAAAAAATCCAAGAGGAAATCACAAAAAGATCAGGCACAGTCATCCTCTGCCCCAAAAGAAAACTACAACTCCTCTTCTTCTAAGGGGAATTCTCAGAAGAAGGATAGGCCAACTTTTAGTTACTGCAAGAAGGTTGGTCATGAGGCACATTCTTGTCATAAGAAGGAAATCAATCACTGGAAGCATCTTATGAAAAATAACAACATTAATCTGCCTTCTTCACAGCAATCCTCTACTCCTTTTTCCAAATCAAGCAAAGGGAAAGCAACTGCACTTGTTTCTATTGCAGATTCTTCTCAGAAGTGGATACTTGACTCGGGTGCATCACATCACATGGGTTCTGTCAAAGAACAGTTTTCTTTGTTGGAGCCTTGTTTGGTGCCCCACAGTCTCATTGGGGATGACTCTCATGTAGATGCCATCGAGAAAGGTTTTGTTGATGTTGCCACTGGTACTTTTGAGGATGTCCTCTATGTGCCTAATAGCCAACCTTCTCTCTGTCTATCAGATTGCCCAGAATGGAAGAAAAGTTGACTTCACCCCAAATTCCATCACCATCATGGATCTTGAAGACAATACACTTCTTAGTATCTTACAGTTGATTCTATGAGCAAGCTATGGCATGAGTGGTTTGACCATCTCAACTTTCGCTATTTTTAGTAGCTCAACATGCAGGATATTGTCACAGGTCTTCCTTGGATCAGTTTCTTAGATGGAGTTTGTTCGAGTTGTGCCTTGGGAAAGAATTCTTAGGACAAGTTCAACAAAGGGAAGGCTCAGAGGGTTTCAGAAGCCCTTGAGCTAGTTAATAGTGATGTGGTGGGTCCATATTCATCCTTGTCTTTCAGCAAGGCTCGCTACTTGCTCACTTTTATTGATGACTTTTCTAGATACAATTGGGTCTTCTTTCTTCGACGGAAAGGAGAAGCTTTTGGTAGATTCCAAGAGTTCAAGGCTCACGCCAAGACAAAATATGGGAAGTGCATCAAAATTCTTCGCATAGACAATGGTAGAGAATATGTGAAACACTGCTTTGAACAATTTTTCACTCTTGAAGGGATAGATCTTCTATATTGTCGCCTATACACCTTAGCAGAATAGTGTGGAAGAGAGGAAAAATACGTCCCTAAAAGAGATAGTTGGTTGCATGATCCACGCACGCTCCCTTGCACCTAAGTATTGGGCAGAAGCTATCAATTGTGCTTCTCACATTCAAAACAGAGTTCTGCATAAGGCATTGAAGGGTATCACTCCCTCTGAAGCTTGGTGTGGCGGGAAACTTGTTGTGCGACACTTTAGAGTTTTTGGCTCCCCAGCTTGGGCACACTTTCCTTCAAAGAAGCACAAGGCCCTAGAACCTCAGAGTCGGCCCTGCATCTTTGTTGGTTACCCCGATGGTGTCAAAGGATATCGACTCTTGGATCCTGAGACACATGACCTCTTCATTGAGCGTACTGTGCAATTTAAGGAAAGCTCTCCTAGCTCATCCTCTCATCTTCCTTCCTACATGACAGATTTAGATATTGACTCAGAGGATTTTCTTCCAGCTGCCTCTACTCACAGAGTTGATCATGAGGATTCATCCTCCTCTTCACAAAATTCAAATTATGAGGATGAGGATTCTCCTCCTCCATCCCCTACCATGCCTCGCTGGGATCGTCAGACACTTGAGTCTGCATGCACTCTTGTTGGGGATCTTTCTGATACTCGAAGGACTCAATCACAACATGGTATTTTGCATTTCTACATTTCCGCAACTTCAAATCCAAAATCCTTTCATGAAGCATCGGGTATTACTGAGTGGGATTTAGCAATGGAGAAAGAATACAACTTGTTGATTCGGAAAAAAACTTTAGATCTTGTCCCACTTACTAAGGAAAGAAAATTGGTTTGGTGTAAGTGGATCTATCAGACCAAATTTGCAATGGATGGATCACTTGACAAGTTCAAAGCACAACTCATGGCTAAAGGTTTTTCTCAAGTTCTTAGTGACTACACTGAGACCTTTTCCCCTATTACCAAAATGAACTACATTCGCCTAATACTTGCTATTGTTGCAGCTCAAGGTTGGGTAGTACACCAGATGGATGTGAAGAGTGCATTTCTTGACAAGGATCTATGCAATGTCCCCACTTTGGGACATCATCACAGTGCAGAGGTTTATGATGACCAGAGTAGCCAGATGAATGTTATAGCGAGTACAGGGGTTATTGAGAGGCATTGTGGGGTCCAGCTTGCATTGCTCATCATATTCCATCATTATGAGCCATTCCGCATAAGTTGGCTTTGGTTCTGTTGCATTCCGACGATTTCCATGATTTGACTATTTTGAGCTATAAGTTAATTGAATTCACTGAAGAGGTCATTTTGGGCACATTACTTGGAGGAACCTCTCGATGTAATAGCTCATTAGAATCGGGAGAAGCAACACTACAGGATGGGATGGTGAGAAGTGACTTTCAGCGGCCAGGGAAGCCACAAGGAGAGATAAGGATCTTTTCAGAGGTAAAAAGGTTAATTAATTAATTAAAGTGATTTAATTAATTAATTAAATATTAATAAAATGAAATTCACTTTGGAGGGACAAGGTGAGCCAAAAAGTATAAAGGAAAGGCAAGGGCCTCTACTCATTCATTCATGTATGTCTATCATTTTGATATCTGGCTTCTAGCTAGAGGGCCCATCTCTTAGGGGTTTTGAGGGTTTTGACTTAACAAACCCTAGAGGACGATTCGGGGGTGAAAGATTCCACCTAGCTTATCCCAAGCTTGGTCTCAGAGATGCAATACTCTCCCACGCCATTCTAGTTCCAGATCTACTCAGTGCAGGAGGGTTCTACACCAGCCACGGGCACAGGAAGAGAAGAAGGGCGCACCATTGGGGGTTTCCAGCAAGGGGAGCCCACCATTTATTGAAGGAAGGTTCATTGCAGGCGTTTGAGGGATCCCTTGGAGATTTGAGCACTTGGGTTTTACTTGCAGGGCCTTGACCATGATTTCTAGTGCCTCTTGAGAGAGTTCTATGGTACAGATTATTTCCTAGAGCATTGGGATGAATTGGAGAGGACATTTTGGAGATTCAGATCTATTCAGTTTGGAGGGCTTATACTTCAAATCTGACCCTGAGACTTCACATAGTGACTTGCAGTGTCCCAATCTATCTTTCTAGCAAGTTTCAGGGCATTTGGAGTCCTCCTTCATCAGGGCCGAAATTATAGGGTTTGACAGTTTTAGGAGGGTGCAGCTCCATTGGAGGATTCAGCATTTGGAGGAGTTTCCCTTAGTATTCCGGTTTGAGATTTCAGGAGGGGATTCTACTCATCCCGATCTACAGTTCGACATCTTCAACATAGCATTTGGAGGCCTCCTTCATCAGGGCCGAAATGATAGGGTTTAACAGTTTTAGGAGGGCATAGCTCCATTGGAGGATTCAGTATTTGGAGGAGTTTCCCTTGGTATTTCGGCTTGAGATTTCAGGAAGGGATTCTATTCATCCCGATCTACAGTTCAGCATCTTCAGTGTAGCATTTGGAGATCTTTGACAGTAGGGCCGAATTATTGAGGGTCTACAGGGTTTCAGCAGGGCGTGGCATCTTCCAACTTGGGGGTTTAGCATTTCTTACAGCCCAGATCTACTCTTGCATTGGTCTTCAGTGAGTATTCGGTCTTCGGAGGCTTATAGTATCTTCTATTGGAGCATTTTGTAGCAGCTTCTATATTCTTTATCGGGGCCATTTGTTGAGCATTCCAGATCGACCTTCTCATTGTAGCGGGTTCTTCTATTTATGAATAAAAGCAGAATTGAGATGTTTTGTCTTGTTTATCATGTTGTTGATCTTGCATATGGTTGAGGTATGTTCCATGATCGTATCTTCTTGTTTATTGTTGCAAACACACATATAAACACCTCAGTAAAACCCTAAGCGTTGTTAGAATATAATGGATGTGCTCGTTTTACCATTGGCAATATCTCTATTGTCACCCAACCATAGGCCGAAGCCACCTTCCAAGCACCTTAACCTTGACAGAGAATCACTCTGGAAGCAAACCCTAGGCTAGATAGCCAAACAAAGGGTAGCGCACCTTTCCCCAAGGATAGCGCACAAACAAGAGTTGATCA
>ML779647.1:525692-548659 GCA_009831015.1 Picea engelmannii | reverse complement strand
GATGTTGTATCACTTGATATATGTGGCATAGTGTTGGGGAGTCCTTATCTTTATGATAGAAAAACAATCTTCTTTCGTCATGAGAACAAATATCACCTTACTAAGGGGGCAGTGGAATATATTGTTAATTCCCACAACATGAGGGTAAATACAACACTTGTTAGGGCAGGACAAATGAAGAGACTCATAAACACTAATAAGAGACATGTACTCATGGTCGTAAGGGAGAAAGATGTCGGAACATTCGACACTTTCCAAGGATGTGATCCTTCTCATAGGAAAGAATTAATTGATATTGTTTCTAAGTATGATGATCTCTTTTAGGAACAAGATGGATTACCTCCTAAGAGGGAAATCCAACATGAAACACATCTTCAACAAGATTCTCCTCTTCCTAATGTGGGCATGTACAATATGTCAGTTGTAGAGATGACAGAGATTAAGAAGCAGGTACAAGGCTTATTGGATCAAGGGGTCATCAGGCTCAACTCATCTCCTTGTGGTTCTTTGATCGTGATGGTGTCAAAGAAATATGGCACATGGAGAATGTGTGTCGATTACCGGGCATTAAATAAAATCACGGTGAAAAATCGATACCCTCTTCCTCATATAGATTATTTACTTGATGAGTTAAAGAATGTTGTTTATTTCACTAAGTTGGATTTGTGCAGTGGATACCATCATATCAGGGTTGCAGAACATGATGCATGGAAGACTGCCTTGAAAACCAAACAGGGATTGTTTGTGTGGCTAGTTATGTCGTTTGGGCTTTGTAATGTTCTGACCAGGGTTGCAGAACAGGATGCATGGAAGACTGCCTTTAAAACCAAACAGGGATTGTTTGCGTGGCTAGTTATGTCGTTTGGGCTTTGTAATGTTCTGACAACTTTCATGCATGTGATGAATGATGTATTCAGGCCTGGGATTGTTTGTGTGGCTAGTTATGTCGTTTGGGCTTTGTAATGTTCTGACAACTTTCATGCGTGTGATGAATGATGTATTCAGGCCTTTTCTAGATGATTTTGTGATTGTATATTTAGACGACATTCTTATATTTAGCGGGACTTGGGATGAACATGTAAGGCATGTAAAGAAAGTACTGCATACTTTGCAAAGGGAAAAGTTGTATGTAAAATTGTCCAAATGTGAATTTGGTAAGACTGCACTTATGTACTTAGGTCATATTATAGGAGGAGGACAATTAAAAATTGATCCTTCCAAGATTGATGTAATTGTAAATTGGCTTGAGCCCAAAAGTGTAACCAAGATACGGAGCTTGTTGGCACAGTCTAGTATTGGAGGACATTCATTTCAAACTTCTTCTTTATAACAACTCCTTTGCATGCCTTAACCAGTGTGAAGAACACTTTTCGGTGGGGAGGAAAGCAACGAAAAACTTTCAACACTTTGAATGAAAATATCAGTACTGCACCAGTATTAGCACTGTCGAATCTTCAAAAATCCTTAGAGATCGAGACAGATGCCAATGGATACTCCATGGGTGCAGTATTGATGCAATATCGTAAGCCTATTTGTTACCACTCTGAAACTTTTAACCAAGTTGTTGTTAACTATCCTACATATGATAAAGAGTTGTATGCATTAGTTCAAAGTGTAAATAAATGGAAGCACTACTTGTTAGGGAAGGAAACAATCATATATACAGATCATCAACCCTTACAGTATCTCCAAGCACAAACCAAACTGCAACAATCTCGACATTACATATGGATGGGTTTCCTACAACAATTTCATTTGGTAATCAAGTACAAAAAGGGTACGAGTAACAATATGTTGCTTCTATTATTGTGAAGAATGATTCTTTATCTCATGATAGCTATGTGGAACAATATGCCATTGATGAATATTTTAAAGAAGTATATGAGAAGATAAACCATGGTGCACAGGTAGAGAACTATTGTCTGCAGGGAAAACTACTCTACCATCTTGGAAAGCTATGTTTTCCTACAAGTGAACGAGTCCATGTAATACGAGAAGCTCACACTTCTCTTGTGTCTGGGAATTTTGGGGTAGGAAAAACTATGGCTCATCTGCAAAGGTTTTGTTACTGGCCTTAGATTAAAGCAATTGTAACTAAATACGTAAACAGGTGTGTGATGTGTTCTACTTGTAAGCCCACTAATAGAAAAATGGGGCTATACTCACCACTACCTGTTCCATCCCATCCATAGGAAAGTATCTCCATGGATTTTATAGGGGGTTTACCAATGTCGAAAAGGGGTCATGACTATTTGTATGTTGTAGTGGATAGGTTTGAAAATATGTGTATCTTAATGCCATGTAAAAAGTAGACCATTGTTGAGCAAACTGCTAATCTCTTATTTCAGTATGTTTGGGTTCACTTTGGGTTACCCACATCCATTATCTCAAAGCGAGATAATTGATTCCTTGGAGGTTTTTGGACAAGCTTGTGGAGAATGATGGACACCAAGTTGAAGAGGAGCATTGCTTTCCATCCACAGACCGACGGACAGACATAGGTTTTTAACCGAACAATGGTACTTTTGCTTCGAGGCTACTACAACAAGTATCCAAAGTTATGGGATGAACAAATACCCTATGTACAACATGCTTACAATCAAGCCTTACATTCCTCCACTTAGTGTTCGCCTTTTGAGACATGTTTTGGGTATTTACCTAAAGTTCCTTTGGACTTGATGTATGGGAGAGATGCTGATTCAAATGAAGAAAGAAATGAAGACAAAGCTCGTAAGTTCATCGAGAGGATCCAATAGGTACACCAAGCAATCAGGGAACAGTTGGAGAAAAGTCAAACACGGTATAGAGCTCGACATGACAAACACAGGGTCAATCATCAGTTCCAGGTTGGAGACCAGGTATGGCTTCACATCAGCAAGTAAAGATTGAAGGGTGAAGGCAAGAAACTCAAGCCCATCCGTTATGAACCCTTCACTATTTTAGAGAAAAGTGGTACCAATGCTTTTCATATAGATCTTCCACCTTATATGCAAATCTACTCAGTTGTAAATGTAGATATATTGAAACTTTTTGAGCCTCCCATGATCATGGATCAGGATGAGGAAGTTTCAATACCTTCAGTTCATGAGTTTGCTCCTGAGTACTTGGATGAGTTAAAGGAAGATATCATCCTGGACAGAAGGACAAGGACTTCACGCAGGGGTGATGTTGATTATCTTTGAGTAGGCTTAAAAGGTACACATCCAAGTAAGGAAAATTGGATTGAGAAGGACAGGGTGAGGGAGCTATATCCTCACTTATCTATTGATTGATGAAAGCTTTTGGTGGTCCAAAAAGATTTCAGTGGGAAGGAGTGATCCAAAAAGGATCCATAGAAGACTAAGGACAACTCATAATTTGCAGAAGCAACTAAGGAAGCTCAAAATGGCCTCAGGAGACAGAGAAAGGGAAAATATTCAAAATCCTAAAAACTCAATGAAATTGTTATCATCGAGAAGAGCGCGTTGCAAGCTTTCCAACAACATAAATGACTCGTCAAACAGAGTTACGGATCGAAAGATATCCGCGGTCAAAATTTTGGTCAATCTAGCCCAATCAACAAGGATGAGTCAGCATTCGTACAGTTGATGTCAGCATCAGTACAGATGACGTTAACATACATACAGTGTACGTGGCACACGTAGAAGGTGACATGTTTCATGTTGATGTCAACATGACGTTAGCATGGCGACATGGCAACGCCATAGGCTGCCACGTGTCACTTGTTTTTGGCATTTTTGTATCAATCCGTGGACCAATGAAAAAGCACCACATCGTAGATCGTACGATGAGATGGCAGGATGATGTGGCAACCGATGTGGCACGTGATGTGGTAGGTGACTGTGAAAGTGGTTAGCATGGCCCAATGGTTGGATGCCACATGGCCAAGTCATGGGCTGCCACATGGTAGTGGGAAAATGCCCAATGAGGGCCCGAAAACCGAATTTCAAAAATAAAAACAAAAAAGTGGGCCCGCCAAATCTGGTAGAGCCCCACTAAATATGGCGACCCAAACTGTAAACTCTGACAAATCCAAATGCGCTCCAAACCTTTGAAGTTCTAAACTAAATATATATGCATTGTTATAACTATAACCCAAAAGGGGAGGCCCGCGAGCTTGACCCCGAGACCTCCCCCCATACAACGCCTTAACAATAACATTTGCCACCATTGGGCCAACGAACTACGTTGTGTAGTCCGCCCCACTTTTTCCTTTTAAGATGAGTTTGGCCACAGACATGAAGGGGGTGCTTGATGGTACGACCAGGCATGGAAATCGAGACATAGTACAAAGAATTAAATGCAGGGAGCAGCCATGGAAACCGAGACGATATTTCTCAAGGGCCTGGGAGTGCCAATGTTGGATTGAGGCATGGAGACAGTCATTTTTGGGTAATTCAATGCCATGAATTCAATGGTGTTGTCTTTTTTCTGATATGAACAAATATTATGCAGCTTAATTCCAGAATGAGGTATACTTATGTATTTTGCCAAATTCTTTTGTCGGGTTAATAAAAATGCCTACCCATTTGAAAGTAGGACCCAAACACATAGTCCACTAGGGAGGAAATTTGTTATCAAGTTTTTGTGTTCAGATTTGATGCTTGTGTCTCTTCATTATTGATATTTTCCTTATTTAATGGTGCACTTTAAATTATGCTCATTTAATACAATTCTTTATAAGTCACTTCGATGAAAAGATCTTGGATCAATATACATATTTTCCCTTGCGACATCGGCCTGCTTATCAAGTTTTCCCTTGGTTGGTAGATGTCCACAGAGTCTTTAGTTTACTTAGGATTCGTAGATGATGCCAGTCGTCATACACGGAACATGGCTTCCACTGGTTGGGTCATTTACTCACCCTAGGGTCAAGTGGTGTCTTCAGGTGGCGTTCGTCTGGAGCCATCAACGAATAATGTGGCCGAGTATAGCACCGTTATAAAGCTTTTGCACGACGCTATT
Source organism: Picea engelmannii (assembly GCA_009831015.1). Classification (NCBI taxonomy): domain Eukaryota; kingdom Viridiplantae; phylum Streptophyta; class Pinopsida; order Pinales; family Pinaceae; genus Picea; species Picea engelmannii. Next base: position 543,694 of record ML779647.1, on the reverse strand, counting down.
TCACATGGTGTTCGGTCTTTAGAGGTTCACCTGAACTTCCAGTTAGTCGTATGTTAGTTAAATGGCAGTTACCATGTGCGAGACCCTACTCTACTCCGACGATTCTTATAGGCATGACTTTTGGAATGATACTTTGATTTTCTCACTTATAATCACATACCTAGAAGTTCTAATTATGTATCTGATGCATATGGTAATTATGTTTTAGATTTTCATTTGTTAGATAACTAAGTAAATAAAACACATCCATACATGTACACATTGTAACATATATAAGTAAAGCCCAAGACCAAAATTTTAGATTTCATCTTTTCAAAAAATATGGTGTCATAGTACAAAGTGGATCTCACACCCTCAAAATACATATATGGTCAGTAGATATATGACCATGGAATCTATGCTTGTGGCACCGAATGTGTATCATGATAGCACAGTATGACGTTTGCGAGACGTCGGAAGAGTCGCACCCACACACAGGGCACACCTACCACCTGTCGTTGCATAGCCTCTGGCAGATCCTCCACCTGAACCATAGGAATTATGTGCATCAAATGAGACAGGTTCCCTTGCATTTTTTGAAGCACTCTCTCTACATCTCCTCCCACATGCTCGTCTCCCCAACTCCTCCGTCAATGTTGTGGGAATGCATTTGGTCTTCACGAACCTACATCTGCATGACAAACCAATTGTTAATACTTGATACCAAACAAAAATATTTGCGTTTTTATTATTTTAGAAAAACACAAAAGATAAATGAAATATATAAAAAAAAATCTTACCAATATCACCGTAGGTGGAGCCTGGTGGTAAAGGCATATCTGGATCCCCTCTATAGTCGATCCCAGCATAAGGGTAGTCGTTAATGGCTATGACCTGTCGACGCCACCAGAAAAAAGAACTCATCATTGTAGGGGGTTGGAACCCTACCACCTCCTAGCCACCTCATCACGTCGATCCACCGTCACATGGTTGGATCACGCAGTCCGTGTGGAATGATCTCTACTCTAGGGCTCAAACATGGAACTTGCTCAAAGAAAAAACTACACAAGATGGATGCAAACCCGAAGTTTCTCTTTCTCCCTTGTTTACAATCGGTCAACTGACTCTTCATGTTAATCAACAGTGAGGTACAATAGTCATAAACAATGGGTCACAAACACTCCACTACAAAGAACATGAGTGGCCTTGAAGCATGGTGCAACGAGGCTGACCCCAAAATCTGTGTAAGAACAAGTACGACGATATTCAAACTCAGGTTCTTGATCACCCTAATTGGGAGTTGGCTCCCTACTTTATCTGTACCTGCAACACAATGGGTGGCAATGTAGTCCTCCATGGGCCATATCTAGCCCCCGGGCCTTGAGATTCACCACCTCGCCCCAAAGAAACAATCCTATAATGAAATATATGTCATTGACTTTAATCCTCAATGGTTTCCCATCAAGATTGAAGGCCTTTGTCTCGAGATCCCAATAGTTTATAAGCATTTGGAGTAACCTCACTTGAGCCCTCATTCCTTTGAGAGCCCAAAATTTATAAAGGCCACACTTTTTCAAAGCTAATTAGGCCTTTGCATCCCTTTCCACTGCTGCATCTACCTCCTCATGCTCCCTCTCCCTCCATTCAAGCACCATCCTGCCAAAGGAAAGCCATTTTTTGAGTTAGATTTTGTAAAAATCTTGTTTGCGGACTTGTATGTGGGCTGTAGTCTTAAAATTCGCATGTAGGGTCGTATATATGCGGGCATGCTTTGCTTCTCATGCGTACATTCCTCCATGTACATGACCCAATGAACTGTCACCCGCATACACCCTTGTTTACACATTGCGACCTCTTAAACTCAAAAAATGAGGACTAAATTTAAATTTTAATAACCAAAAATGAAGAGGAGGGGAAGGGCACTTACTTGGTCCAGACGGTTGCTAATTCCGTTGATTGTATCTCTCGTAATCACCACTTGAAGATTGTGGGAAAAATGGCCTAAAATGCACTGTGTGGGTGAAAAAACTCAAATGTTATGGTAAAATGGTTTATTTTTACTATTATTAGAATTTTTTTACCCATTTCATATAGTTTGGGTTGATATTTTGACCTTATGGATTATTAGTGCAGTGGAAAGAGTTGGTTTTGGTGGTTTTGTCCAGGAATTTTTGCGGTTTCTAGCGTCATATCGCCTGTTCCTTGCTTCGATAGGTATTTTTTGTCACTAACATATAGGATAAGGTCTCAATCCATTTTGCATTCTTGAATTGTCCTATGAGTGTGATCTATATACCTTAGGAACAAACCCACTTATTAGCGACACTAAACCTTCTTACTGGTACTGGAAGTGTCGTTATTGAGTGGTAGAGGCCTACAAAACATGACTGCCCTAGTTGGAACCTTTATGCCATTTGGTACCCATGCAAACGTTATTCCATAGGACCGGGAGTTCCTTATAGTTCTGATATGACTTTGTGTTCGAACCTCATATTCTTACTCATAAGCATTCTGACCTTCACCTATGGGACTCCCACCAAGTCTTGTTTAAGGTCTTTTTCGACTCTCTCAAAATCGAAAAGATTGTCGAGTGAACTTGCCTCTTTCACACTTGTTAAATGTCTTTGAAAGAACGTCTATCTGGTGTAAGTTTAATCCTTTTTAGGACCAAGTAGGCTATTTACAAAAAAGGAACACTCTAGTCAACATTGGCTAGAAGAGTTCTCGTGGGTATTGTTTTATACTTTTTCGGACCTAGGGGACTAAATTTATGAAAAAGGACATTCTTTGGAGTTAAGTTGTAATTGCATTCCATCCTCCTACTTGCAGTATTGTCGGTTCCTTGTTTTTTCGTTAAAAGCCTCTTACCTCAACAATTTGCATCACTTGCCAAGCATAGGCTTGTTTATAAGCATTGAGCATAAGCATGTTCCACTGTTTGGAGCTAGTTGCTTACTCATGACACTCATTTCCTCCCCTCTATCATAGCATTTATTTGTCTAGGAAAAAACAAAAAAAGACGGGCGGGAAAATAATATTATCTCATACCGACAACAATCGTGTCGCCTTTGAATAGAGCACAAACTTTTGAGTCCAATTGTCATCCAAAGTTTGGGTTTAGCATGACCTTAGGAAGTTGATCTTGTTACTTTGAGTTTACTCCTCTGATTGGTTATTCTTTCAGTCCCTATGGAGAATTTGATTGATGCCTCCTGCATCATGAAGTTTCATCATCAAGTCTATGCTACCAAAGTCCTCCATCTGTCTCACGCTCTTGTTCAAAGGAAGTCTAAAAGCCTATGTTGGCCATTTCTCAGAACTCTTGACTTCGCATGTCGGCCATACCCTCAATGTTTCTCAAAGTTACATGAAGTTGTAGTCCTACCATGCACCTTGATCCTACTTTCAATATAGGTAGGTAACCTTGAACCCAACAGTCGACATCTCGTTATTGGTGCCTAACTATGGGCTTTCCCTTATGTTCGATGGAAATAAATATATTCACACACTGGGATTCATACAGTGTCTTGGATGCCATTAGCCTTATTGGTGGTTTCCTAGCCTTTGTCGGCATTCCTCCTTGTTGGTTGTTATTCAGAGGATCTTTTTTGTGCATTGCTTGCATCTTGTGCATGTGAAATATGCACAGGGTTGTTGTTTCGTGAACATCTTATTCATTCGATCTCTTTCTAATCATGAAGATATTGTTTTGTGCCTTGTACTGACTGATGAGAGATGCCCTAATGCTCTCCTTTCAGCGGGTCTCCTTCCATCGACTTCAACTCATCTATTCTGGAAATGATGCCTAGAGTCCTTTGAGTACCTAGAGGCTTGCAGTCATCAGTGGCAGGTTATCTCGCCATCGACAATTGGGAATACATCAATGTCTCATGATTGATGGAGTCTTCAAGTGTTTGACCTCAACACCCTTATTCACACTTGTAAGAATGTACTTGGTGCCTTGATACCTACTTTCATTATCGGCATTTTGTCTCGCATTTTTTAACGATATACCTTAATGACCGGTAATCAAATGAAGTCTCATTCTGTTCAACATCAATTCCTCTATTCACATAATCTAGACTTGCACCTTCGATGAATAGTGTAGAAGAATTCCAACTTACAATAGCATCATTTCTATTTTTTTGTTGTCTTTCATTGGACCAATACCTATATGACTTCAGTGATCATGGGAGATCAGATTGTACTCCATTGTATACATATATCTTCAGATTGATTTTGAGACTGGTTTTCCACTTGGCCTTGTTCATGACTATGACATCCTATGGCATGTGTCTACTTTGTATTGCCTATTCATGGCCATGAACAAATATTTGGTATATTTCCACATGCATTTGCAGTGTAATTTAGATTGGCATCCATGTGTACAAAGTCATTATGGATTGTAGTATTCTCATGAGTAGCTAACACTTCCAGCTGAGTCTCCATTACTCCACTTCTTCAAATTATAATATATTTCAACCATCGTAGATACTCCTCTGACCTCACACATTAGGGGGCATCTGTTATAGCTAATTTTTCCTCACCCCATGCAACTTGCTTGGATGGCCTTTCCATTTCCCTATGCAGACTTGAAGTCCCCTTTTCACATCCCATTGCCAACAAAGCACATTTTTCCACATATACGCGCCCTACTAGTTAGACAACAAGTGTATACATAGGTTGCTCCACTACATCCCATGTACATTGGTTTTGGTGCTCAAAATTAAAAATTGTGTCGGGTTTCCATGTCACATCATGAGATCCACGATCCTTGACCTTCCATATACTAGAAAAATTTCGACTCTGCCCTTCAATTCCATTTGAAGGCTATAAATTGAGCCATATCCAAGCCATGGAAGAGGAGAGAATTCAATTTTTGAGAGCAAAGATACTCTGGAGAAATTTTCACTTCACATTGAGTCTGCATCCCTTTATCCTTTAAAGTCTGAACTCATTGTTCATCCCCCAAGCTCTTCCTTCTTTGATGGAGAACCTCATTGTCTCCTTTATACAAGCTTGCCTTTGGTGGAGGAATGAAGTGGTGGAGGCCCAGCTGGAAGGGATTTAGTTTCTCGGTTCAAAGATGTACTGACACAGAAGTTTGTCACCTATACACTTCTACTGATTATTTTGATAGAAATACTATTTTCTCGTCCAATTGAGATCTTGCAAATATTTGAATTATTATTCCACGGGCGTATTTGTCATGTATGTTAATGGATTGTGCTATTTTATGTGCTAACATTGTATATTATCACCATATGCTTACGTATCTTGGTTGTTGAGGACAAGTTGCAGGTATAAATCTTTGAGTTGTGTGCTCAACGGTGGTCTTCATCGAACATCCGCACGAGGTAGGCTATTGATCTTGTCTTGTTAGCATTTTCATTTATATAGAATACTTGAGTTTAGAGTTGATTTTTGCGTGTCATTCCGTCTGTTGTGGTTTACCCCATTCCATAGAGATATTTTCCTTGTAACATTTTGGGCTGCCATATACCATTATCTTAGAAAGGGACAATAGGTTCTTGAGTACTTTATGGTCCATTCCATGGTCAATAATGGACACTAAGTTGGACAAATCTATTACCTTCCACCCCAAACCAATGGAAAGACAGAGGTAGTCAATAGGATGATTATGCATATCCTGAGAATGTACAACTCCAAGCATCCATGCACATGGTATCATAGCCTTATTTATGTTCAACATAGTTATAATAGAGCCTTTCACATCTTTATTGTCCACGACCTATTTCAGGTGTACTTAGGGTTCCAACCATCGCCTCTAATCGACGTAGCTCTGTCCATTGCATCTACATAGAAAGAGTCTTGCCATGTTCAAATGGAGGTCGACAAAGCAACCAAATTTATTGAACATGTCTAGCACATCCAACAAGTTCATGGTATTTTGCAAAAATCAAATGCCAAGTACAAGCAGTGACACAATCAACAACAAGTTCCATGTGAATTTTAGTTTGGTGATAAGGTATGGTTGCACTTGTATAAAGATCACCTCACAAGTCCCTATAGGAAGGTCAAAACACTATGATATGGGCCTTACACCATCACCTAGACTATGGGTGTGAATGATTTTGAATTGAGTATTCTACCTTTCCTTGGCTTGCACCTTGTATTTACTGTGGAGCTACTTCAACTATATTTTACATCTCTATTGGACACCTTGGAGGTGGCCAAGCACTTGGATCCTACGTAGCTCAACCCTAACTACATTAAGCATGCTACAATCAACCAAATCATGGACACCAATAAGAAGAACACCTACCAGTAGAACATACAACTCTATTGGGTTGTCAAAGCAGGGTAGCTCCTTCACCAAGGAAAGTGCCTCACAAGGAGTCAGATTCAACAAAAGTTTCTTCATCTAAGGAAGGAATTTAACACAGTGGAGACCATCGCTTCCTAAGGGGGGGGGGGATATTAATCCAAGTGGATACCGATGGCCACCCCCCTCTTCCACTAACTAAAAATAGTTCTACATATTGGCAGTTCTACCACAATTTTCAAGTCTTGAACTTATGCCACATTTTTCACGCATTTCCAATGCTTTTTTTGCAATTGACACTAACTACAAGGCATATTTAACACATATAGCATCAAATAAGCTTTACAATGGTCTAATAAATTCCCCAAACATAGTTTGTATGAAAAATGTACAACCCCGAGAAGTTGGCATATCAATTAGTCTCCTTAGGGCACACATTCCTTTGCCACCTCATCTCATAAGATCAGTGCCTTGAATCTTTTGGGTTCTTACCTCTTAGGGTTTTATTTATCCTAAAATGCAGTTTTACCCTCTTGTAAGGGCTTCTTGTGAATGAGTGTAGCTAACACATCTCTCTTCAAATATAAGTTACAACCATTCTAGCCAATTTGTATTGTTTTGCATGTTGTTGTGGTTCTCTATTTCATTCATCAATAGAACTTGGGTTTCATTATGTTACTATGATTTTTACATAAACTTGGGGTGATTCCACCTATATTTATATCTTTGTTTTGTTCTCACTTAATTCCAATCAGGGTTTCCTTTCCTTTGGCCCCTTTCATCTTTGTCCTTTGGTCACATGTTTGGATTTCCCTCTAGGTTATAAATTTGGGTCATCTTCCAATTGAACTGATCATCCTTTGGTTTCGAACTTTTGATTTAGTCTTTATTTAGTTAGAATACCTCAAATATATTTTTGCACACTTTTGAAGGGGTCCACTTGGTCAAACTATCCTTAACCTTTCTTAGTTTTGGCGCATAGTTTGAGTTATAAATTTTATGTACAATACCACTCATATATCCTATAACATGTGGATCAACTAGGGTAATTTTAAATCATTACCCGTGATATGCCTATGGAACCAATAATTCCACAAATAAATACACATGGGAATATTACCTTGTCCAAAGGTGAGCTTAGCATTCCCTTATGCCCCTAGGGCATTCCCAATTCCAATTAAGTCACCTCTTAGGTATTTGTTAAATATAGTTCCAAATTTTACACTCTTACATGTCACTAGTATATTGAATTGATGCCAAACTTGTGATCTAGCTCTCTTTCTCTCACCTTTCTCACCTCTCACACTCTTGGACTAATTGGATATGTTATCTCCTTCAACCCTTCACCACTTGAAGGATTCTTCAATACATTATTTTCTTTATTGGATTGGCCTCTTCCTTACTAAATTAGTTCATTGCTCTAAGGTGTTTTCAACATTATCTTATCTATCATCTTGGACTTCAAACATCATTGCCTTGGGGAGGGTTCCAACACAATTTGTGAGTGAGGAAAGTACCTTGTAATCAAGGGCACTTTAGTCCCCATGCTTGTATATTAGGGTTTAGTATATTGTGTGGTTGATTGCTTATGTTTGGTTTCATCAATTAAATGTAGAGATAGTACGTCCAAGTTTGTTTTATAGGGGGCTCTCAACACATGTAGGCATGTTAAGTAGGTCTTCTTACCTCTCTTGGATACTCGTTATATGTAATTTTCCCTGGTCCAAGTAGCTTTCCAACTACTTTGATGGTTTAGCTCACAACCTAGTTAAGAGCTTTGGCTCACCTCAAGCAATTAATAAACTCTAGGATCCTCCTCTTGTTTGCTTGTTCACCATGAGTAAAGGGTTAACTTGCTTAATGATTGTTGTTTATTGTGTATATTTAATGGAAAATTAAGGTTAGCTAGGTTGTATATCTCTCCTTTCTCTCTCTCTTATTTCAGTTCTTCATTTTCATTGCAAGCATATTGTTAACTTGTGAATAAATATAAGAAGAATAAACCCTAGTGTGTTTTTATTTCTCTTGTTAATTCATTGCTTCATGTACTTGTTGTTGTTTACAACTTAACATAACTCAACAAATAATCCTCTACATACCTAGACCACACATAATAAACTCCTTAACTCTTAGTTTACATAGTGACCTATTTCTTCTTTCCACCTTATATCCTTCCCTAGTTTTCCTCGTTTCTCCCAAAACCAAGTAGAGACTTTGCTTCCATTCCAAGCATTCAAGCTTGGATCTTCCTCCTTGTGGTATCATGGTGCCTCACCCTAATGATCACACCATGTTTTAGCAATTCCACTATAAAGTTATATTCAACCCTTCCATTTCTTAAGTGAAGGGATTATCTTATCTCTCCATTCTTCTTCACAAGGAAGGTGCTTTACCCAATATCCAAATTGTTAGAATTGTAACCCTCCTCTTGTTCAAACCCATGTCTACACATCTGGGGATCCCAACATCTCCATGTGGCTTGACACATACATCCAGAAGAACGATACCCCTTTATCCCAAACCAATGGCCATTAACCTTCTTCCAAAATAGCATCGACATATTTATCCCCTTTCTCTTTCCTCTTACTTTAGACTCATAAGAAGTCGTTCTTGTTTTCAAACCCAACTCACTCGTTGTTCCCTTCATGGGGAATGTTGTTCCAGAGTCTGTGCTTAAGGCTTAGAAAGTATAGTGTCTAGGCATCCGAAAGTGAGTAAAGGATAAAAAGGGGAAAGAGTCAACCTTCAGGAAGGGAAGCTAAGGTTGATTTCCAGGTTGTCGCTGTCTTGCTTCCAACTGTTCCTGGATGTTTATATCCCGTTCAATCGTGGCCCATGAACGTTCAAGTTCTACTCGAGTGGTGGATGTTTTAAGTATGGTATCAAAAAGGTTTAAAGCGATATGGGTTTGTTCTGATAAGCTGAGTTCAATATTAGGCTATCTTACAATGGGGACAGTCATAGAGGAACAGGAAAATTAAAGGAGAGTTCGAGGTTTTTGATGTTGTATCAATTTGATCTTATAAAAGAGAACTTTTGAATCTAATATTAAAGATAAAGTGCAAACCAAAGGCCTTTTCCCGTAACTGAGTTATATTTTAAATAAATGGTGTGTGAAATGTGAGAAAAACATTAAGCTGTTTATAACGCGAGGCTCCTATCAAGGGAGAATCTCACCCTATAGACAAAAGAAGAAAATAAGATAAGAAGAAATCTGACGAAGCATAAAATATGACAATCTAAAGGGTTCACAGGTCTTGTACCTGCTAATAGCTGATACAGAGGAAAAACTGTAAACGATATAGACGACTAAAAATTGATCACCACAGTAGAGGTTTTACTAAATTGCAGTAAAAACATTCATCAGATACATATATGCGAAATGAAATTGAATATGAAATCACAGAGGAAACAAACTCATAACACAGTCTTGACAGAATCAGGAGTCTTCGGATTACTTTGTATTAATTTTCAAAAGGAGAGAGTCTCTTATTACAATTGACCAAAAAGGGTCCAACCTCTTTTCTTTCTTCTAATTACATATTTATACAACTTCTGCATGCTAGGATCTCAATCATCCCAGGAGTTTTTTCGGTTACAAAAGGAGATTTATGCGTTCCAATTCTCTGCCTTTGTCCTCTTTCGAGCGGATGGATCACCTTCCTTTCTTTAAACTTCGAGTTCTAAAAACAGAACGGGCAGACACATGTCATTATTTGGTGCCCGAAAACTGTCCCTTCGCCTGTTGTGTGCAAGTGACGCACCTCTCCACCAGCTGGGTTATCAACCTGGAAGGTTTCACTTGGTTGTTTGCCTTGAAGGTGTAACAATCATTCACTAACTGTGGCAACCTTCCTCCTACTTGTCAGTCTTTAGTGGTGATAGAACATAACAATACACTTGGCTTTATTAGCCACTTATCCACTTGGACTATATCTATCTGAGTTACCTGTGTTATTTTAGTCTGCTCTCTTTCCTCATTCTCCTTGATGTTGAGTAGGTGCTTGGCTATATCCACCTGGCCCAGTGTCTCGTTGCTGCTTTCACTATCAAGACCCAACAAACTTTCATCTATCTTCCCAAGAGTTTCTTCACAAAAATTTCTCACCTCTTTAGCTCGCTCTCTGCTCTCTGATATATTTCGTTCCCATGCCTTCAGTAAGATGTTACCTCTGGTCTGGTCTGGGATGGAGAGCTTGGAACTATTGCCCACTTCCTTTTTCGTCATGGCTATAACAACCTCTTGGAAAATGACCCGAGCCGCCCCAGCTTCTCTTTCTCTCAAGGAGATGTCTTCCAGCACTCAATCAATGATTTGGCAGAGGTTTTGAATGGTCTCTACCTTAGAAAGTAAATCTTGCTGGGCTGCCGACACTCTTCTTCAAGTTTCTATGGCTTGGGATTGGAATATCTCGATATCTCTCACATGGATTTCGGTGAAATTTAATTTGGCCTATAATTGCCCTATTAACTCCTCTTGTTGGCTTATCTGTGATTGGATGGTCTGGGCCGCCTGCTATGTTTGTTCGAGATCGGACTTGAGTCGTTCGATTTATTTTTGATCAACTGCTCTAGCTTTCTCTCTACCTGTGTTCGCCTGATCTCTGGCAGCTACCTCTGTTGTGGCCAACTTATCCTCCAATGTTTTGATCAAGCAGTTTTTTCGCTTCAACTGTTCTTTTAGGTACATAACAGAATATTGGTTGGTTGTAGCAAAAACCCCCAACATCCCTGCTATCTGAGTTGCAAATTCCTCTTTTTTCATGGCTCTGCCATCAGCAAGGATTTTAAATTTCTTGGCTACCTTGCCTGCTTCTTGATAAAGTTCTTATCTCACAACAACCTTTCTCTTCTTATTGAAGAAAAATTCATTCAGAGGCAACTCTTCCATAATTATAGGTGTTATTTCCTCGCCAAAAATCCAACCTGCATCTGGGATCTCTTTTGTGGAATGTAGGGGAGTAACAGAAACGATGGGGCTGCCGATCTACTTGGATTATTTCCCTGTGGTAACATCCAGGGCTAGCTTGCTTGGAGGGTTGGGGATTTTGGCTTCTTGTTTCGGCCTCTGGTTTGTTTCTTCTTTTCCTAGTGTTCCTCTTGCTCAGGTCCTGAATCTTTGGAGCCCTTGGCCTTCGTTTTCTGTGCATCTGCAACCGGCGGGTTCTTACCCTGTAAGACTAGGGGAAGGCAGCTCCGCTGATGTTCCTGAAATATGAAGAAATCAATCGTCTCCTCGGGCGACAGAGTTTGAATCTGACTGAGAACCTCAACATAGGATCTCTCTCCTTGGAAGACATCATCATGAGGCGAATGCTCATGTTCATACCTTTTAAGGCCACAACTCGCCATGGGATTTCCCACGATCCCGTGTGGGTCATGCTTCTTGAACTCAATGTGGACCAATTTAATATCCTCCAAAGCCGCTACCTCGGCTTTTGCATGTCTGAAATCTAATGAAGAATAAGTATTCAAATGAATGGGGAAGGGTGGCCATACCTTCTTTGAAAATCCTTTAAGCTCTTTGCTTATGCCACCAATCACAGTTTGCCTAGCGATTTAGTGATAAACCAACCTGTCCGGTATGAATAATCGCAGAGCATAGGGAGGAACAGAGGTGCTGAAAACCCTAATGTATGAAAATTCTGCCTCTACATACCAGTCGACCACATTGCTCAAGTTGATGGCAATGCTATTTGAAATCCCGAGCGGTGGGTTTCCGAAGATGTAGACATGCATTGGTACCATTACCCAATTGAAAATTTCATATATGAACTCTGTAGCCTTATCTTCCCAGAGTTTTGAGTGGTAGAAATGGATAGGCTCAGCCTTAGATGGAGTCCAACTCCAGCTCATTAAATTGAAAAACATCATGAAACAAACAACATCCATGATGTAGGCAGACATAAAAAATGAAGCGGCCTTCCCACTCACCTTCTGCATCTGGTACTCAGTAATCCGGCTGGTTAAACTGTCAGATAACAATTTGGCCCAGCCGAAAGAACAGCCTTCAGTGACTGTATGAATCAAAGACACCCACAGGAGGAAAAAATGAGTGGTGTCCTCCTTCCCGTACAACCTACATGTCATCATTGTTATATATTTGAATTGTGGTTCCAGGGAAGAGATGAATAAACTCTGCTATCGTCCGCCCTGAACTTTGCGAGGTGCGAGACCCAATCTTTGATCAGATCAGACAAGCTTATGCCGTATTTCTCGCATTCTTTCTACTTAAAACCTTTCAGAAACTCGGCGTTGTGCGAGACATTTGGTGTGGGTGACAATTGGTACATCACCTGCAAATGTTTTGGTTTGAAAGTCCCAATGGTCACCTTCTGCTCCCCGATAATGGTTCTGGTCGGGATATCCACATGATCTAATGCCCATCGGATCATATCATAATATGGAAGGAGTCGTGGCCTGGCCACTATCTTATGCATCTCTGATTGAACAACGATTTTGTATTTGGTGGCCAAATCGTCCTTCTCATTATCATATGAGTCATCTAAACAGTTCACCAATTCGGACTAAAGAACCTCAGAGACGTATGACCAGGTTCTGACAGAATCAACACTTCGAGGTGAAGTATCAGAAACAGTATCTAAGCCTTGCCCTGAACTCTCAACAATTGCCTTGGAAGCTTTTCGTGGGGCCATGATAGAGGACTCTGACTTAGCTCTCCTGTAGTAAAAATGTGTATACATACAGAAATTAGCCCAGTGAGAAAAACTTCTTTGCGCAAGATAGAAATGAAATTTGAAACAATGAGAGAAAGAACTCTATATCTTGACCATTTAAAACCCCGACGTCCTTACGAACATGACAGTCAAATCATTTTTTGAGAAAGATTTAGCAATAAAAACAAATATCTTCACTTATCACTTCAAATAAATGCTATAAATTTTGACGGGTCGTGACACAAGTTGGTGCAAAAAACATTTAAATTTAACCCATAGACGGTGCGTGTTAATATTTGTATTAATGCACTGATTAATCTGGCTTAGCTTCTTTAATTAGGTTTTCTTTAAACTTTAATCACCCTTTTCGGCGTTCACCGCATCGGGGGATTTCACTCCTATCCTTTGAGCCCCTAAAACCCGAGATCGCGATGATGCAATCTAGTTAAGAAAAAACGTGATCCGGATTAAGTGTTTGATTAATATCGTGATTTCGTGACTCGGGGCGACGAAGGCGTAGTTTCTTGGAAGAGTGAATGTCGAGTCGCGAAACCTCGACATTGTTTAACTACGGTTTAAAATGACTTACCCCTGGCACTAACCTGGGTGACTTTGAAACTATCTCGCAACTTCGCCTATCGGGGTTATGACGATAAGACTTTTGGGGAGAGCGATCGCTGAGACGCAAAATCTCGACCGCACTTAACTAAGGTTTAAGGAACTTTACTCTCGGCGCTAACCTGGGTAAGATTTTAAGGTTGTTTCGCGACTTCACGCATCGGGGCTTGGAAACAGTGTGACTTGTAACTCCTGAAACGCGATATCCCATGGTATAGAAAAGTAAAAAAGCTCTTTCAATAGTTAAATGGCAATGGCCTAGGAGTACAACGACCATCGCCACTTCACATATCAGGACTACTGATATTTTCAGTGTGTAAAGGTCACAAAGTAAGAGACAACTTAAAGGTCAACTTTTGATTTTAAGAATTACATTTAAACTAGTTGAAAAAGGCGGCTTCAACATAGGCTCCAATTAGGGATCTCGTCTCCCTGCAAGACGGGAAGAACAGTAGACCACGTGCCTGTATTGGGTAAATGGAGTCATGGGTTTAATTTCTGCGAAACTTGCTTAAGGAAAGCAGATACAGAGGGAAGAAGAGATTTCGTCTTTTACTTTTGAAAATCTTTTCAACACTCAAATGCGTTTCAAACTCAGCTACAGCCCCTTTCATGACTTTCTCTTTCTCGTTACTGAATTCAGGTCTGCCTTAAGACAATCAAAATAGTCCTAGGAAATCCAACAGATCTTGTGGCTTTTGGCTTGCATCAAACGAAGTTTATTACATGTTTTTCATCGGGGAGCCCTGTCTGAATTTGGGGTGCAGATCGGGTTTCGAGAAAGTTGATTACCAGAGAAGAGTGAGATTCACGTATGACAGCCTTACAGATATCTCAGATATTGCTTCACTGCCAGCGAGCCTGTTCAGTACCCCGGTGAAGTTACCTGACCCTTTTTACTAAATTTCCTTTCACCACTTTGAAATATATTTATGCATTTAAATGTTGAGACGAGGGCAATCATTTATGAATTTCCTTTCATCGTCTCTTTGGACAAGATGGGGGCAATCAAATATGAATTTCCTTTCACCATCTGTCTTATAATTTACTTTTTATAACACGAAGTGGGGGCAATCAGTTTGTATGAGGGATGATATCTGTGTAATATTTGTAATGGAGGTCTCTCAACTTACTTTGATTACTCGGTACCAACCTTCCCTTAACTTTCAAAACACCTTAGCCCGTAGGGAAAAAGGGAAAGATTATTTTCAAGGGCCTTCCTTTGAGCAAGCCTCAATCCTTTGAAACTGTTGAAAAACCTAGAAGAGTCAGGATCAATCTACGCATAGCTTTGTTTAGTAAGAGACCGGGGAGTTGTGAAGACTCACTTACTTTCTAAAATCTGCTTTACAGCTTCCAAAGCTAAAACGTAATCTCTTCTCCCTATGTATAGAACTCGAAAAGAAGCTTGTTTTTTTAAGAAGGTATGTCTACGGACAGAAAAAGGGTGACAGAGAGAGATCTGGGATTTGAAACACAGGGATCATGGATTAAAATTCACTTTGGAACCCTTTCCCGGAGGTGCTTTACTTTCTATGCTTATCTTAATTGCCTCCTATCTTTATCTAGCTGAAACTCTTAGGACCCAGAGTAAGGAGTCATTCTTTTGATAACCATTCAAGCGAAAACATCATAATTATGAGACCGTCACGACGCTTTAGAGACCTTTGTTAAAAGGAAAAGAAAAAGAAAAACTCTTCAGGAATTTGTACCTTTGCCTTACCATTTCGTTTTCTTTTAAAATAACATAAAACTTTTTATATCACCTGTTTTTGATGAATTTAGTCTCCGATATATGACTTTTTGTTTGCTCCTTTCGCTCGTTTGGGTTGCAAGCCGGAATCCTGTAAATATGAAGAGTGCTTTTTAAAGAGCTGAATGTATTGAAAATTTTGTATTTCTATTTCTACAAAAATCACTGACCTAATTAATTAGAGGTGAAAGTAAACTTACCAAAGAGAAATTATGAAATAGATTGAAAACACAAACCGGTATATACAATGGAAATTTTTTGGGAACCAATTATTGCATATAGTGTTTTAAATAACGCCCGTTGACAGGGGCATTAAATATTTTATCGTCCAGATTTTCTAATAGAAACGAATTTTTTCCTTCATGAGCTGTGACTTTGAACAGTCCATGCCATATATGATCGAATTTACCGTGTTTAGCCGAATCTTCCTTTATAGCATCCCATTTCAGGACCAAATCGCCGGGGAGAAACTCTTTGTCTTTTGCCTTACGGTCTAATAACGTTTTCATGTCGTCTTGGTATTTTTGCAACCTTTCGTCCACTTCGAACATGTGTTGTTGTACTTCGATCAGCTAGTTTATCCTTCTCGTGACATGATTTGGTTCTTCTTTCTCGTCTTTTCTCGTCTTGCCACAATTTCATTATGGGAAGCACCAGGTTTATGGGTAATACCACATCAGTCTCGTACACCATTTGGAAAGGAGAAATGCCAATGGATTTTTTTGTGCCTATCCAATTCGCCCATAAAGCGTATTTTAAATGCACATGCCAAGATTTTTTGTTCTCGTTCAACACTTTCTTAATTACATTGATTAGACTCTTGTTTGAAGACTCGGCCAGTCCATTTTCTTGGGGGTAATATGTCGTGGAATGGCCAAGCACGATATTGTATTTTTGGCAAAAACTGATCATAGCCATAGATTTAAAAGCCTGGGCGTTATCCGTGACTATCTTTCGTGGACAGCCGAATCTAGACAAAATGTTTTCTTCTAGGAAATCTATTATCACTGAATTTGTTGCCCTTCTGGTTGGAATAGTCTCCACCCATTTAGTGAAGTAATTTGTGGCAGTCATGACCCATTTGTTTTGAGCGCTAGAATGGGGGTTAATTTTGCCTATAAAATCTAGTCCCCATTGCTGAAAAGGGGCTTCCGTCTTGACCGGAACCATTGGTAGTGCTGGGAGTTTATGCTTGCCTGCGAACAATTGGCAAGGGTTGCAAGTTCTGACTTTGGCATTGACGTCTGAGAAAAGTTTTGGCTAATAATACCTTGCCCTCAGGATTTTATAAGCTGTCGCTCTCCAAGCGTGATGTCCCCCACACACTCCTTCATGGAATTCACTTATGAACTTCTCTGTTTCTGATTCAACCAAACAAACCAACAGGAAGCCAAGTGGGTCTTTCGAATACAATTGACTCTCGGATATACAGTACTTGACCGCACACAGTTTTAGCGTCCTGGCTTTGGATGGGGATAAATCACTCAGGCATTTCAAAGTCAGTAGGTAAGACACTATGTTTTTGTACCAATCAGAGGATGCAAACTTTTCTTCGATTCTGTTGCACTTGTTTGCTCATCGAGCTCGTTCATGTCCTCACCCTCTTCATATCCCTGTAGGCTATTTATACCGAGGGCTCTGAAATTTTATTCAGCTAAGAGTTTAGCCAAACCTTGACCCTTTACTAGTCTCGTCGGTTTTATCTCCAGATCAAATTCTTGAATTTTAGTGAGCCACCGTCCCCTTTTGCCATCACTGTTGGACTGAACCAAAATGTCTTTTACAGAGCTAGTGGGTACGTACACGATTATCTTGGAATGCAACACATAAGTTCTGAAAGCCTTTAATGCCTTCACCATAGCGTATGCTTGTTTTTCAATTATATCGTATTTGAGTTCCGTGTCTCTGAGACTTTTGCTAAAAAAGGCTATCGGTTGTTCGAAACCTTCTTCATTTTTCTGGAGGAGTTCCATGGCAATTGTATGTTCGGAGGTGAACGAGAAAATAAGAAAATCCTTTAGATAGTCAAGGCTTGCCAGGACAGGTGCCTTGCTTATAACCTTCTTGATGCGTGCAAATGATTCTTTGGCCTCTGCTGTCCATTTCACTTCGTTGTTTTTCTTTAACATATATGTGATCAATTTCACAATTTCAACAAAATTTGGGATAAACCTCCTCAAAAAATTTATTTTTCCTAAGAATGACTGAATTTCCTTTACATTTCTAGGAATATTTATTGTGTCTATAGCTTCAACCCTACTAAAATCAATTTTAATTCTGTCTTGAGACACAATATGGCCCAAGAGTTTACCTTCTTGCATGGCAAAGTGAGACTTTTTGGGGTTTAAAGACAGACCAAACCTGCGACATTTTTCAAAAGTTTGCTTGAGATGTATTAAATAATCTTCGTCAGATTTAGAAAAAACGGTTAGGTCATCGAGATAGATAACCACGAACTAGTCTCTTTCGCCGATGAAAGCGATATCCATAGCACGTTGGAAGGTGGCACCTGCATTCATTAGACCAAAAGGCATCTTATCATACATGAATGTACCCCAAGGGGTAGTGAAGGCTGTTTTTTCCTTATCATGTTCATTTACAACATAGTTACCAACTTAATGAGAACTCTCAAGAGTTCTCATTTTTTGGGGGGTCCAATTTTTTACCTCGTTTTTAAAAATGGTGCTAC
>ML779647.1:502620-519187 GCA_009831015.1 Picea engelmannii | reverse complement strand
TTCTTTTACCACATTATAAAAATGTGTCATTTTCATACCCAATTTTAAAATGGGTGCTACCGGTAGTAGTACTTTTCAATTTGATGGTTGATTTTGAGGTTTTGGTTTTAATGGTACCAAGTGATAAAAATACGATTTAAAATAATCTCAAAATTTAACGTTTTGAAAAGAAAAAAAAAGAGTCAAAAACATCTTATTTGTTTTTAGGTGTTGATTTTAAGGTTTTTCAGAGCTATTGTCTAAGTTTTGAAGCCCATGTTTGAAAAATGTTGTAATTTTCACCCCGTTTTAAAAAACGGTGCTACCAGTAGCACCACTTTTTGATTTGGGGGTTGATTTTGATGTTTTTTATGCAAAAATATGGGTTTTTTGGGCCAGAGTTCTCGTTTTAAGGTCACAGTTCTCATTAAGTTGGTAACTATGTTTTACGACAATTTGATTGTACCTGGAGAAACCGTCGATCATCGACATCCTATTTGCCCCAACTACCTTTTCTAATACGTGATCCATTTTGGGCAGAGGGTAGTTGTCTTTGAGGGATGACTTATTTAGATTTCTAAAATCGACACACAGTCTGATCTCCCCGTTCTTTTTTCTAACTGGGACCAGGTTTGCTACCCAATCGAAGTATCTCAGTGGTACTATTATTTTCACATCTAAGAGATTTTTAACTTCCCTTTCGACTACAAGTAATAAGATAGGGTTGATTTGTCTAAGCTTTTGTCTAAAGGGTTTGACACCAGGCTTCAGGCGTATCTTGTGTTCGATCGTGGTGGTGTCGTAGGTTCTCAGTTCTTCATAAGACCAAGCGAAAATGTCTTTATACCGCGCGAGTAACTTTATACTTGCTTTTTACCTCAGGAGGAAGGTATTTTGATATTTTTACCATCCTAGGCTCCTCTTTTGTCCCTACGTCGCAGTCTTCAACCTCTTCTGGTTGGGGTTGTAGAGTGGATTTTCAGGGCATGTCATTCTGATCGAAAAGTCTCTCCAGGGGAATTAGTCCCTTTGGAATCTGATTGTTCTTTAAAATCAACATGCGATGGTTAGCAATTTTTTCTCAGAACTCCTGAGGCTCCTCTCCCTCTTGCATAATCCAGGTATGATCATTTTGGTCCTCCTGGTCAATGTGGGTTTTGGAGAAATCACCTACCATTTCCAGGAACTTTCTGATCTGTTCGTTATCCTCGAAAACCTGCCAGTGTTGTATATTGTTTGGTATGGATGGTCTGTGCCTTACCTCTATGTGGTACTTTAATTTGAAAGCGGTGGGGGGTACAAAAGTTGAAGCCGCTTTAGCCAGTGAATCGACTTGCTGGTTTTCGGCCCATGAGATGAAATGAACCTTTACCGATGAAAATAAATTTTCTATAAGATCCCAGGCGTAATTTTTGTAAGATCTCAATCTTGGGTGCTTGGCCTGGTAGTCCCAATTTATCTGTTTCACTATCAACTCTGCATCTCCGTAAACTTCCAGGTTCTTTATGTTCAACTTCCTGGCAACTTCCAACCCTAAGACTAAAGCATCATACTCACAGACGTTAAATGTGTAGTCTATATCCCACTGAAGCCTGTAAGAGAAAGGGATAACAAAATCATTTTTAGGTGCCACAAAAAGTACTCCTACACCCGCTCCTTCACATGACAGGGCGTTGTCAAAAAACATTTTCCAAATCCCAGTACTATACATATTTTCATATGTCTTTCCTGATTCATTATTTCCTAAGCAATTCTCTTCTGCATAGCTATTTACATCATCATCAAAAGACAAAATACAATTTCCTAGATCTTGATCAACAATATAAACGGGAAAATTGTTAGGATTCTGAGGGTCACTCACTGTGTAGGCTAGCCTCGTTTCCTTGTATAACCGAGTAAGTTGTCCACCAAACACAGGAATCGTGGCGTAGGTCATGTATAGTTGCAGAGACCCACCAAGTTTGGCTCCCCACGACCTAGATAGCAGTAAGCCATACTTCGGGGGTATATCGGCAATAACCACATCCATCAAGATGCTTTTCACTGGGACTTGCGCAAGAGTGACTACTAAATATTTTATCATACCCATGCACTTAACTCTTCTTGAATCGAAAGAGTAGAGATCTCCATAAGGCCTGGTGATCTCAAGGCCTAGTCTATCCATAATAGTTTTGGGCATCACATTATGTGAGGCCCCCGAGTCTAGCATGCAGTTCTGGAGCAGTCGATCATGCACATTCAGAGTGATATAGAAAGGAGCTACGGTGTCTCTAGCACCTTCGAAATGTGGACTGAAAGTGATATTGGGCTTATCATCTTCCAAGTTTATCACGTCAGAGTGACTTTCTAGCTCCGAAAAACCTATCGCTTTGGTCATCTGCTTCCGATATACAAGATTCTTCGCTAATTCTACCAAAGGGATTCCACTACTTTTGTCCATTTCTTTGGTTGAAACCCTGAACTCCTTCTTTTCTAATTTATTTTTTTGTGCTGATTTATCACCCGTGATTTTATCTACCGGTACATGTGTATTAGTTGTCTTGCTTTCCTTTGTTTGGGTCTCAACCTCCTTTACTTTGGGATCTAGTGAGTCTGCCCCTTTTATTTTTCTATTAGATGTCTCTTTTGGGGTGGGTTCGTATACTTCACCTCTAGGGAGAATTTTCTTGGGTTGAGAAGTCAATGCAGGTTTGTTTTTAGGCATCAGGTTATACCTAGGTTGGACCCCAGCCATTACAGAATCGGTCATTTCTTGACATACAACGAAATCAGTGTTGTTTATGTCATCATCTTTATTTGACGGTTGTTGTGTGTTTAAGGACTTCTCATAATATTCTTTGGTTAAAAAAGGTCGAGTGCAGTCGTCACCCAAATTTGTCACATCTTCTTCTAGATCCTCGAAATCTTGCAGGTCATTTCCTCCTATAAAATTTTCATTTTTTAAAGGGGTTTGAATTTTCTGATATTCATTTTTAATCTGCCTTTGTTGATTTTGAGGATCGGGGTTTCTTCTGAAATCCCTCTTAACGAAAGGATCGGCCTTGGATTGATCTAGCTCCATTCTGGAAATCTTATTTGATAACTCCTTAATTATCCTAGTCATATCGTCCATTTTGTCGTCTGTGGATCTATTGGACCCTGAGGGTCCCGCTTGTTCCCTAAAATGTTTGTTTTCTCGGTTTCCCATTTCTACCTTGGTTTTCAACTTTCCAGAAGCCATCATATTAGATTCGATTTCTATGGCATCATCTTGCATTCGGGTTAGGGTAGCCCCCCTCCTTTCTCTCAAAAGAAGTGCGAAATCAGGTTCAAAGGCTCCTGCAAAGGTTACCTTGGCTGCGAGTTGGGATGGTTTAACTTCGACGGGGATCTTATTATATAACTTGTTAAATCTTTGAATGAATTCCATAACAGTTTCTGAAGTCTTTTTCTTGAAAGAGCCGAACTCTGTCAGATAATACAAATGGTCTTTCCTCTCACCCCATTGTCTAAGAAAGGCGTCTTCTAGGGCATCATAGGATAATATCGATCCTACGGGTAGACTTCGAAACCAGGTTCGTACCTGTCCTTTGAAAGTTTGAACAAACAACCTCGAATACACGTCTTCATGTTCGAGACCTAGGATATCAACGAACTAATCAAATAAGTTTATATGTTCGACTGCGGTCAAGTCACCTTCCCCTGTAAATTTAGGTAAGTTTTTTATATAATTTTCAGGAAGGTCGTGGAGAGGGACGGGTAGGACCAAAGGCGCATATCTCGCAACTACTTTAGCGAAAAATCTGGGAGGCGGGGGAGGCGCTTGGCCCCCCGCTCCTCCTCCTGGAGCCGCTCCACCTACTCCTCCGGAGGCCACCATCGGTACTACTGTATAGGGAAAAGGTGTGTTATATAGGGGGTTCTGGAAGACTAAAAGTGAATTTCTAGTTTCTTCTAGAGACGAGAAAAGCGAAGACGTGTGAAAAGAGATGCGAGGACTTGGCTCCTCAGATTTGCAAGAGATGTAATCAGGGGAACCCGCGAGTGTGTAATTTGAGTATATGGTATACTCTTCGAGACTTGGTGAGGTCGTGAAATTTAACGGAAGAGTCGGCGGGATATCGATCTCTGATAAATTCACTGCGGGGTTTTTACCTTTGTGTACGCCAAAGGTTGTCGGATGGATTTCACTTTTAACCTCAGAGAGATTTAAATTTGGATTGATGGTTTCGAGAGGGGAACTGTGCGAAGTTGAAGGTTCAAAAGAATACTTGGTCTTGGGTTGTGGGTACTTAAGCTGGTAGACTGTAGTATTTGGCTTAAGGGAACCTCTTGTTTTCAATATTTTTTCGGGATTGAAAATGGGCATGGTCTGTTTACCCTTCGGGTTTTGTCTGGTGTTCCTTCAACTAGATGCCAACTTATTTAAACTTGGAGTTGCCAAGTGAAAGATAATAAAAGCCTTTAGAAGGTGTTCACTCTTTGTTCACTATCAAAGGGAAAAAAATGCAAAAAAATGTCGTTCTTCCCAGGGAAAAGGTTTCGTAACTCCGTCCCCGGCAACGACGCCAGAAAGATGTTGTTCCAGAGTCTGTACTTAAGGCTTAGAAAGTACAGTGTCTAGGCATCCGAAAGTGAGTAAAGGATAAAAAGGGGAAAGATTCAACCTTTGGGAAAGGAAGCTAAGGCTGATTTCCAGGTTGTCGTTGTCTCGCTTCCAACTGTTCCTGGATGTTTATATCTTGTTCAATCGCGACCCATGAACGTTCAAGTTCTACCCTGGTGGTGGTTGTTTTAAGTATGGTATCGAAAAGGTTTAAAGCGATATGGGTTTGGTCCGATAAGCCGGGTTCAATATTAGGTTGTCTTACAATGGGGACAATCATAGAGGAATAGGAAAATTAAAGGAGAGTTCGAGGTTTTTGATGTTGTATCAATTTGATCTTATAAAAGAGAACTTTTGAAACAAACAACGTCCATGATGTAGGCGGACATAAAAAATGAAGTGACCTTCCCACTCACCTTCTGCATCCGGTACTCAGTAATCCAGCTGGTTAAATTGTCGGATAACAATTTGGCCCAGTCAAAGGAACAACCTTCAACGACTATATGAATCAAAGGCACCCACGAGAAGAAAAAATGTGTGGTGTCCTCCTTCCCGTACAACCTACATGTCATCATTGCTATATATTTGAATTGCAGTTCCAAGGAAGAGATTGAATAAACTCCGTTACCATCTGCCCTGAACTTTGCGGGGTGCGAGACCCAATCTTTGATCAGATCAGACAGGCTTCTGTCGTATTGCTCACATTCTTTATGCTTAAAACCTTCCAGAAACTCGATGTTGTGTGAGAAGTTTGGTGTGGGTGACAATTGGTACATCACCTGCAAATGTTCTGGTCTGAAAGTCACAATGGTCAGCTTTTGCTCGCTGATAATGGTTTTGATCGAGATATCCACATGATCTAATGCCCATCGGATCATATCATAATATGGAAGGAGTCGTGGCCTGGACGCTATCTTATGCATCTCTGATTGAATGACGATTTTGTATGTGGTGGCCAAATCATCCTTCTCATTATCGCTGGAGTCATCTGAACAGTTCACCAATTCGGAATGAAGAACCTCAAAGACGTATCAAGGTGAAGTATCGGAAACAGTATCTAAGCCTTGTCCTGAACTCTCAACAATCGCCTTGGAAGCTTTTCGTGGGGCCATGATAGAGGACTCTGACTTAGCTCTCCTGCAGTAAAAATGTGTATACATACAGAAATTAGCTTAGTGAGAAAAACTT
Source organism: Picea engelmannii (assembly GCA_009831015.1). NCBI lineage: Eukaryota > Viridiplantae > Streptophyta > Pinopsida > Pinales > Pinaceae > Picea > Picea engelmannii. The sequence continues at coordinate 513,435 of ML779647.1, read as the reverse complement.
CTTTGCGCAAGATAGAAATGAAATTTGAAACAATGAGAGAAAGAACTCTATATATTGACCATTTAAAACCTTGACGTCCTTACGAACAGAATGGTCAAATCGTTTTTTGAGAAATATTTAGCAATAAAAACAAATATCTTCACCTATCACTTCAAATAAATGCTATAAATTTTGACGGGTCGTGACACAAGTTGGCGAAAAAAAATTTAAATTTAACCCGTAGACGGTGCGTGTTAATATTTGTATTAATGCACTGATTAATCTGGCTTAGCTTCTTTAATTAGGTTTTCTTTAAACTTTAATCACCCTTTTCGGTGTTCGCCGTATGGGGGGATTTCACTCCTATCCTTTGAGCCCCTAAAACCCGAGATCGCGATAACACGATCTAGTTAAGCAAAAACGTGATCCGGACTAAGTGTTTAATTAATCAGTGTTTAATTAATATCGTGATTTCGCGACTCGGGGCTACGCAGGCATAGTTTCTTGGAAGAGTGAATGCCGAGTCGCGAAACCCCGACATTGTTTAACTATGGTTTAAAACGACTTACCCCTGACACTAACCCGGGTGACTTTGAAACTATCTCGCAACTTCGCCTATCGGGGTTATGACGATAAGACTTTTGGGGAGAGTGATCGCCGAGACATGAAATCCCGACCACACTTAAATAAGGTTTAAGGAACTTTACTCTCAGTGCTAACCTGGGTAAGCTTTTAAGGTTGTTTCACGACTTTGCGCATCGGGGCTTGGAAACAATGTCACTTGTAACTCCCAAAACACGATATCCTGAGGTATAGAAAAGTATAAAAGCTTGTTCAACGGTTAAATGGAAATGGCTTATGAGTACAACTGCCATCGCCACTTCGCATATCGGGACTACTGATATTTTCAGTGGGTAAAGGTCACGAATTAAGAGACAACTTAAAGGCCAACTTTTGATTTTAAGAATTACATTTAAACTAGTTGAAAAAGGCGGCTCCAACATGGACCTTGCAATATTTTCGCACAACCATGGAATGATTGAGTCTTGGATCCAACCTCCAGTGGTTCCTCTAGATCCTTGAGTCTCAAAACTTGTGTGAATACCCCAAAACTTTCCTCAAACTTACACTTCAACCATCCAACCAAGACAAGTACGAATACAACCTCAACAAAAAAATTGTCTCAAACTCAACCCATTTGGACTCAATTAGACTCCCAAAAATTTAAAAACTAGAGCTAAGGGAATGTCAACTATGTGCCACATTCACAACCTTGTCAAATGCCACCTTACACTTCGATTCCCCATTCGATATTTCCTCCTCATCCAAGTGTGAATCCAACAATGCTACAACCCCCAAACCAAGGGTTCTTTCCATCTATGTCACAACCCTTTCACCTAGGTTTCAACTCAAAAAACACATGACCTTTTATCCAAGGTCAAATTATAGAGTGAACTCAATATAAATATATATATTTTATTATTTTAATTCATGACTATTATATTGATGCACAACCGCATTATATACAAATAGGGTGAAATAGTCATAACTCTTCATATGGTCATGATATACATTGGACTATAATAAATTATTGATTATTAGGTATATTACAAGTTATCCCCTCTTGAAATGCTTTGTCCTCAAAGCATGGATAAACTCAGTATTGTGAACCGAATACTTCAGTTTTGCAAGTATTTTTTTTCTTTTATTTTTTCGATAGGCTCCTCCACTTGGAAAGCATTAGCTGTCATGTAATGAGCAAGGATCTATTGGGTCTTTGCATGGTGAAAAATCAAGATGTTTGGTCATAGCCTTAAAAATAGACCACATAAAGGCATGAAGGACCTGGAGATTTTGTAGGCCCTCATATGGGGTATTAAATAAATGAAAATGTAAGTAACCCCAAACTAGTATTGACCTATTTATCCCCTTTCTCTTTCCTCTTCATCTAGCCTCATAAGAAGTCATTCTTGTTTTCAAACCCAACTCATTGGTTTCTCCCTTCATGGGGACCTTGCAATATTTTCCCACGACCATGGCATGATTGAGTCTTGGATCCAACCTCCAGTGGTTCCTCTAGATCCTTGAGTCTCAAAACTTGTCCAAATACCCCAAAAATTTCCTCAAACTTACACTTCAACCATCCAAACAAGACAAGTACAAATACAACCTCAACAAAAAAATTGTCTCAAACTCAACCCATTTGGACTCAAGTAGACTCCCAAAAGTTTCAAAACTAGAGCTAAGGTAATGTCAACTACATGCCACATTCACAACCTTATCAAATGCCACCTTACACTTCGATGCCCCCTTCGATATTTCCTCGTCATCCAAGTGTGAATCCAACACTGTTACAACCCCCAAACCAAGGGTTCTTGCCATCTATGTCGCAACCCTTTCACTTAGGTTTCATCTCAAAAAACACATGAACTTTTATCCAAGCTCAAATTCTAGAGTGAACTCAATATAAAAATTTATATTTTATTATTTTAATTCATGACTATTATATTGATGCACATCCGCATTATATACAAATAGGGTACAAGAGTGATAACTCTTCATATGGTCATGATATACATTGGACTATAATAAATTATTAATTATTCACATACATATAATATTATTTTAGGTATATTACAAGCTATCCCCTCTTGAAATGATTTGTCCTCAAAGCATGGATAAACTCAGTATTGTGAACCGAATACTTCAGTTTCGCAAGTAGTTTTTTTTTTCTTTTTTTTTGATAGGTTCCTCCACTTGGAAAGCATTCATTGTCATGTAATGCACAAGGATCTACTGGGTCTTTGAATGGTGAAGCGTCAAGATGTTTATTCATAGCCTTAAAAATAGACCACATAAAGGCATGAAGGACCTGGCGATTTTGTAGGCACTCATATGGGGTATTAAATAAATGAAAATGTAAGTAACCCCATTGATATAAGGTCTAATCCACCTCCTTTAGACCAGGAATGTCCTCAACCTTGATGTTATTCCTAGGAATGTATGCTTCTTTCTTTTGAATGTCAATGCTTGAGTAGACAATATGGCAATTAGAAAATTCCCTTATCTTTTTGTCTAATGTATGTTGCTACCACTGAATCATAGATAGTAGATATGTGTAAGGCAACTTAGGATCAATTTGTTGTTCCATCGGGATCATTCCATCATAATCCTTAATGCATCCATTCCATCACTCCTTCTCCGACTCAATATCCTTTGTGAAACCATGTTTATTGAAGTAGCCAACATTGTGATTGTCAAAATATGTTAGAAAGTGTATTAGCATGTCCACATCATGTGCATGTTGTTTCAAGTGATTCGTCGACCTTGTCCCATAGCCTTTTACTTGTTCATTTGTGGTAATAGCACATAAGGTTATTTCTCCAAATGTTTGACTAAGATAAGGGCAATAAGAGATACCCCCAACAAATTGATTTTGCTCTATGATCATCATTGACTTGTGGCTCATATCCATTACAACTTTAACAATATACTCCGTTGGCATATTTGGAATTTTCCTTGCAAATATATAATTTAATCCAATAATCTATATCATATGTTGATCAATTCCATCATTACCGAAACATGTAAGTTTAAGTCGATCTACATCTTCCTCTCTCTTAAGGGATTCTTCTCTAGCACAATAGGCTCCATCGATCTGAATGTGATCAGTGGAATAAGGCTTATTACCTTCCTCTTTCATAGCACCGAGTAAAACAATATACTTGGAAGGAACAACTTGGGAATTGTTGGCAGAGATATTATTGTTGTCGTTGTTATTACTGCTAATCTTCTCTTCCTTGACTGTGTATAGATTTGGCTAAGTTTTAACAATGGTGACAACCACAACTCCAACAACACCAACCTTGGTTTTAATATTGTGGTAGTTATGAGCGTCATTTTCCAAGCGAGCGTTGATGAAGGTGCACATGGAATCATGGTCATTGTTGGAGTCACCTTCATCATTGAAATCCTCTAAGTCGTTGGTGTTGTTAGTGCTCATGTTGTCTGGCTATGACTAGTTTCCCCCATTGAGGCGGTAGTCATCCTCATTAGAGGTGAGGACATTGTATCAAATCTTGGGGAGTGAGGAGGGGTGCTAGATATGCAAGGGATTTTCCACCTTATGGTATTCAATAACCCAAAATATGTGTTGCAAGGGTGGAGATGAAAACATTCCACTACTTGTTCCCCCATAAAAAAACACTAATGGTTGTATCTACCACAAGTTGTGTGTCGTCTAAAGATGGAAGATATTGAGAAGGGATTGGTCCAATTGAATACATATTTGTAATCACAACAATTCTTTGAGAAATTTTGGAAGCAACCATTATAGGTCGTTGAGTAACAATAGGATCAATAAGCTCAAGCAGTCTACTACAATACAATAATTGTTGATGTCAATCTCTTTCTAAATCTTCATTGTGCATAGTAATGTCTTCTGGAAGCCACCTCAACACCATAGCAAAAACTTTTGCATGTATTGGACTCTGATCACATAGAGAGACAAGAGTTGGTAATAATCTCTACCATAGAGGAATCCCTTCACTCCTTACCTCCTTTACTACAAGTGTTGCTTTATGGCTCTTTAATACCCATGCTTCATGAGGTTTTACTTCTTTAGAAACCATGTTAGCTACCATCTTTCCAAAGTGTCCCCTTTCTTCAATGCTGAGCTCCTCCCATCACAACCACACTAGATGTTATAGCATTTTCAATCCATAATGATGAATTTCAAAAGACCAATCTCGCGTCACCAATGTAAATGAAGTATTTGCTAAAAGGTAGAAGGTAGCAAGATAGCAAGATAACTTATAATCAAGATAGAAGGTAGCAACCTTCCTTGCTTCAATAGAGGAGCTCTAATCCAAGGATGTAGTTGTAGCATGAGATACAATACTCACCTGGTTGCTTCCATTGTCCATCAATTCAATTGCTACTACTTTTTCCCACTCTAAATTGAGACTTATACCTTCCAATTCAACATGATTTTCCACATGTAAATTATCATCTTTGTGGTCCACCAAATTGTTTCATACTGATAAATTGGTTGTTGAGATTTTTGCGTTGTATCCCTGATCATATACTGATCCCACATCCGTTCTATTGGGATTTAGCAACCCAACAACCCACATTATTTACAAATAGGATGTAAGAGTCGTAACTCTTCATATGGCCATGATATAAATTGGTCTATAATAACTTATTGATTATTCACCTACATCTAATCCTATTTTAGGTGTACTATAGAGTGCATGATCCAAGTGACCATCGAGGTTGCCATCATTTCAAAATTATTACTAAACCTTCTCAAATTTATAACAATTTTGCAAGTATTGAACTCTCAGTGCATTTTTCGAGCCCTTTCCCATGTGCTTTTGGAAATTTTAACACCATATTTTGTATGCTAGGCCAAGGTTTCCAAATACACAAAGCATGGAATAATCCTTGTAATAGGACAAATAATGGCAAGAACATAGTTATCATATAAAACTTATGGCCTTGAGAAGTCAACATACCAACTAGGCTCTTCGGGGCCTGCATTCCTTTGGTTGCCTTAGCTCCTAGGTTTAGGGTCTTCAAATCATAGGGTTTTTACCTCATGCAATGTTTAACATTATGATAAAATGTATTCTTAGCTTGTTATTATGGGATTTTTGTGGATGAGTGTAGTTGTCACCTTTCTTCTCATATATAAGCTACTACCATTCTAACCAATTTGTATTGTTATGTGCACTGCAATGTTTTTCACCATTTAATTCTTTAATCAAATTGGGTTTCATTGTAATACTCTATTTTAAATATTTTATCTTTTGTTCTCTCTAAAATATTGTGCATTCTTTGATTTCTTTCTTGACCTACTTTGGATCATTCACACTATGAAACAACCTCAAATCTCAAACTTTCAAGGAAGTTTAAATCCAAGTGCAAATATGTTCAACAATGGTCCTCCCTATAACTATAGCAAGGGACCTCAAACCTCTTTTAATTTAGGCGGTAGTGAAGGTCTACCACTTTCAAACAACAATAATAACCCTTTTGATAAGTTCTAAAACTAAAACTCAAACAATGGGAAGCGATGGAGAGGTGATCTAGATGGACTCCTCCAAGCACTCCTTCGCTCACTTCTTTACAAAAACATCCAATCTACATGTAATGGCAATGGGCTTCCTCAAAACCCACCCAAATTGCCAAAGTTTAGTGATGCCCCTAATGAATACCCCGAATATCACATTAAATCCTTCTCTTTCACTTGTGTTGAGTTTTTGTACGACAATAATATCACCATAAAGTCTTTTTTATGTTCCCTAATAGGAGATTCCCTCCATTAGTTTTATCATCTTCCAAAAGAATATGTTTATAGTATCTAGAACCTTATCAAGTAATTCATTCAACATTTGAACATACCTAAACCTAACTGGTCCAACCTCCTCATATTATTTATCCTTAACTAATCAGACAAGGAATCTAATCCTACCTTTTTGTTAATGGAATAACTCTACATGATTCCATGGCCAACCTCCATGAAATTCACCTATTTTAACTCTTTGTTAACATTCTACATCACGAAAAAAAATGAAGCTTTACACTAAATACTCTCTAACAACTAAAGATGTAGTTGTTTAAACCATAATTGAAAATACACATGTAAAAGCCTCCATAGGTGAAACCAAGACTAAAACTTATAAAAAAATATGCAATTGATGATGGGGTAACAAAAGCACCACCACCTAAGGATGAAACTTAGATAATCCTTCAAAGGAAAACAAAAGAGAAACATGATGCCTCAACTTATAAAATCAACATGTAGTGCAACTACCACAATTTTAACACTCGTAAAATTGAATATTGTCGAGCCCTTAAATGAAAAACAAAAACAAATAAGAGCCTAATTTATCAATCTCCTAAACTAAAAATTGGTGTTGTAGAAGCTAATGCTAAGATTGGGATCTAAAAGGACCCTATGCCTGACCATGATCTCCCTGAGACCAAAACATTTTCTCATAAGAAAAAAAAGGTTCACCCATAACCTAAACATGATTCTTCCAACAAGGAAGAAGAAGATAAAGCCCCTCCCAATCCCTCTAAAAAGATGGCTCCTTCTAACCCTTCTACTAGTTATCTTCCTCCCAAATCGATAGAGAAAACCCACGTCATAGGGAGTTTCCATAATTCAACTTATTAGATTGGTTTCATGGTCATGTATTTCCCTAAATGGGCTCACCCCATGCCTAACATAATTAACCTTGATATCCTCCATGTTCATTGGGTTAGCTCCACCGTGATTAACCTAACTTGTGACCTTCCTATCCTCATCAATGTTGATGAGTCCTTTTCATTATATTGGAGCTATATCCAAGACATGCTATGGGGGATCTATAGAGCCTCATCATCTCCCCCCCCCCCCCCNCTCATGTTACCCACATAGGCCCTCATCCCACCTCCTCTCCTTATTCTGATATGTATGCCTTATCCCCCCATATCTCTTGAATGTCCCTCATATACATCCTTCAAAGCCTCCCTGACCAAAGGCACCTACTGATCAAGGTCCTTGCATGTATTCTCTATGGCTTAATCACATTGGCATCCTCAACACATTCGTCATGCATATATGTCACAATAATTGCATCATTAAATGTGTCATAGTTGACCCAAGGCATGTGATTAACATCATATCAATTATTGTATACCATGCCATCTATACTACCCACTTCTTACATGCCTCTTGGACCCTTGATGAATTTAACAAATCCATGACCAAGCCCCTCAAAATTATTATTGTTCTTATAACTCTTGGCCCCAATACCAGCTGATTATATGGATTGTAACATGTATATTCATTACTTTTTGAATATAAGTTTTTTTTTCTTAGAAAAAAAAAACACTCTTGGACCTAAGACAATGGACACCCATTTTATTTTGCTTCAAGAGTATTTGGAGTACAACATACTTATCATATACCCTTGGATAGATGTTAAAATGTTTGTCCCTTGCACCTTTGTGAGGGAGCTCTAGTTATTCCATGAAGGTAATACCCTCTTCAACATCATTCATGATCTTACTAGTCTACCCCCAAGGTAATACCCTAAGTCTACCCCCAAGGTGCAAACCCTAGTTTCCGTTTTCTAGTCTCCTACCTCTATTCCTATGGAAGTTTGTCTTTTCTATATGAACCCCCCCTCTAATTTGTTACTTTCTCATATATTCATTGACTTGGATGCAAAAGTGTCGAGCATTAGTTCTCACACCCTCTAGGGTTACTTCTCTTCCTAATCTCCCCTCCTACCTTGACCCACATAAAACAATTATAATTGTCCTTTTCTCTCCTCCTCCTCGAGGATTCTATCTTGTCCCTTCACTTTTACCACCATGGTACTCACCTCATATTGGTTTTTTAGGGTAACACCTCCAAGTGTTTCCCTTGAAAATCAATAACACCCCCTTAAGGTTCTCCTCCTATTTTTTGTCGCACCTTCACTTTACCTCTTTTTCTCACCGCCAATTCTTTTTTTAATCCTTTTTGGTCTCCTCCCTTTTCTTCCCCTTACCCATTCATGCATTCTCCTCCAAGTGCCTTTGTCACTACCAGTCTATCTCCTTAGGATATGACCTAACTTGAGGTCAATAGTCCTGATAGGAATTGATTAACTTGTTTCCTTCACATATTATGCTAGGTGACAATATTCGTTAGCAATTTGTCAGATTTTGACTAATATGATGTCACCCCAACCTCATTGTCATCTCCTGCTCCCTATATTCTCTTGAATTTCCTATTGTTTTTCATTTGTCGACATATTAAGGGTTTCCTTCGCTTTCCTCTTTTTCCCTCATCAACCTATTTAGAGTTTTCAACTTTCACCTCTTTTGTCTTCATTAACTTATTCAACATTTCCTCCTCATGCCTCTTCTTCCCTTACTCCACCCTTAGGGTATGGTGTCATGTATCCTCTTTTCCTTATACTAGCCTCTAATGGGAGACTACTCATGGATAAGAATGCCATTGGAATATGGAGAAAGAAGAGATGATGGATTTCTCACAATATCCCCATCTTTTAATGGAAATGTCGTCTTCCCTACTTGAGAAGAAGTGATTGGCTCATGGAAAGATATTTAAGAAGGGCCAAGGTTCTCCAAAGAGGATTTAAAATAACTAGGGTTTTGAGAGGTAAATTTTCAAAAAAAAATCAATGAGAAATCATTCATCCCCCAGGGTTACATCTTTAGCCGTAGGTCCTTCACCTAAATGATATCTCCAAGGTTCTCTTCTGATTATATCTATGGTTATTTTAATGGGGAAATGAACTTTAGGATTAAAAATGTATTAGGAATGATAGGTTTTTTTATGGATTTAAATGTCAATTGTGGATTTGATCTTGGAAAGGTTTCCCAACACATGCGTGGTGGTCCCTCTCCCTTGATTGTCAATGCTCTGTGTTGGCAAGGAGGGATCAAACCTTGATTTTCCTTGCAAGAAAGATAAGGCTATTAATTCTAAAACACATAAAGTAAATGTGTTTGACTCAACGTCTAAATCTCCTTTTCTAGTTTTGAGCACATAGATTTTCAAAGACAGTCTTGTAGTGAATGAAAAACAATTGTACTTCAAGGGAAATATTTTTTCATCCCATAGGGAACACATCCCAACAAATGATAGATCTAAAAATTACTTAATCACAATATATTGATTGTAGTCATAAATTTTCCCACTTAGCTTCTATATGTTTGTCAAATCACTTAAGAAAATTAGCTAGCTATTGATGAGAAATATGCATACAAAAGAACCCTAGAAACTACTCGCTTACCATGAGATTATAAGTTGAAAATTAGATTCGTAAGTACACAAATATTGGACATCAAAGCACTCTTCATATATACATAAGAATGAATTTATAGGTAAATACCATAAACTTATCCAAAGTTGGTACAAAATAGTCCATCTAGCTTATCACAAGTTGGGACTCTCCAATGCTATCCAAACCCTAGCTAGGGAATCCATCATAAATAACAAACCTTGAATAGAAATAAAAGTCCCAAAAAGGCATCCCAAAAAGTTATATAGTCATAACAAAGGCTCCATAACAAGTTATCATCAACACCAACAAGTCCACCCTTGATCCTTCACCAAGCTTGTCTCACACAAGCTCTCCAAACAAAGTGCTCCAAGCCTTCTCTAAGGTTTCCTTTCCACAAACCCTAGGTCTTTCTCATACAAGCACCTAAACCCTCTAACTTCAAGTCTTATATATGACATGACTCTCACAAACCATGGTGCCTTCCTCCATTGCATAAAGACAAGTATAAAGACTCAATACAAGTTCATATTCAAGGAACAAAAGACCTAATGAACTCTCACATATATAAGACAATGTTGATGCGAATGGGATTAATGAAAATAAAGAATTTGTCCTCCCTTTCTATATAATAGGTGAGGAAAGGAAACAATAGTAAAGTTGACAGGTCCATAAACAACTATCTCAAGCAACCTAGCTAATCACTAGTCAAGTCCACATGTGAAGCTCTCCAACAAGGTCCAATTGTAATGGCAGAATTAATTTAAACAACCATTGAATTACAACACAACAGTAAAATTTAAAAATTACTTCATTAGCACATTCGCAATTCAAATTCATCATCATAATAATAATATTTAATAACAAATTTTTATACAAAACAATGCATATCTTGGTAAAAACCTGAACCTGATGCTATCAACCTGTGTTTGCCCGCCGCTTGCTTCCTTCCTGCTTCTGGAAAACACTACCCAAAACCGTCCTCCCTGCCAACTAGGTAGCTCCCTAGCCCCAGGATATCAATGGATATCCTGGCCCTCCGTGC
>ML779647.1:477060-492426 GCA_009831015.1 Picea engelmannii | reverse complement strand
TGGAAGACTTTATAGCTGCCTTTGAGCGCCTGGCTTTTAGAATATAGGGCATGTATGATGCCTTTTTTCGATAGTGTTTTATCAGCGGCCTCAAGGATGAAATTCGGGCCCATGTCCTCATGGCTCGGCATGAGATTTGGGTGGAGGCTACCAAAAGAGCTAAATAAGCGCAACAGGTTGTATCTTCTCAAAACCGCAAACCCTCCTTCATCCCTCACCCTAAACCAGTAAATCCCACTACTCCCTCTGCTCCACTAAAGATCCAAAAATTGACCCGGGCTGAAATGGCTGAACGCCAACTCAAAGGCCTTTGTTATAACTGCAATGACAAATATTTCCCGGGCCACAAGTGTAAAGAACAAAAGCTTTTAATGGCCATCTCCGAGGAGATTTCGGAAGAAGATGAAGAAACTCCCTCTATGTCTGAATCACCTGAAACCACTGACATAACCCCTCCCTTAGACCCTCCCGAAGTAGAACCAGTCATTTCCCTCAATGCTCTCACTGGCTTCTTCACTCCCCAAACCCTCAAGCTAATCGGTTACATCAAGCATCGGAAGGTCATCATTCTGGTTGATAGTGGCAGCACCCATAATTTTATTCATTGCCGCATTGCCCAAGAAACTCATTACTACATCCATACCGTCAATAATTTCCAAATCATGATTGCCAATGGTGGTTCCATGAAATGTGGAGGGCGTTGTGAAAATGTGCATCTCCAAATTGGTGACTACCACCTGAAATCCCATATGTTTGCTATCGAAATGGGAGGTTGTGACATTGTGCTGGGTGCAGACTGGCTAAGGACTTTGGGTCCCATTCTCATGGATTTTAAAGACTTAACCATGCAATTCAACCAGGAGGGCCACCAATATAAGTTCCAAGGCATCATTACTAGTTCACCTGAGATCATTAGTTGCCATCGCATGGAAAAGCTGCTCAAAAAGGGTCATTCTGGTGTTATCGCCCAACTCCATGCCATACAAGCAACAGAGACACCCTTGGTACTGCAGGACCTCCAAGCCATCCTTTCTAAACATCAATTGGTCTTTTCCACTCCCCAAGGCCTCCCTCCTTCCCGTGGTGTTCATGATCATTCCATTTCCCTTGTACCAGGAAGCCTTCCTCCCAATATTCGTCTGTATCGTCACCCCTTTTCCCAAAAAAATGAAATTGAGAAAATGGTCCAGGAACTCCTTAATGCAAGCGTTATCCTCCCTAGTACAAGCCCCTATTCGTCTCCTGTGGTCATGGTCCTGAAGAAAGAAGGTTCTTGGTGAATGTGTCCTGACTTCTGTGCCCTCAACAAACTTACCATCGAAGACAAATTCTCCATTCCTATCATTGATGACCTCCTGGATGAATTGATTGGTGCCCAATTCTTCACTAAACCGGATATTCGTTTGAGCTACCACCAGATACGTATGAAAGAGGCAGATATTCCCAAGACTGCCTTTAGAACTCATGAGGGCGACTATGAGTTTTTGGTCATGCCCTTTGGCTTGTGTAATACCCCCTCCACCTTCCAAAGCCTCGTGAACCATGTCTTTCGTCCTTTTCTCCGCCATTTTGTCTTAGTTTTCTTTGATGATATCCTCACCTATAGAAAAACCTGGACAGACCATCTTGCTCATGTGGATCTAGTTCTCCATCTACTCTCTCAGCACCAACTTTTCCTGAAATAGTCTAAATGTGCTTTTGGTGCCTCAGAAGTAGAATACTTGGGTCATCTGGTTGGCAAAGATGGCGTTAGGGTGGATCCTAAAAAGATTGAAGCTATGCAAGACTGGACTCACCCAAAGACTTTTAAGAGCTTGCATGGATTTCTAGGCTTAACAAGGTATTATCGCAAGTTTGTCAAGAATTATGGGAAGATTGCAGCACCTCTCACTGCTCTCCTCAAAAAGAACTCTTTCACTTGGACTCTAGCTATTGCTCAAAATTTTCAAACCTTGAAGATGGCCATGTGCACCACTCCAGTCCTCGCCCTTCCCGATTTCACAAAGACCTTTGTGTTGGAATTTGATGCCTCAGGGAAAGGAATTGGTGTTGTCCTTATGCAAGAGGGTCGACCTTTGGCCTTTACCAGCAAGCAACTATCTAAAAGAAATATGGGCAAATCCATCTATGAAAAGGAAATGTTGGCTACTCTGCATGTCGTGGATCTGTGGTGTCCTTATCTATTGGGGCAACAGTTCCAAATTAAGACAGACCATCAAAGCCTCAAGTATTTTCTGGAACAACGTATTTCCTCCCCAGAACAACAAAAATGGGTGACTAAACTCTTTGGATATGATTATGGGATCATTTATAAGAAAGGAAAAGACAATGTGGTTGCGGATGCACTTGACCGAAAATATGAAGATGAAGGATCCTTTTTTTCTCTTTCATTCATTGTACCAGATTGGCTCCAAGCCGTTCGCAAGGAATGGCTACAAGATCCCAAAGTTCGCAGTTGATCCAGCAATTGCAGTCCAATGCTCCAGCTTCCCCAGGGTACTCTTGTCTCCATGAGGAACTTCGATACAAAGGCCATTTGTATTTAAGTAAACAATCAAAGCTTAAATCCATGATACTTTCTGAGCTTCATGCTACACCCACAGCAGGGCACTCCGGGTTCACCAAAACCTATGACAGGGTCAAACGTTCCTTTTTCTGGGATGGTATGAAACAAGACATTCGTAATTTTGTAGCTGAATGTGATGTGTGTCAATGAAACAAGGGAGAAACAGTCAAATTGTTGGGCACATTAAAACCGCTCCCGATTCCACCTACTATTTGGAAGGATATCTTTATGGATTTTATTACCGGCTTACCCAAATCAGGAAATAAACCCTTCATCATGGTGGTTGTTGATCGCCTTTCCAAGTATGCTCATTTATATGCCCTTCAACACCCGTTTACAACATCCACGGTGGCTCAAATATTCATGGATCAGGTCTTCAAGCTTCATGGCATGCCGCACTCTATTGTTTCTGATCGCGACCCAACTTTCACAAGCAATTTTTGGCAAGAATTGCTCAAGATACAAGGCACAAAATTGCATCTCAACACAACTTATCATCCTCAGACTGATGGCCAAATGGAAGTTGTCAACAAGTGTTTGGAAACATATTTGAGGTGTTTTTCATCGGAAAAAAAAAATCAGTGGGCTTAATGGTTACCCCTAGCTGAATGGCGGTACAACACTTCATACCATACAGCTACACGCATGACTCCTTTTGAAGCGGTATATGGACAGAAGCCACCTTCAGTTCTCTCATACTTACCGGGTACCTCGAAGGTCCAGGTGGTTGACCTAACACTTACAGCTTGAGAGGCTATTCTCCGTACCCTCAAAGAGAATTTGGTCATGGCATAGAATTGCACGAAGCAACAAGCGGATCAAGGTCGCTCTGAACGTCAATTTGCAGAAGGGAATCAAGTGTTTCTTCGACTGCAACCTTACAAGCAAACTCCCCTCAAGGTCGAGCATTGTCAGAAGCTAGCACCCAAATTTTATGGTCCTTATACCATGCTCAAGCTTATGGGACAAGTCACCTATCAGTTAGCTTTGCCCAACCATTCGAAGCTACATCATGTTTTTCATGTTTCATGCTTAAAGAAGGTGATTGGAGCTAAGTGCCAAATTCAAACCAACCTTCCAGAGTTAGCTGAAGAAGGATCCATTTGGCTACAAACAGAAGCATTTTTGGACCAACATGAGCGTCGCCTACGTCAGAGAACCATCAAGGAAGTGCTAGTCCAGTGGAAAGATACAACTCCAACAGACGCCACTTGGGAACTAGCTACCATTCTACAACAATTTCCTCATCTCAAGCCTTGAGGACAAGGTTGTTTTTAAGGGGGCGGACATGTTAGGGTCCTAACCCGCACATAGGTAGAACAATATATTCAGATGTAATAAAGATCAATATTAATAAGGCCTTTCAATAAAATAGAATAAGGCGGATGTAAGAAGACCTAATAGAAGCTTCCACTTCTAGAAGGTTCTTCCTCTAGATGCTTCTTTTTAGTATAAATAGGAGTCGAGGGTATGAGAACCCTAGCTTTGATATTATTGTAATAGAGCTCTGCTCAACTGGAGGTTGCCCCCTCGAAGAGGCTTGTGAACATTGCTTTCAGATTCAAATTGCTATTTCCGTTGTTATTCTTATATCATTTCAGTGTTATTGTGGTGAATGTTCTGGTTATATTGTTGTTATTCTGCCATTACTAGCATTTTATTTCTGTTCTGCATACATTTTATATCTGGTATATTACAGCATGTCCCTAACGAGGTCAAGGTATAGAGAGATGGATCTCGAGCTAGTTTCTCTTGAGGACAACTCCTCTCGCCATCCTAAGAAGCCTCCCATTGTGGAAGAAAAGAGAGTAGCAGGAAAATAATATCCCATCAAGCTATTTCTCGGGGAATCCCTCGTGCAACAAAGGAACAAGATGTTGGATAATTTTGTCCAAATTCTTCAACGATTGTCGATAATAATACACGCGTCTTCGTCAAGCAGTCGCTTTGGAGACACTACTCCATTCATTTTACAAATTAATTTTGATATTCCTGTATTTAAAGGTTAGATTGATGCAGATGCTTTCGAAAAATGATTAAATTTTCTAGAAGGTTATTTCTTTGTTCACAATTTTTCCAACAAAGAAAAGATCACCTTTTCCCTCCTTAAGGCTCTCCCCCATGTCAAAAATTGGTGGGAAACTTATTGGGAGAAAAATTCCATAGAGGAGTCTGGAATAATTGGGGTCAAGCCCACCTGGGATTTTTTTATGGATGCAGTCAAGGAGCAATATTACCCTATGGGAAACTATGATGACCAGTGCATGAGATGGACCACGCGACATCAAAAGCGGGACCAAACATTGTCGGAGTTCACAAATACCTTCCATACTTTGCGCACCAAATTGGCTATCAAAGACTCTAAGCGCCATATGGTTCTGAAATACTGCAGGGCTCTACAGATGTACATTCAAACCGAAATGGGGTTTCTGGACATCTCATCACTAGGAGCTGCTTAAAGATATGTTGTCAAAATCGAGTAGAAATTTAAGCAACAGAACAAGCAAGAATTTGGGTTTGCAAATCCGAAACAACCAAAGTATGGTAAAGGCAACCCTAACTCACATAACAGTCAACCACAAGATAACCAGTCCAAGACACATGAAAATAAGGGTAACGGGAAAATGAAGAGGGACACTCGGAAGTGGTGCAACTTCCACAAAATCCCTTGGCACAACATCAATGAATGTCGCTCGAAATAGTCATTGGTGGCCGAGCTCAAAGAAACAAAGTCGAGCGCTGACTTGGACTCTGATTCAAACAATAATAAAAGGAGACAGATAATTGATGCAGAACCCACTGCTACTGTCATGACCGCAACAATCCAACTAGAAGAAACAAAGGATCCTAAGGAGGGGGAGCTCTTTTTCCATTCATAGATGTGGGTGAAGGTGAACCCGTTGCATTTTATTGTTGATGGCGGAAGCCAGAGGAACCTCATCTCAACAGAGGTCATCAAGCAATTGGATTTCTCGACAACACCACACTCGCAACCATACAACATCGGATGGCTCCGCCAAGGACAAGATCTTTGTGTTAGCTAGTAGTGTTGCCTGTCATACGACATTAATCCCTTCAAGGATGAGGTACTGTGTGATTTTGCCCCACTGGAAGTCTTTGATTTTCTATTAGGCTAACCGTATATGTGGAGGTGTCATGTTATTTATGAGTCTCAACTATGTAGCGTCATTGTTACTCTGGGGGGTCGGCCCTTCAGGATACCAGAGGTAGTTCCGACTACTATACTGACAAAACAATGTCATAAAGTAATCTCTCATAGAACAAAGTTTAGCCTGTTCACAACCTGGTCAAAAGACAAGGACACTGCAATCACTGTAGCCTCAGCCCAAGACCCTTATATCCAGCAGAAGCATATCAACAAGATTGTAGAAGAGCACTAAGATATTTCTACTGCACCTACGGGGGTGCATCCACACTCGCCAGTCAAACCAAGTTATGATAAATCCCTTCATGTTATTCATATTTCCTCTTCACAGAAAGAGTCCTCCCACTCCCACACTTTGGTAGATCATGCAACAAGATTGGTTAAACATATCCAACCCCTCCAACAATAGGTTCATAACAACATTCAACAATTTAAGCAAGACAACTTCTTCAGCAAGGCAAGTAGCTCACCAAGGTTCAGATTCAGGAAAATATTCCCTAGGGACTTCACGCAATGGAGACCATTGCTTTCGATGGGGGGAGGATTGATCCAGGTAGAAATGAGTGGCCACCTACCTATTCCACTGGCTCAAAACATGGTTTTCCACCTTGGTAGTTTTTCTACAGCTTTTCGGGTCCTAAACTTTTGGGGTCGTTTTGAGGCCCTAAACAACATTCTTTTAGCGTTCCACAATGATACTAACAACTTTAGCTAGAGTGTGACAAAAAAATGTGTATTCCTTGGATATACCTTTCAAATGTCCTATCGTGCACCCCAAACGAAGATCGTATGCAAAAGTTACGCCCTTGGGAAGTTGACGTACCAACTACCCCCATCGAGGCCCACAAATCCATTGGCGTTTTATATTTCGGGGTTAGAGTTTTGGATTTTCTTTATGTTAAAAAGGCCTCTAAAACCTCATTGTAAACATCATCATCATCTTCTTGCGAATGAACATAGCCATCACATCTCTTCTCGGAGATAGGCTGCCACCATTCTAGCAAGTCATTCACTCTGTAATTTTACAGTTTTTGTATATTCTCTCATTAATAAAATTGTGCATTACTGTATTTCTATGTTTATTGCAATATCTATGTATATTTCATTTTTATATCTTTGTATATTTCATTTTTATATCTCTGCCTTCATTTCCTTCTCAAAATAATCTGCATCATTTGCCTCCATTATTTGTTCTTAACCTTTGAATTTGATGTCTAGATTGTTTTTTTACAAGGGCCTTGTAAGCCAAAAACTTCGCTCTTAAGTTTTAAGAAGTAAGCTCAAGTGCGTCTAGAGAAGTCATCAAGGAAAGTTAAGAAATAATTGCACCCAGAGAAAGAAGGAAAAGAAAGTGAACCACACAAATCACTATGAACAAGTTGCAAAGGGGATGAGGCATGCCAAGAAGCATGTTTGCCAAAACTGTCTTGATCATCTTTGTTGAGAACACAACTGGCACAAACACCATCTCTGCAAGAAGCGAGAGGAAGACCAATCACCATGTGTTGATTACATAGTTGTTTCAATGAGCAATATTTTAGATGACCAAACCACTCATGCCAAAGTTTGCTCAAGTCATCGTTATGAGCAACAGAAAATTATGGAAATGATGATGACCCAATGTTTTCAAACTTGTACAACCTTGTAATATCATCAACAGTTCTAGTTGTTAGGACATGCTTAGGATCTTTTAAATACTTGATTACAACTTGGTGAGGTGAAAACTCTACATTGTTACCTTCACCTAAATGGGTGATCCGATACACTAATAGAAGGTTGCAGGAAAGAACTGGAACAAATAATACATCATTGAAATGACCATTATATACCTAAATCGTTCCAAACCCTACAACACTAAGAGATCTATCATCACCAACAAATATTGTTTGGGTGTTACATTCTTTAAGAGTGAAAAGGATGGCTTTATCCTTAGCCATACGATAATATGATCCATAATCAATAAGCCACTCGTAAGAAGAAGAAGAAGTAAAAGTTGCATTAAATGAAAAACCAGAAGCAAAAAGTGCATGCCCATGAGAAGAAGAAGAATAATCGATACTAACAGTGTTCTTCTTCATTGTTGCTTCTAAGGCTTCCATCTTTTTAAAACATTTAGACTCCACATGAACATCTTTCCCACAAAAGTTGTGATGTCTGTCAGTCTTCTTACTTTGGGATTTTTCTCCTTTGTCGCCATTAGGAGTAGAAGATGGCGAAGAGGGTTTAGGACCTTTGTTGATCTGTAAATTGTTGTGGATATTCCACTGGAACAGTTCGTCACAACAAATCTGATAAATAAAATTGAAATAAACACTATGAAAGTTAAATTCCTTTAGATTGCAGAATCTTTAGTTACTGATTTTCTACTTATGCATGAAATAGATAAAATGCAGAAAATAGAGAACATTAAAGTACAATTACACACAATCCACAAAATAACACAAATATTTTCTTTGGGAAACCCTTACGAAACAAAACCCAGCTAGAAGGCGAGGTTCCTCTACTCTCTTTTATCTAGTATAGAAATAATGCAAGTACAAAGGAGAAGGCACTCTTTATGGAGTTACCTGAGACCTTTGGCATGTTAGGATGATACATAACATTAACCCCCTCTATTATGCTCTCTAATTTCCCACTCCCAATTGTTTTTCTCTTCTATGGAACAAAAATACAATACCCTTATATTCCTAGAGGCCCAGTATTTAACATAGTCCGATAGCCATATAGGGGTAGGGTTTTGACTTCCTCAGCCCTCAATTGTGACAAGTTTTTGAACTCTCTAGAATATTTTTAGAAAATCCACTATGTGGCTAGCCCCACATGTTTAAGTAATGGAGGTTGACGTGGTATCCACTCACACCATGGTGATCAATACAATAGGTCAACTTGCAGGATGCATAACTTTCACATACGAACTTCGATTGAGTCAATTCTTACACCATTGGAAAGGTCTCGGTTTGTAGCATATAGACGAATAAAAAAGTGTTGTTTGACGCCTCAAAATGGCTTTGGCAGATTTTAGACGATTTTTTGGACCCAAATTTCCAAATTTGGCCCAATGGCTGAAATGGCTCTACAAGTTGATTCCTCCAATTATTTCACCCATAAAGCATCGAGATAGATGACAAATAATATAATGATCGAATCCTAATCATACCCCCCTTCATTTAGGGAGGATTTTTGGTCCCCAAAGTCTTTACTGAATGAGGTGAGGAAATTATTCCTCTACCTTCACCCTGGAGTACCACTTTACTTTGCATGGAAGTTGTCCTTTCAACCCAACCTACCAAAGGTCACGTTGCCCTTGTCTTGTAGTTCCGGACCGCTTTTGCAAAACTAATTCCTCTACCAACTCTATATGAGCTTCTGGTGCTAAATCCTCTACGGAAGGCAAGACCCTCTCCTCCTCCTGATTCAACATGGAGGGGTCATAGAGATTGAGATTCTCCACATTCACTACTAAGTAAATGTTCATGTATGGGGGTAGACTGAGTAAATGTGCATGTATGTTTGTGACCCTTGTTGATATGTAAACTACCGTGGATATTCCACTTGAACAGTTCGTCACCACTGATTTGATAAATAAAATTGAAATCTACAATATGAAGGTTAAACTCCTTTAGTTATTGATTTTCTACTTATGCAAGAAATAGATAAGATGTGGATAATAGAGAACAATAAGATAAAATCACACACCATCCACAAAATAACACAAATGTTTTCTCTGGGAGACCTTTACGGGAGAAAACAAAGCTAGAAGGTGAGGCTACTCTGTTCTCTTTTCTTTGGTATGGAAATAATACAAGTACAAATGTTAAGGAACTCACTATGGAGTTACCTAAGACATGTGGCCTATTGTTTTTCTAAAGAAAATTAACCCCCTTAGTTATGCTCTATAATTTCCCACTCTGAGTTACTCTAGTCTTCCATGGAAAAAAATACAATAACATAGAATGAAACCCGTTCTCCTCTTAGTGGCCCAATATTTAACATAGCCTGATAGCCATTTAGGGGTAGGGTTTTGACTTCCTCAACCCTCAATTGTGATAATATTTTGGACCTTCTAGAATGTTCTTAGAAAATCCACTATGTGGCTAGCCCCGCATGTTTAAGTAATGGAGGCTGACATGGCATCCACTCGCACCATGGTGATCGAAACGATAGGTCAACTTGCGGTAGGCATAACTTTCGCATACAAACTCTTATTAAGGTGATTCTTGCACCATTGGAAAGGTCTCATTGTGTAAAATATAGACGATATCTCAATGGTAAGGTTTGGATCATAAAAAATTGTCATTTGATGCCTCAAAATGGATCTGGAAGATTTTAGATATTTTTTTGGATCCAAATTTCCATATTTGGACCAGTCGCTAAAATGGCTCTACAAGTTTATTCCTCTAATTTTTTCACTCATAAAGCATCAAGATAGATGGAAAATAATATAATGATCCAATCCGTATCATTTTTTTTGCTTGTTGTTACGACGAGGATCTTGCTTCTTGGGATTCTTGGATTTATCTTTCTGTTGGGCCACTGAGGCTTTGTTGGATGTACCTGCAGTGTTGATCAATCAAAATTGCACAAGCTTATATTGCTATCGAATTAGATCATCACAAAAGGGATCAATAGAAGGTTCTTTATAAGCACTCCCTAGATATCCTCTGGTGGCATAAAAGGTAGATACAAAGACATAATATGCACTACCAAGCTTAAATAGAACAACATATAAGCATCGGTATTCCTTCAAATCTAGTTTACAGTCTATACATAAAACTATAAGTGTTTTGAACTTATATAAATAATCTTCAATGCAAGGAAAATCATTGGAACTTAAATTACTTTATGGTGAAGATGGAGGCTCAGGAGGGTCTCCTCCAACCCCTTGATTTACAAAAGCATCATCATCAACTTGTGCTTCCTTTTTCTTCCCTTTCTTCTTCATCCTCTTCTCGTAGTCTCCATACATTCGTTCGACCATTTCTGACATGCGATAAAACACCTATGGAAGTTTTTCTCCTGTTCATCACGCTTGTCCTCTTCTGCCATTTTCTTCCTTCGAGATGCACGACCAACTTCAAGATTGAAAGTATTAAGAGTTTGTTCACCCTACTTATGCTTGGCCCTTGTAAGCATTCACACTCAACAATTCACGTCAAACATGACTGCTCTGATACCAACATGATCTGGGATCTTTTCATCGAAGTGACTTATAAAGAATTGTATTAAATGAGAATTATTAAAGTGCACCATTAAAGAAGGAAAAACTCAATAATGAAGAGACATGAGCATCAAATCTGAACACAAAAACTTGACAACGGAGTTCATCCCTGGTGGACTACATCTCTAGGTCCTGCTCTCAAATGAGTAGGCCTTTTTATTAACTCATCAAAAGAATTTGGAAAAATACATAAGTATACCTCATTCTGGAATTAAGCTGCAAAAGCTTTGCTTAGATCAGAAAATAGACAACACCATTGAATTTGTGGCGTCGAATTACCCAAAAATGATTGTCTTCACGCCTCAATCCGACTCTGGCACTCCGAGGCCCTTGAGAAATATCATCTCGATTTTTGTGCCTACTCCCTGCATTTAATTCTCTGTACTAGTGTCTCAGTTATCGTGTCCAGCCATACCGTTGCGTGCCCTCCTCCCTCTGTCCATGGGCAGATCAACCTTTAACGAAAAAGTGGGGTGGACTACACAAGGCAGTCCGTTGGCCCAACGGTGGTAAAGCTATAGTTAAGGCGTATGCATAGGGGGAGGTCCCGGGGTTGAGACCACGTGCCTCCCTTTTTGGGTTGTTGTTATAACTTATATATATGATTGGTGGTTTGCCAACTTTTGGAGGTGGTTTAGATTTTTCCATTCGGCCGCCAGATTTGGCGGGCCTGCCTTTTTTTTTATTTTTGAAATTCGGTTCTCGGGCCCTCATTAGGCATTTGCCCACTGCCATGTGGCAACCAACCATTGGGCCACACCAACCACCTGACACATCAACCTTCCACATCATCTTGCCATGTCATCGTACAGTCTTCCGAAAAATCCAAAAACGAGTGACACGTGATAGCCTATGGTGTTGCCACATCCCCATGCTGATGTCAGCACGACACGTGTTGCCTCCTACGTGTGCCACGTACATTGTATGGATTCTGGCGTCATCCGTACTGATGTTGACGTCAGCAGTATGGATGTTGACTGGTCTAGGTTGACCAAATTTTGACAGCGAATATCTTTCGATCCGTAATTCTATTTGACGAGTCGTTTATGTTGTTGGAAAGATTGTGACATGCGCTTCACGATGATGCCACTTTCATTGAGTTTTGAGGACTTTGAATTTTTTCCCTTTCTCTATCTGTTGAGGCCATTCTGAGCTTCCTGAGTTGCTTCTATGAATTCTTAATTGTCCTTAGTCTCCTCTGGATCCTTTTTGGATCACCTTTGGAGCTATTTTACATTTGATGAGGAGGTTGACCTGCATTTACAACCATGTGGACAATTGTGAAGGTCATTAATGTGACATGTGGTGACTTGAGGGGTGAAATAAATCATTTATGTTGATTTGCACTCATTTAAATTATTTATTATGGCTTGGCCATGATCAAATGAGGGACAAACCCTTAAGTTTTTCATTCATTGTGAAATTTGAGGGTTTAATGACCTCCTTGGGGCCTTGGTATGACACTTCCATGCTTCATAGAGACCCCTTGACCCAACATATGACCATGGGCTTCCATTTGACACTTTATTTGAAGATATTGGAGCATTATTTGGTCAGTTTATTGTGTTTTTTATTGGAGCCACCCCCTTTAGAGGGTTTATGTCCACATTGGAGGACTGATTTGCACTTTGAGGAGGACATTGAACTTTTGGAGGCCAACGTGGTATCTTGGGACAACATTGACCTTTCTTTGGGAGAAAAAACCTTACCTTTGGGGTTTACTTTGTCTTGTGCATTGCACATGTGGCTTGACCACCTTACTTTATTGTTTTTTTAGATTACTTAGTTGTAATTTTAATTTTCCTTCGACTAAATTTAAGGAAACACATGATAAATTATTATTTTATTATAAAGGGAGAGATGTATCACCTATATAAAGATATGCACTCCCTCATTTTCACTCATGGTTGGATAATTTGGAGCTCTCACTTTTTAGAGCTTAATCGATATATCTTTTTTGAAGCATTTATGGTGTTAAGGGTTCTTTCTTTGTGATGAATGTTGTCAACTAGTGAAGCTTTTCCTACTTGGCTATATTTTGGTGCTTGAAATATTAACGGTGGAATTTTCTCAAGTCTTATAATGAGCCCTCAAAATCGATCCATTGAGGAGTTGTATAACTACGTGGATGAAGGAGTTTAGGATTGTCCTCATTCTTCCTTGTTGGTTTAGTGAGTATTCGATACCATGCTATATTTTTCCTTATGGTTCCTTGGTTGCAATATTGAATATTTTTCATCAATTCATAGTTAGTTTTGATGATGAAGACCATTTTCATGAGGAATCCCTTGTTGTAGACCTTGAGTCCATTGTTGATCTTGTTTGGGCAAGGGATTACTTCTACCTTTTTAATGCTAGTCTCAAACTCCAATCCTTTAAGAAAATAATCCAACTCCTCCAAGGGTTTCTCCTAACCTCATTTACCATTTGATTCACCTGGACCCCATTTTCTAATTGGACCTAGCATTGATCTCTTGATTTCCTTCCATCACTTTTAAAAAAAAACATTAAAAAATCCAAACCTCATTTTACTAAGGCTACCTTCAACATCACCTTGTGCTTCATTGCTTGGTCTTAGAAATCCTAGTAGGGAATACCCCCTTGAGCTGGAGGAGAGACGACCTAAAGAAACAAAGGACAGGTTGCTCAGGTGACATTGGTGACCTTCCTAGAGGTTCCCCTCATATTATACCTTGTGGATTAGGGCTTGCATCATCACATACAATTTGGAAGGTAACATTTTTGGCACCATTGTGGAGGATAAAGCCCATTCTTTGGGAAAGAAGATGACATTTTGTGAGAGAGAATTCGTTGAAAATCTTCTTCTCGCATGGCAACTCCATGAAGGGACAAATCCCTTGTTCCTTTCAGATTTTAAAGATGTTGTTGGATGTAGAGGTGAGGACATCCACCAATAGTGAAAGATTTTGAAGCAAGTTGATTTTGGTGATTCCACTATGGAATTTTATAAGGTATGATCGGTGTTCATTTCATATTGTCATCTTCATCCTTCTATTGAGTAATTAGAAGAAATGGAGATGCAATCACTCCTGTGGTTTATTGAATGTTTTGGTCCTCTTTATTTCTCTAATGTCCAGGCCCCTCCTCATGAGAGACCAAATGTGGATGTACGTGAGATACCAATTTTCTTCGGTGATGGTGATTCAACCTTAGATCATTTTCAAGATTCATCAAGCTTTGTAAGGAGAATAATATCATTTATGAGGATTACATGATGATGAGTGTTGCAGTCAGTCTTAAAAATAATGCAGAGTTATGGTTTAAAATCATGGGCAAGAAGCAAATTTTATCTTTTCTAGGGTTTCTAGAAGCATTCTATAAGCGTTGGAGCTTTTACCACTGCTCGTTATTCAGGAGCTCGAGATATTTTATGAAGCACAAAAGGTCTTTAGTAAAGGCCCTGTACGACCCCTTGAAAATCATGAAGTTGCTCCAGACCTTAAAGGAAATCAGTAGATTCATGAATATGAAGAATGTGGCAAAAAGTTTGAGCTATGTGACGAGGGATCCGTCCTTGTAGAAGAAATTTTTATCCCCCGGTTTGAAGATGAAGAAATAAACACTGAAAAGGACATCTACAACCGTAAGGAAGATGATGATATTGTCCCAGATTTGGAAGAAGAACATATTTTATCCCTTGATTATAACATTTATGCATGAGAGAACAACATGGAAAATTGTACAATTGTCCAACACATTGATGAAGAGTGGGTTTTTGAGTTAGAGGATTTTTGTACCCTTGAAATCGATGATGTTGAAGAAGGTGACCCATATTTAACCTCAATTGGTGTATATGGGGAATTTTCTGAGCATTGTGTGGCAATTCTTGACCCTTCTACAAATCTAATCCCAGTCTTATGTGTTGAATGAGTTCCATTTTTTTCTTTTCGGCAACAAAACAATTGAAAATTAGTATTTCATATGATAATTAAATTCAATGTACATAAAAGGATAAATCAATGATTACATACCTCCGATATGCTTTTTTGTTGGGATGGCTCCTCCTATGATGCAATTATGTTCATTTCTTACCATCTCCTTATACACTTTTTTGTTGGTTGTGGAGCCTGATTATCTTCCTGATTCAGAGGTCTTTTACTTTCAGCCGTGTTTATACCCCATGAAGTATTTACACCCCAGAAGTATGTACACTATTCCACGCAGGGGAGTGCAGAGGGGGGGTACCCCCTCTGCGGGGTCTAGGGGGGCTATCCTCCCGGCTGGGGGGTCTGGGGGCAAGTGGGCCCCCAAAGAAAAAATTGCATTGTAAATGTATATTGTAATTTCATTGTAAATATGGACCGTTCATTATAAGGTCGTAGATCTAACGGTAGAGATTATGTTAGGGTTTTTTGCCCTAGAAGGCAACCCTCTTTTATGAGGGAAATGTATTGC
>ML779647.1:449026-462285 GCA_009831015.1 Picea engelmannii | reverse complement strand
GATATTCCTCCTTTCTTCCTATATGATGGCCAATATTACCCTTGCTCATCACATTACTACTGAGGTCCTTTCGGCCCACTCTCCTAGAGCACTAACACCAATTTTCCAATGGAAGGGGTTAGACCAACCGACACATGACCTGACACATGAACATGATGTCATCCTCTCTCTCATTTACAAGTGTAGGAAGGGGTGGAACTTTATGTTGGAACCCTCCCCCACTCGCGTCTAGGATTTACACAAGGCCAAGTTAAATAAAAGGGGTCCAGGTCTCCGATTATCATGGTTATTTGGAACCTCACTCTTGCACACAAGTTTTAAACAACCCGACTCTTGGGTTTTCGGGTTCCCCTCCTGGATCCACTCCTATACCCGTAAAAAAGAAGGATTGGAACACATAAATCCGAGTGTGATGAGGGGAGCCCGAAGCTTATGTACTTTCAACCCTTTGGGCTACACCAGAGTACCCTCAACACAAACCACTTAAGGAAAAAGAATACCTCCTAAGGCATAAAACTTATCCCTCATACATAGAGAACCGGGTATTCCCATCATTCCATATTTACCAAGGACTTGTAATTATATTTAACGAATATAGGGAGCACAAATTCATGCATTCCCTTACACATTTCTCAGAGTCTTAAGATCTTTGACCAGGTTCTCTCTATAACATGTTCTCATAGATCAAACAACTATAGGTTTATAACACATAATTAGACTGCGAAGTACAAGGTCTATCAATGTCTTCATTCACCATACATCACAAGAGACAATAACCAGTCAGAAGCACAAACATGCAGAAAGCAACATACACACATTCCTTCCATTTAGATCTTGAATTTTAATTAGAATTTCATACAGTTCCTAATTTACACAGTCAAAGGAAATACATTACATGATGAACAAGCATCAAGGCATTGAAGTTAGTATGCACTTATATGTTCATATTAAAGACTAGTTAGGTTGACTAACTGAGGGTATATGTCTTTCCACCCAACCATAAGCTCTGCTGAACTTGGAATTCTTAAAGCATGCCACCCTCATGCTAGGCCATCATATCACCAAGGAAGCTTGAATATCTCTCTTGGGAAGATTTAGGAAGGTGAAGGATACTCTCCTTCACTGCCAATCAAACAACATATATTCCCCCATGACCCACCTATCCCAGGGCCTCCACAAATCTCTCGGGTGTCTTTCTACTTGGTTTCAAGTGCAAAAGGAATCATTTTATTGTCCCTGTAGTCCTTCAACACCCTCCCCTCTCAGTGTCACTTCCTTTCCAACAAACATCTCATTCACGACCCTCTTGCTCATGTCAATTTCCCTAGGTTCCTAGCTGCTAAAATTTCAGTCAAAAAGCTCCCAAAAGTATATTCTATCCTTGGTTCCTTAGTCTCAGTGTGCTCTAGCCATCCTCCTCCCACTCCCCCTTGCTCTCCTCCTTCGAAGGTTCCTAATTGTCCCCTTTCTTATGTTAGAGGCACTCATGGGTTAACTCCAAAAAAGAGATGGGTACTCGGTTGTACCCAATGCTAACATTCTTCAATTGTCCTAGCCATCCTCCATAGTTCCATTAAGGTGGGCAGTTGGTTGCTCAACTACTGGGCCTCTTTGCATTAATTGGTTTTTTGAAAAAAAAGGGATAAGGAGGAAATAAATCTTAAAAACATATTTTTGGTAGGTAATGAAGTTCCCCAAACCCCTCACCCACTTTGCTCTGATGGTATCATGGCCAATACTTCAAGGCTTCACCCTTCGATCATCTTGTTGGAAAATTTTCACTGAACATAAATGTAATACAATATCTCTTAGTCATAGTCTTTACGTCATAACTTGTAATTACTGATTGGGGGAAAACATTGTGTTACATTCCCCTTCCCCTTAAAAGGAAACACCATCCCTGGTGTTTTACTATCCATATAAACAACTTTTATACATAAAAAAAATAGGTATACCACTTTCATGGCATCTTCCAGCTCTCGTGTGGCCTCATCTGCTCCAAAATGTTTCCACTACACCTTGACATGCATGATGGCTCTGTTCTAGATCAATGTCTCTATCCTATCTAGGATGCATTGAGGCTCGGGGTGGAATTCTCGTTCTAGCTCCTCCTGGATCAAAGTAAAATCAATAACATGATTAGTATCATGAACATATTTCTTTAACAAAGATACATGGAACACATTATGGGCTTTGACAATGGGAGGCAGAGCAAGCTAGTATGCCACCGGTCCCACCCTTTCTAGAATCTAGAAAGGTCCACAATAGCAGGGTGTCAGCTTGACACAAGTCCTCGTCCTTAGGGAGATTCTCTTAGGCTTGAATCCGACATACACATGATATCCTACTTTGAACTCTTTATGCTTTTGTTTGTTGTTTGTTATCCCCTCATTTCTAGGGGTAACTAAGGAGATGATGTCTTGAGGCCCACAGGTTACAAACATGGAGTATCGAGAGGTAGATCAACAGACGCAATATTTCACTCACCACACATCATGATCTAATCGATGACAGTGACATCCACCACACCCAGCTTGGCCCACATGGGACAACAATTTTTGCTTCATGAGGTAACAAGTCTAGTGTCGTGGTAAGTGTCATTTTAATATTTGAAGCATTTGAACATGTTGCAAAGGATCCTTTCTTGATTTTGAAAACGTTTGCTTGGAAATTGTGCTTTTTGCTTCATTTCACCCTGGTGGTTGACATGTTGTCCTAGTAAGTGAGTTACCCTCAGGAAAAGGGATGCTACTAGGGGGTCTCCTTGATGGGTCATCGTACCATTCCCGCACATAATTATCACTTTCCATCACTTCTTCCCTTTTGTTTCCTCATCTTTTGGGTTTTCAGGCATATTGACCCAAGAAGGGATTGTACCTTATTTCATGGGAAGAAGGGGTTGAAGGCCCAAAGGTAGATAATAGTTGTTATAAAAGAATAAGAAACTAATGCCGAAAATAAAGTGAACACAACAAATGAGGACCATCAAAATCTGATCCAACTTGAGCTCTAGTTACTCAGTGCTCACCCTAGTCCTAAAAATAATGCTAAAGCTTGGAAACCCTAAAAGGAGGACCCTCAAATTTGCAAATTATAAATGAAAGCAACGATTGGAAAGATGGCAGAAAGAGATTTGGAAAAAGGTGGCACACAAATAGTTGGTAACTCAAGCACAAGCGCACTCTCTATAGAGGCACCCACAAATGAGACAATATGAGCCCTTGTATGTCAAGAAACCTTGTGCCCAAAAGTTACACCCCCATCCACCTCATACTCTTTTACATGACTTATAGAGGGTCTTCTTGGGACACACTCCTTGACTTAGGGAATGATCTACCCAATAGGGAACCATGGCAACCCTCCCATACTTAAATTTGGTAAATTGTATAAGGTCTTTGAGCATTTGTTTATTTTGAAAAGGGGGGATTTGATTCACATGTTTGGGTGGTTCTTTTATTAAATATGGATTACTTGGCATGATATTTGTGACTTGTGGACCCTTGGAAGGTGTACTTGTTTGTCTTTGTAGGACCTTACTAGGTGAAAGCTTGATCGTGGAGGCACAAGGTTGCTTGGACCTTCATTAGGGCACGAATCCCACAAGTTGGATGATGTGCCCCCTCTCATTGGATACATTGGAGGAAGAGTGTTGCCTTTGGAGGCACCTAGACACCATGAGATGACCATGTTCCAACTCCTTGCACCCCAACGTTGGCCTTGGAAGGCTTGAAACATCACACTTTATTCCCTAGATGTCACATAGGCTTAGGGTTTTTAATGGGGTTCTCATGGTTGATGGTGATGTGGCTTGGCATGCACTAGAACACTTTGTGGCATGGCACATGGCTTTTGGAAGCCCAACGTTCTTCATCAAAGGCCAAAACGTCTATCTTGGAGGCCTAATGTCAACCTTTAGGGCATGAAGTCACCCCTAAAAGGGGATTTTTCTTTATGTATTTTCTAATTTTAAGTTGTAATAGACAAATAGGGAGGTCAACCTCTATAATTTAATGTCAACTTTTCAAAAAGGGGACAAATTGGTTTTTAGTGACCTTGTATAAATAAAGGTCACTTTCATTTCATTTGGACATAACTCATTTGAGAATTACATATTTGTTGTCTAACATTTTCTCCCTACTTGGGCAAGGTGCACCATCTCTTTTTGATATTTTTGGGATGCTGCTACTTGTCTATTGGAGGAATAATCTAGGCGTTATCTCTTGGATGCTTTGTTCTTGCTATTGTGGTGGAATATTCTTGGTAAAGAAGGGTTTATATTGCTATCTCTTGAACTAGGTAAGGAATTTATGCTATTGTGTTGTTTCTTCTTGGTTGTAAGGTTAATTTTGTTAAAATCTTGGAGGAGTAAAAAGGCATATACCCTCCACCAAGATCTATCACTATTGTCATTGAATAAGCTATTTTGCAAAGGTTGCTACAAGGAGTAAAATGACTTACACCCTTGTAGATTTACCTTGCCAGGTTTTGTTTGCTCTAGGAAGTAAAAGGGCTTACACCCCTAGATAAGTAACAAACCCTATCTCTTACACAAGAGACTCCATTAACCCAATTGATAAGGCACTAATCTACTTGCATTGGAGATATAAAATCATTGCATTGGTATGCATGAAATATTGAGATATTGGAATTGTCGAAGTTGGATTTGATTCTATATGCTTCAAGCCTTATTGTTCCCTAGGGGCATCTTGATTGGAATTGTAATTCTATTTGTTGCTTCAAATCAATGCTACAACCATTAGGGCTGCTGCAAAACCATATTTTGTTCATCTATTGCTCACTATTCTACCACAAAAAATTGTTTGCAAACTGCCATATTAAATCTACTTGTTATAGGATATCTTTTGGGTGGATTGTTTGCTGATTTTCGTATATAGAAGTTTCTTCTGTCACAATTTATTTCTACATCCATTAGGATATCATAAAAACTTGTTGATAACATCATATAATTGCCACCTAATCACCATCATAATCTTGCTTTAATTATTGAAAGTTTAACTAGTCTTTGCTAGCTTTGTTTCCAACATCTTGTGCTTGATTTTGGATGGTTAAATTTGCAGTTATTGTTATCATTCATCGCTAATATGTATATATATTTCTATACTGCTGCAATTTGGGGTGGAAATATTACTTGTTTCATTCCCATTGATTTGAAGCTTCTATTATCATATATTCTCTTGTTCCGGGCATGTCTAACATTGTTTTGTAGGTACATCATCTTTGGAAACCAATTACCCTCTCACAACACTTTTTCCAAAGCTTCATCTCTACATTAGACCTTGATCTATAGGGGCATATCTCATATATTATCACTTCCGTCTCAATCCCCCTAGGGTCACATGAGATTCCTCCCTTGTGGTGATTTTCATCATCACTAAAGAGAGGGGATTGTTTATCTAAGGTAACAATGGGTAAATACTCCCACAGTTTTCAAACCTTTGTGATTTGGGTTGGGCTTTTCCCAATCTACAATATGTGTGATAACCCTATCAACATAGCTCTTTTGCCTGTCTTGAGCCACTTTTAGATTTTTCTTAATTATGACTACTTCCTGTTCCATTTCCTTCAACATATCAGGTCCAAGGGTAATAATGTCTACCAGATTATCCCACCTTATTGGAATTCTACACTTTCTGTCGTACATGGTCTCGAAAGGGCTCATTTTCAATGACTCCCGATAACTGTTGTTGTAAGAAAATTCTACTAAAGGGAAATATTGCTCCCATTTCTTGGGTTGGTTCATAACATATATCTTCAACATATCTTCTAGCACTCTATTTACCCTCCCAGTTTGCCCGTATGTTTGAGGATGGTAGGCAATGTTGAAAGCTAGTTGCGTTCCAAAACTTGTAAATTGACTTTTCCAGAAATTTGATGTAAATTTGGCATCCCGATATGAGATAATTGTCTCGGGCATGCCATGCAATCTAAAAAATTCCTTTGTAAAAATATCAGCAACATCTATTGCTTTATACATGGATTTAGTGGGGATGATGTGAGTTTCCTTACTCAACTTATCCACCACCATGATCGTATCATGCTATCTTGTTGTTCTTGGTAATCCCGTGATGAAGTCCATGGAGATAATCTCCCATTTCCATTCTAGAATATGTAGTGGATGTAGTAATCTTGTTGGGTGTTTATGCTCAAACTTGACTTGTTGGCACTCCAAACACCTAGCAATGTATTATGCAATATCCCATTTCATCCCTAGCCAAAAAACAATTTTATTGATGGTATTATCATCTTTCGATAACCTGGATGACCCACATAGAGTCTCCTATGAAACTCGTCCATGATGAGGACTCCACCAAGTCCTTATTTACAAACATTTGTACAAACTAGGAAATATTTCCTAGGATCTATAATTTTTAGGGCAGGGGCATTGTTTAAAAGATATTTCATCTCTTGAAAGCTCGCTTCACAAATTGTTGACCGCACAAACTTCACTCCTTTTATCTGCAGCGAAGTGATTGGGTGACCGATTTTGGATTTTTTTTTAATAAACCTTCTATAATATCCAACTAATCCCATAAATGACCACACCTTAGACGCATTTATAGGGGTTGTCCAATCCATGATGGCCTTAATATTCTCCAGGTCTACTGCCACTCCAACTTTCGAGATTACATGCCCCAAATAGTGGATCTATTTTTGGAAGAAATCACACTTGTTGTAGTTGACATACAACTAGTGTTCTCTCAACACCTGTAGCACCAATCCGAGGTGTTCCTCATGCTTCTCCTCGGTTTTGAATAAAGTAGAACATCATCAATGAATACTAGGACAAACTTATCCAAATATTTGTTGAGAATAGTATTCATTAAACACATAAAGGTGGTTGGTGCATTGGTAAGTCCAAAAGGAACCACCACAAATGCATAGTGCATGTATCATGTTCTGAATGTTGTCTTATGAATATATTCATCCTTAATTTTGACTTGATGGTACCCAGACCTAAAGTCTCTTTTAGAGAACAATGTACCTCCTGTGAGTTGATAAAAAAGATCATCAATTATGGACAATGGGTATTTATTCTTGATGGGCATCTTGTCTAACTATTGGTAGTCAATACACAGTTTGAGAGTACCATCATTTTTCTTTACAAATAAAGTTGGTGCTCCCCACGAGGATACACTAGGCCTAATATACCCCTTGTCTAGCATTTCCTTTAGTTGCATTTTTAACTTCACCAACTTAGGTGTGCTCATCTTATAAGGCACCTTAGATGTAGGTACTACTCCTGCCATAAGTTCTATTGAAAAGTCAATGTCCCTCCTAGGGGGAAGTCCTGGTATCTCCTCTGGAAATGCATATTTTAATTCATACAACACTAGGTGGTCTTCTCTTTTTAGTTTTCTATTTTCTGTTGAATTTAGTACTTGTATAACATATAGGGAACACCCTTTTATGTTGTAGTTCTTAAGTTGCAATGCTAACATTTCCCTTGTTGATATAGGATTTTGGATTCCCTATAGCACCTTCTCATTTCCCTCATCATCCTCACAGTCCAAAGTTTTATTAAAACAATCAAGTTTAACTTTGTGAGCAACCAACCAATCCATGCCTATCAACATGCCGTAGGATCCCGAAGGAAGCAAGTTCACGGTTGCTTGTGTTTGCAATCCATTCATTTAAAATGGGCAAGCTTCAATCATATTTGTCACCTTCCTCTTGGTCCTTGTGGCTAGCTGGACTAACCATGATTTTGCATGCTTCTTTCTCTGTAAGACACATCATTCAACAACTTGGGGTGAAATATAGCTTAGGTTAGAACTGAGGTCAATTAAAATTGAAATGGGTCATTTTAAATTTTACCTTCTAGTTCCACCACCAAGGCTTGGTGGTCTGGCTATCCATTCTCGATAGCTGTGTAAATATTTGGCACACTCTTAGCTACATCATCAACTATAGTCACCTCCTGGACATTGTAGACTCTTCGATTCTCATGTTGACTATAGGGGCAGTCTCTCAATAAGTGTGCTTGTCCACAACCCCAACATTAGAGATGTCCTTTCTTCTGCTCTTTCTTGATTTCCTTTGTTTGATCTGTTGGGCTATTCCCACTTTGAGATGGAAAATTATGTGATGCATAATTCTAGTGGGATGAATTGACTGAGCATTTATTTTTGGATTGTTGTACTGGGATGGTTTAAATCCCTTCTTCTTGAATCCAAACTTGTCCTTCTTTTTCCAGTCTTTGTGACGCTCCTACCTAGGATTAGATTGATCATAACAATATTTGGCCTTCCTAATGGTGTCCTCTGGTGTCTCAAGCTCATCAAATTCAATTCTATCCTAATAGGACTGTGGAAAATAATCGAGGAAGAGTTGTATCCTCACTTTTTAATCTTTAATATAAGGGGCATATCTCAACAGTTCTAAAAACATTTTTGCATAAGCATCCATGGTAAGCTATCCTAGATTATGTTCATGGAATTCCTTGATCTTAGCATCATGATATTTCTCAGACGGATACACTTTCCTGAAATGCTTCTCAAACTGTTTCCAGGTTAGCTAGCTTTCATCATTTCCCTTAACATTTTTGAGGTCTTCCTACCAAATGGAAGCACCTCCACTCAAATTGAAGATTGTTATATTTGCCTTTGTAATTCCTAAGTAACTATGAACTTGAAAATACTTCTTTAACCTAGCATCTAGGCCTCTACTTCCTCTCCCTTCTTGATTTCTCCATCAAAGGGAGGGAATTTTGCTTTCTTAAATTCCTCTATCAGGGAACTCTTGGAGTGTTTTATCTTTTTCTGATCCTGATTATATTGAGAATGACATGAAGGCAAAGATATAAAAAGGAAACACAAAAATATATTGCAAGAAACACAGTAATATAGTTAAACTCAAATTATATTAATGACTGTCTAGAATACAAAAGACTGAAAAATGCAAAGCACTCAAGCTATCTAAAATGGTTGTAGCTTATCTCTAAAGATAAAGATGCGACGACCATGCTCATTCGCAAGAAGTTGATTACAAAGAGGCCAAAAAGGCATTTTAACATAAATCATCAATGAGCAAACCTTAAACATCCCAAAACCTAACCCTAGAAGATGAAACACCAAAAGGTTTGTGGGCCCCGATGTGGTTAGTTGATACATCAACTTCCTGGGGCCGTTACTTTTGCATACGATCGTCTTTGAAGGGTTTGATTCCATAGTGCAAGAGGCATTGTTGGTTGACGCATATGTCCCATCCTTGGCTGAGCCAACCGATGGTGTATGGCTGAGGTTGTGCCATCATTTTTAGGTTCAACCTCTTACCGACCTCTCCTGAGATTGGCTACCACTATCAATAAAGAAATGGAAGGGGGTCCCCTTCACCCACATATGTGAGTTGAAGTGGCGCTCATGTTCTTCAGGCTCATATAGTTCCTCTAGATGGACTTTTTTGGTAGAGACAATGACACTACGTTCTGCATCAATGATTCATTTTCCCTTATTCGGTTTCAAATCAGAGTCTGAGACGACATCTGAATATGAGGCTTTCGTCTCAGCCAACAATGATTGTTTGGAGCAACATTAATCAATGTTGTGCCAAGAGATTTTGTGGAACTCACACCACTTTCCAGTTTCCTTCTTCGACTTCTCGTTACCCTTCTTTGTTGGTGGATTGGACTGTGTTGGCGACAAAAGTCACTCCTGGATTGCAGCAGGAGCAGAGCCCGACGCCCATCAGTTTAATGTCACATTTTTTTTATAAAAGGGATGATCAAATGGAAGTAAACTCAGAACAATATCGTTTCAACTCTGAAACTAGGCCAGGCATGCATGCGCAAGCGAGGTCTTAGATAAACTTCAAACAGTGAGTTGTAATAAGGGTGAGTAGGGGGAAGACTTGTATAATAAGAGTGCAAGGGTCTGTCGTAAACAACAGGTTTCCAATAGACTGGGAAGAAAGCATCCAAACGCAAGATCTTCTTACATTCAAACATAGAAAACCAGAGAATACAACGATGCAACGATAAATCCTTTATCATGACATAATTGCAACAATTCATGCGAATCAATCGATCATGAACTCCCTAGTATGAGATGAAAACTTAGATGGAGTAGGAAAACTGTTTGTCATAAAACAAGAAATCTCAGATACAGATGCACAACCAGGGAACTAGAATGGTTGTTAAAACCTTACAGTCGGGAGCTTCGCTCTACCATCAATAGATACCAAAATGGCGAAAACGCCTACATATACTCAAAACAACCACAACAACAGAATCGAGACGTCGCATTAAAAACATTGTGTCTGCATGGCTTCTGACAATCTGCACCTGCAGTCTCTGAATTATCATGCACCTATGGCAGACGCAATCGAACTCCTGACAGTCCCATGGGCGAATCGACGTGCTTTTAATTCATCGCCGGACTTTCCCTTTATGGCGGAGATGATGTCTAACCACCACCAACTACTTTAATAACTGCTTCCTTGGGATTGAGAACGGCCCGGCTAACTTGGCACTTTTAAGACTTGGAGGGTCCCTCGCACTGCCACCTGGATTAGCTGAACAGCCTGATGAATAAACGTGGAGGCCAGTACGAAGGTTGGGGCGTATAATGAGGGGTGGTGGATGGGCAGGGGAGACATGGAGCACGGGGCTTGAGTGGATACGGAGCAGAGACGACCATACATAGCCTGAGGGAGAGGGCTGAAGCGCTCTTACGACGAGGCACAATGACGAAGGGAGATGACGGGGAAGTCATAAGGTGGCAGGACTGAAGGAGGAGGAGAGGCGAGTTGGGAGATGAAGAACACCTGGCATGAGGTGTCATGTGAAAACGAGAAAAAGGACAAAGTGTTCCATGAGGATGAATAGACAGGTGTCGTGGAGAGAGGGGAACACATGGCAGCAGGGGAGAGGTGGCTCGGGAGGATGACATGACGGGGGAAGGGCCCACGTTTATTAAATGCAGAGAGGAAAGGGAGGTCTAGATCGCCTGTGCGTCGTTGATCCGGGCGCTCTGATCGCAGTCGTTGAGGAGGTGCACCCTTGATTTCGGACACTCCCCCTCTGCTTAAAGGTAGAAAGGCGGGGGGGGGTCTGGAATCACCTTGTGCGTCATTGATCGGGACTCTCTGATCGCAGTCGTTGAAGAGGTGCGCCCTTGATTCCGGACCCCCCCCTCTGCTTAAAGGTTGAAAGGCGAGGGGGGGGCTCCAGAATTCGATGTGCGTCGTTGATCTGGGCGCGCGGATCCCTGCCGTCCAGATTTACTTGCCGCTTAACCACAGGCGCATTTTGTGTTCCAACTTAGGGTAAGTGGGTTTTTACCCACTCCTTCGCATTTTATCTCTCCTTACAAGTAATGTCGCTAACATTAGGCTCCATGGGGGATAGAGTCATCCCTGCGATTCTCTAAGGACTCTTTTTGCAGATTCAATGTCTTGTTGTTGGGCTATGGAGTCATTTATTAAGATGAAAACAAAAACAATATTTACAAAAACAAAAGAGCCGACTGCGGCTCACAAATTATTTTTTTTCAAGAAATGCCCATTTACTGGGCCATTAAAAACTTCTTTGCCTTCCAAATCCTGCAACCTATAAGTGTTATTTGAAAATACTTCAGAGATCTTGAAAGGCCCAAACTAGAGGGCATCAAACTTACTGTGCTTGCCCTTTTCCTGCCTGGGTGCATCCCATTTGAGCACCAGATCACCCGGCTCGAAATATCTCTTTCTGCTCTTCCTGTCAAAATCCTGCTTGATCTTCTGCTGATGATTGTAAGCCATGTTCATGACCTGCTCTCTGATCTGCTACAGTTACACCATCTGATGAATCCTTTTGACTGTATGGTTAGGCTCTCCTTCAAGGTCCTGGAGGAATTTCGCCACAGATACGGCGAGCTGAGTAGGGAAAACGACCTATGTTCGGTAAACAAGTTGGAAAGGTGAGATGCCTAGGGACTTCTTTGTTGTCACTCGGTCATCCCATAGAGAAAATTTGAGTTTTGAATCTCAGGCCCTTTTATTGTCTTCTAGTAATTTCTTAATGAGCTTGATCAAACTTTTATTGGAAGATTCCGCCAGTCCATTTCCTTGAGGATAATAGGGAGTAGAGTGAATCAGTGAGATCTCAAACTATTCACAGAACTTGACCAGGGGCTCAGACCTGAAAGAGGCGGCATTATCAGTGACAATACTGTTAGGGCAACCAAATCTAGCTAAGATGTCCTCCAAGAAGCTGATAATTACTTTGTGAGAAGTGCTCCTGGTGGGGACAGCTTCTGTCCACTTGGTGAAATAGTCTGTCGCAGTCAGGATCCATCTGTGTTGGCCACTTGAGGGAGGATGAATTTCTCCAATGAAGTCCAATCCCCACTGCTGAAAGGGTGTTGAAACTACAACAGGCTTTAATGGAAGAGATTTGAGTTGTTTCTTTCCTGAGAACTTTTGGCATTTGATGCAAGCTCTGATTTCTCTGCAGACATCAGGGAATAAAGTGGGCTAGTAATACCCAGCCCAGAGGATCTTGTGAGCTGTGGTCTTCTAGAAATGATGACCTCTACAAAGATCGCTATGGAAATCAAACATAACCTTCTAGGCTTCTTGCGGGTCCAGGCACCTTAAAAATACCCCTAGAGGGTCCTTCAAGTATAAGGCTTGGTCAATGAGGCAATATCTGACCACTTTGAGCTTTAAAGCTCTCGCCTTGCTTTTTCCCATTCCATTAGGAGGCCTCAATTCTTTCAGAAAGTACAAGATGTCCTTGTACCAGGGGCATGCTGTTAGTGATAAGGCACCCTGAGAATTCTCGTTGGATGACTCAACTTGCTCATTGATGAAGTTAATCCCTAAGGCTTTGCAATTGGATTCAACCAACAACTTGGCCAAACCCTGCCCTTTTATCAACTTGGTGGGTTTAATCTCTAGATCAAATTCTAGGATCTTGGCAATCCACTTACCTCTTCTTCTGTATATGTCAGGCTGTATAAGAATGTCCTTCACAGGGACCGAAGGAACGTATGCAGTGATCCTTGAGTGCAAGACATAGACTCTGAAAGCTTTGAGATCTTTCACCAATGCATAGGCCTACTTCTCCATGATCTTGTACCAGACTTCTGCATCTCTAAATGCCTTGTTGTAGAAGGCGATGGGCTGCTCTCGCCCTTCCTCATTTTTCTGCAACAAGACCGCTGCTACTGTATCACAAGAAGCGAAAGAAAAGATAAGGAAATCTTTGGAATAGTCAGGACTGATCAGCACAGGTGCCTCAGTCAATGCCCTTTTTATTT
>ML779647.1:388405-423406 GCA_009831015.1 Picea engelmannii | reverse complement strand
TGACGACACTTGCGACACTATCAAAGTGAGTATTTTTTATGTGTAACACCTGGCATTACACCTCGCAACTCGACAAGACCCAGGCTGACTTGGCAGATTTGCACGAATGTGATGATGTGGCTTAACGCATGGTCTAACGTAGCATTCTACTTGGACTAACAAGGTATGCTAATGTGACATTTCCCTGTGGCAGCTAATGCCACAATCTTGTTCTCACCTATTATGGAACCTTGATCCAACTGGGATTCGAGGAACGAGGGTTTTAGAAGGAGACCTTCGTTGTAACCCCCCAATGTTTCAGTTATCTAGGGATCTGGTTAATTAGACTCCACCCACCTCCAGTTCATACGTTCAATGATGATCGGTCGGTCGAGATTCCTCCTTCCTTCCAATCTAACGACCATGATTACCCCCACTCATCACGGTACTACTGAGATCCTTTCGTCCCACTCCCCTAGAGCACTAACACTTGTCTGCCACCGGAAGGGGTTAGACTAGCTGACATGTGGCTCGATGCATCGACATGATGTCATCCTCTCTCTCATTTACAAGTATAGGAAGGGGAAAAACTTCATGTTGGAACTCCGCCCCACCAACATCTGGGATTTAAACAAGGCCAGGTTAAATAAAAGGAGTTTGGGTCTCCGGTTA
Source organism: Picea engelmannii (assembly GCA_009831015.1). Taxonomy (NCBI): domain Eukaryota; kingdom Viridiplantae; phylum Streptophyta; class Pinopsida; order Pinales; family Pinaceae; genus Picea; species Picea engelmannii. The sequence goes on along the minus strand of ML779647.1, from coordinate 422,755 downwards.
TCCAATTATCTTGGTTATTTTGAACCTCACTCCTGTGCGTAAGTTTTAAATGGCCCGACTCTCGGGTTTTTTGGTTCTCCTCTTGGCTACAACAGGGTGCCCACGACACAAACCTATTAAGGAAAAACAATACCTCCTAAAGGCATAAAACTTAGTCTGCATACACATAGAACCAACTATTCCCATTGTTCTAGATTTCATAGGGAACACAGACCAATAATTAATTTTAAGGCATATAGGGAGAACAAGTCCATGCATCCCCTTACACATTTATCAGGGTCTTAAGATATTTGACCACGTTCTCTCTATAACATGTTCTCATAGATCAAACAACCAAAGGTTTATAACACATAATTAGATTGTGAAGTACAATTTCTAGCAATGAATTCATTAACCATACATCACGAGAGATAATAACTAGTAAGAAGCACAAACATGGAGAGAGCAACATACACACATCCCTTCCATTTCAATCTTGAATTTTATTTAGACTTTCATGTAGTTCCTAATTTACATAGCCAAAAGAAATACATTACACAATGAACAAACATCAAGCCATTGTGGTCAATATGCACTTATATGTTCATAGTAAAGACTGGCCAAACTGACTGACTGAGGGTGTACACCTTTCTACCCAATCGTAGACTTTGCTGAACTTGGAATTCCTACAGTACGCCACCCCCGTGCTAGGCCATGATACCACAAAGGAAGCTCAAATCTCTCTATTAGGAAGATTTAGGAAGGTGAAGGCCACTCTCCTTCACTGGGAATCACACAACAAATATTCCCCCATGAACCACCTAACCCAGGGCCTCCACGAATCTCTCAGATGTCTTTCTAGATGGTTTCAAGTGCAGAGAGAGTCCTTTCACTATCCCTTGAATCCTTCGACGCTCTGACCTCTTAGTGCCACTTCCTTGCTAGAAGACATCTCATTCGCGACCCTCTTTCTCAGGTAGAGTTCCCTGGGTTTCTAGATGCTCGAGTTTTAGTAAAAAATCTCCAAAAAATCTATTCTCCCCTTGGTTCCTTGTTCTTTGTGTGCTTTAGCCACCATCCTCTTGTTCCCCCTTGCTATCCTCCTTTGAAGGTTCTTGATTGTCCCCTTGCTTCTGTTAGAGGCAATCGTGGGTCAAATCCAAAAATGAGGCGGGTACCCTGATGTACTCGAGGCTGACAGTATTCAGTTGTCCTAGCCATCCTCCATACTTCCATTTAGGTTTGAAGTTGGTTGCTCAACTGCCAGGCCTCTCTGCATTAACTATTTTTTGGAAAAAAAAGGGATAAAGAGGAAATAAATCAGAAAAATATATTTTTTGCAGGTAACGAAATTCCCCAAACCCCTCACTCGCTTTCCTCTTGTGGTATCATGGCCAGTACTTCAAGGCTTCACCCTTTAGTCAACTTGTTGGAAATTTTTCATTAAACAAAAACATAATACATTGTCTTTTAGTCATAACTTGTAATTACAGGCTGGGGAAAAACAAGGTGTTATAGGTGTTTACTTCTCTTCCCTCAGTGCCTCATGTTTGCTCATTTCTTCAAAGTGTTGGTATGATTTGAAAATGGATTTATATTTTTCTCGAGAGCAACAATCAATAAGGTCATACTCCTAGAAATGTTATCTATTTGATATTCCACCCTTGTAAATCTCAACTCACCTTCATCAATTGAATTTTCCTTGTGCTCATCTACCATATTTGAGGCTTGTAGTTGCTTCTTTATTTTTCTCAGGTTGATCTGTAAATCCATAGGGTGCAACTCTCTATTAATGCCTGCGAAAAACTTGCTCTAATACGAATATGATTTATAAATCTCCTCGAATATTCCAATGGTTGAATCACCATAACAAATCTTAAATCGATTGTTACTATAATGAGCATATGTTCGACTATTCTTTTTGTATTTTTAGGGATTCAAGAAAAAGATAAAGCACACCACAAAGTCTTTAAATATAATGAAGTAAAAAAAACTTCTATAATAACAATACACACAATGGAACACTATGTACACAATATTTACCTTGAAAAACCCAGTGTAGGAATACACCAACAAAATGAACGATCATGACTTTATTTTTAATCAAATGAGAGTAGAGAGAAAAATATATGGATCATGAAGCCCACCACAGAGTTATGAGACATTATGGTCTTCTATAGTGCCCTACAAAATTCCCTTTCTCCTTTAATCTACTATCTCTCTTCTCCTTTTGGTGATTGCTTTGCTATGGAACATCAAATCACTACAATATGAGTTGAATCTCTTTCCCTCATTTCAACTAAGGTTTTAACACCCTTTCTTCATCGTTTGGGCTAGGATTTTGGATTGTCTAGATGATTTTAAAAGTCTCCAATGAATTCCATACAGTACTAATTCCACACACGTGAATAATGGTGAGTTAATGTGGCTTCCATGTGGACCCACAAGAGATAATTGGACATTTACCTTGTCAGGAGAAAACATTTTGTATACAGATGACAAATGACACACTGTTGAAAAGCCATTGATTCATAGAGTGCAACGAGGATGTACATGACAATTGATCTCAAGGTCACATGCCCCAAAATTCTATTTTTTTTGGCTCCAAACTAGAGGTTTTTTAGTTCTAGTTTATGAATGTAGTTTTTATGATCCAACCTTAAATGCTCCTTATAGTTGTGAATTATGTCTTTCCCATTTTAGAGTATTGTTAAAGCAATATATAAATCATGTAGATCCATTTTGGGTCATGCAATTTGGTGTTGACATGGAATCTTAAGTTAATATTGATGTAGCAATGTAGTAAACCTTGATAGATAATAGATAGAAGAGAAACACTTAGCTTGAAAAAAAATCCTTGTCTTCATAAATTTCAAAATACAATCACACCATAAATAACAGAACAACGTAGAGAGAACTCTTAAGATAGGGTAACACCACCAAATACTCCTTATATAAGGAATCACTTCACAAGCCATGCTTGCTATAATATAATAATTAACATCCAACATGTCTCAATACAATGAACTTGTGTATTTATACTTTCTCATGACTATTCCTAGGATTCTATGCCAACTACCCTTTATTAGTATATTATTTCCTCTAACTACTCGATGAGCCTATTTATTACCCGTCAACTACCAAGTGGGATTATTCCATGATTATGGCCACATTACATTCATTATTCCCATGGGTACCTCCCAATGCACCTCATATTATCCTCCCTAGGTACATTACATTCCATCCCCCTTTGCATATTTTGTCCCTAAAACATGAGTGAAAGCCAGATAATATGATTTACTAAGCAATGTAGTCAACTAGTACCAAGCACGAGCATCCATCCATCCTAGTGAAATGTGGACATGGGGTCCAACTAATTCCTTCCCACCTCAATATCAATTATGGTTGCTTATTTGGTTCTATGTTGTCGATGTGCTACTTCGATATATCTATGCATTGCTTTTAGTCTTCCGTGTGCCACCATACTAAGTGCCTTTCTAGTTCCATGTTAGTCCATAGTAAGTTTTTTGACACTCACTAACTTTGATGATTGTTGTTTCTTTGGGTGGTGTAGGTGGCAATACATAACAAACTTAGCTACCGGTTCCTGTGTCTTTGACTCTTCAACATGTGGTGCCTTTGAGTCATATACCTCCTTAGATTATTCTTCATGTTCATGCCCTCCCCAAGGCTTTTCTTCACGTACTTGCATAACTTCTTCTTCTTATTCGACCTCGGACTTTTCATGTGTCAGTAGGTACTATAATTATTTTCTCTACAGGGACTTCTTCACGTGCCACCTTAGGCCCTTTTTATTTAGCAAGAGAAATATCCTACAATGTAATTTTCTTTTTATTATACCAAATCTTCAAAAACTTATTTTGCACATTAATATTTAGTGTACTAACTGAGTCCATCCAAGGATATCCGAAAACAATATCCACATTATCCAGATCTATAACATGGAAATATGAATGTAACACATATTTATCCATGTGATTCTTCAAATCTTTAAACATTTGAACATTCTCACTTTCAACTTGTATGCTTTGAATATGATTTGCCGAGACTTGCAACCTTTTAGCCAAGTTAACATTGATGAAATTATGATTACTACCAGGGTTTATAGAAACAATATCATTTTCTTGATGAATACATCCATCAACAAGTAAAAGGAAGTTCTCACATGAACATAAATCCTTAGTGTTTTCTTTATTATTCTTCATAGAATGAGATCACTTGTCTAAAAACACCTTTTCATATTCTTAATCTAGACGCTTCAACACGTAGTCTTGGTTAAGAAACCGCCACCATTTTGCAACATATCTTCTTTTAAACCATATGGTAACCAATCTCTTCAATTCCCATAATGTCTTGACTTTGTCCTATGTATGTGTTCTCAATACTAGCACCGCCATCTTTTGCTGTAAAGGTGATCTTGCTTACTATAACTCAAAAATAGAACCATGGTGTTAAAGAAAATCACTTACTTTTCAATGGAGCCCCTTTATGCGGCCATGGTTTTGAGGCGACAAATTTGAAATGATCATAACTCCCTCAATATTGATCGTAATTGGTATTATGACCACAACTACGAAATGCCATTGTCATTTTGCATCTATTGACATTGGTTTGATTGAAATCTAGGCACTCTATCAAAATATATCTTATCTGTAATTCACACGACTATCATTGGAAAAACTCTAAAATCATTGATAACTCCACTTCCCAGACTTTGATTTGGACAATTTGTTTTTCTGAAATTGGGTGTGTTTTTTAGAGGAACTCAGATATATAACTGGATTCTTTAGATTTTGCATAGAAAGTTTCAGAAATTGATTTGAATGTTGATTTCTCTTTTACCCTTGAAAAATTTACAAAAAGAAAAAAAAATTCTTCCCTTTTTTTTTCCCTAGAAAGAGCTATGATACCACTTGTAGTAAACCTTGATAAATAATAGATAGAAGAGAAACTCTTAGCTTAAGAAAAAAGGTCTTAACTTCAAAAATACCAAAATACATTCACACTATAAACAACACAATAATATAGAGAGAACCCTTGAGGTAGAATGACACCATCAAATACTCTTTATGGAAGGAATCACCCCACAAGCCATGCTTTCCACATTACAATAATCAACATCCAACATGTCTCAATATGATGATACTCGTGTATTTATAATTTCTCACAAGAATTTATAGGGGTCTATGCTAACTACCCTTTAATGTTATATTATTTCCTCTAACTATCTAGTAGACATATTTATTACCCATCAACTACCAAGTGGTTCTATTCCATGACTATGACCACATTAAGTTCATTACTCCCTTGGGTACCTCCCTAGGTACCCCACATCATCCTTCCTATGTACATTACAACTAGAGGTCACCCATTGTTGTGATGGTGTTAAAAATACATGGCATGATTATTGAAGGTTTGGTTTGACGAGAGTATGGAATTGACATAATTGATTGCAAGAGTTTGTTGTGACAAGGATTTTTAACATCAATTGCATGAGTTTGGTGTGATGAGTCGTATCAATGTTTTGGCATGACAATTGTTAATGAGGTTCTAGCACAAATAACATTGTCCAATGATGTCTCCACACATGTTAATGGAGTTGCATGAAAATCATATACAACATAAATCACAATGCCGAGTGGGTATTACAAGGCCATGCCTCTTCACTTAACTAATGCATGAGTAACTTTTATGAGGTTGATAAATGACATACTCCATCCTTCCATTGGGAAGTTTGTCATTGCTTATATCTTGATCTTTAAAAAGACATGGAAGGAGCATTGTTAATAAATATCAATTGTCCTCAATTTCCTTGTGAACCATGAACTTAAAGCCAAGCTAGATAAATGCTTGGGTGGAACTTAATATTGTTCATTGGGGGCTTGAAGCCGTCTGAGATCTACCTCGTCCATACATTATATGTTCAAAAGAGGACTCATCCCATGTACTACACAACCACAATGTCAATGTTATGTGCAAAGCCTAATTTTACGATTAGGTTGGTGTTATGGTGCCTCACATAGGTAGTACACTGCTACTGCAAGACACAATTGTGTTGATGTGCATAAATCTTGCATTGTTCAAAGCTCAAATCTATAACATTTAGCTCATCCATTTGGTTAGATATTTTTGTTTTTCTTGGAAATAACTCTTTGGGAAACACTTAAGCACCCTCCACCTTCTAAGGATGGTAACCAATGTAAAGCAAATGATGTAAACTCAATATGGTTAACCCTTTGAAAATCAAACAAAGTACATACATAACATGTTGAGTTATCGACTATATCATAGTAACAATGACACCAACTAATTTAACTAACCCTCACTGAAACTAATAATTACCGACCTCAATTAATCCATTAAAAATAAACATATCACAAACACAATTAAAATTATTTTCATACCAACATCATTTATAAAAATAAACATATCAGAAACAAAAACAAAATTAAATTGATTTTCATACCAACATTATTTATAAACGGGGGTTAGCGATAACTATAACTATATACGTTCAAATATATCAAATATCAGAGATGAAAATTAATATGATAATTTTATCGTCTTTGCATCACCCTTCTTCCCATTTGTGGATATTCGACGTGGAAACGGCGTGGCCACATGAAATGAATTGAAGTGATAAGTAGGCGGGAGGCCAAAGCCAAGGCCAGACAAAAGGAGGCATTCAGAGAGAGTAAGTTGAAGCATACTATTACTATCACTGCTAGTAAATATCTCTTTGCTACCTGCCTGCGATGATGACATTGGACTAGTGACGGTCCTGCTATCTCATATTCGTTCATCGCTTTGTTGGTTGTGGAGGGATATTCGTTCATCGCTTTGTTGGGTGTGGAGGGATGTGTGTGGAATTCCAATTCCAGAAATCATAGGAGAGGAGAGGGGAGGGGAGGTTTTGCATTCATGGCTTCTTCATGCAACTGCCCTGCGAGTTGTTGTTTTGTTACAGATGCCAATGGATTGCTTGGCCGCCGCCAAAATCCACCTGCCATCAATAAGTTGGCAGGCAGACTCAGTTTGTATTCTTTCCCTCCTTCGCCAACCACTGGTGGTGGAAGGACCTTGACAATTGTTTCTGCCAAAAGGGTATCATCAAGCCGAAGGACCGAACGAGTCGATGAGAGGGATACCATCCCCTCCTCCTCTTCTTTTTCTTCCGTTTCACCAGCCACTGTACCACTAGAAGAAGAATATGAAGGTGATTTTGATGAGGAATACGATGTTCCTAAACTACCCGGAGAGGAGCCTGACTTTTGGGAGGGCCCCAAATGGGATACCTTCGGTTTCATCATTCGGTATTTGTGGGCCTTTGGCTTCGTCTTTGCAGTAAGCCTTCCCTTTCTCTGATCCCAACTCTGCAATTGGTATTTTATGCACTGTAATTTGTTCAACTCTGTGCTTGATTGATGGTTCTAAAAGCAGCATATCCGTAGACAGTTTATGCTGGCAATTGTATAATGTCTCTAACTGTCTATAGATTCACAACTAGTTGCGGTATTCAGATAGTCTTTTATATCCGCTTTTGCAAAAAAGCTGCTGTTTTCACACTTTAGGCGCTCCCCTCTTATCAGAGGGTAAACCATATCCTACCTAATTGTAATATAAACTAGGTTCATAGAATTGGGATGCAGGTGCCCAGAAATTATTCAAAGAAAATTGGTATAACGGAATCGAACGTAAGAGTTGAAAAATGGCACCAGCTATATAACTGTCTGAACTTGTGCTATGGTAAGGAGTCTTTCAGCTAAAACAGAGAATTCAAGATATCGTAAAGTGATTTACATTTCAAAGCCAATGACTTATTGGGAAATGACCTTAGGCACCAAAACTGAGATGCCTTCTATCAAAACCCTATCACTCATTCTTTTCACGCCAAGATATAGTGGAACTGTACGTGTATTTGTGCATACTTATGACGTTTAAGAATATCCCTGTTCTGGACTCTTGGACTTTTAATCTATGTTGGCCCTTTAAGGCATACTTGCATATTGTGGCCGGTGAATTTCAGTGCAGGGACAGCCATGATCGAGTATGAGAGCCCATAAACTAAACATTTCTACATTCAAATCTAACATAAACAGAAAAATAAATCAATCCATTCCCTAACATAACATTCAAGTACGAAAAGTAAGTAAAGGAAAGCATAACATCCATCATAAGAGCATTAAATGCTGAGCCATTCTCATTGAGATTCAAAATGAATTACAATGGAGCACAAGGAGTACTTAACAGCTCCACTTTAGGACTATAACTGAAGGGAACGAAAGAGAACAACAGCAACTACTAATTCACGAATAGAAGCCCCTCTATATAAGGCAGATATTCAAATGAGGCTTTGTCCTCTGTCGTTGAAGGGTCGAATTAAAAGTAAACATTATAATCATAAAGCATCTTGGAAGATAATACATTGAATAATAAGTTAGAAGCCTAGACCCAACAACCTCCATTATCCATGCAATCAATAATGTTGTCAGTGACTAATCTTGAGCTACAAAATACATGCAAAACTGAACTGGCAGAAATGTCTTGTACCTCAAAATGCTTTTCATCCGTCTAACTTATATCCTCACGCATCATTGATTTTATTTCAATGTTCATTTGGTGCACTTTGTTCATCTGATAATTTGCTGCAAGCTATCTCTAACTTTTCATAATGTCATGAATAAACTTGGAGGGGCACTATCATCATCCTCATTTCATCTTTGAAGAAGATGACAGATTTTGCCATACAGGGGTTCTTCAAGATCTACTTTATCCTATCAGTATAGGTTATTGGCATACACCCATAAGTATTAATGCATATACCAAAGGAATTTTAATTCTTGGTAAGCTTTCTACAACGAGGCCTCCCATTGTTGCGTAGCTAGTAGATCATATACCCTCTGACTTGGAAGAAGATGATGGATCAATTCTCCATGCAAAAGTTCAACATGATCTACTTTTTCATATGTTAGCATAGATTCTTGGCTTATAGACACTAATACTAATGCATAGATCAAAGGACTTTCAACTCGCTCTAAGCTTTATACAGTGAGGCCTCCGAATGTTGGGGATGATGCAGATAGATTTCGCTCACTAAGCTGTTTTATCTTCTAATGTAGGATGCGCTCTGTGGCACCCTATTACTAGTGTAAATTTTGTATAATTTTTTCTTTCCCTAGGCAATTAATTACAATTAATTATTATTAAGTACCTACCAAGTTTATTTACTTAACTTATTAAATTCCAAGGCTTATAGATTTTCTGTTAAGCCATTTGATTTACAACATTAGTAGCTAACTTAGGCAATGCACATGTCAAACTGAAACTTGTGTGGTAGTGAGGTAACGAAGCTCTATACCAGTGCATAAGTCTCTAGGCATTACAGATTTTCTATTAGGCCATTTGGTGTATGTTATTGAGTGCTTAACTCACGCAAGCACATGTCAGAATGGAACTTGCATGATAAGCATTGATAACAATGTGGTGAAGCTTTTTACTAGACCTCATTGTGGTTTCTATTATAGATGCTCTCATTTATATCCCTCTCACTTGTGAGGCCTTTTGTAACTCGACCTATATTTAGTCTTTAGTAATTCCCACTCATAAATGTCGCTCATCGAGGATTTTAACCCCTCTTTTCTGAAAAACAGTGGGATCACTAATAAAATGGCTCTTATGCATTAGAGTAGAGGCTTTTTTGAAGTGTGCTATTGCAGCTAGTTAGGAAGAGACTATTTAGGTCAAGAGTGTAGTGTCCAAACTTCAACCACAATATACCTATGCTTACAATAATTATATTGTTGTTGCTTCAACTATGGAAAGTTTTCTAGTGGAAGTGAAAGTTTGCTTACAGTCGGAAGAGAGTCTAACAAAGGATGAGGGAAAAGTTATTCCAACAGATAATGAGTAAGTCTTTTTGATACAAGATCAGTCACGTTGCAAAAATTTTAGTTGCATAAATGAAAAATATTTTGACATTTTGCATATAAATAGGCAATTATTAGTCTGTTATAAGCCCAATGTGCTAGCTCAAGTAGGAGGTCTCGGGGTTGATTCCCTAGGCTGGTTGCCTCTGTTGTGTGCCTCACTCGACGTCCCTGTTGGGTCAGTGTCATAATCAACGTCGACGGGTTCGCACTGGGTACCATCCATGAATGCGGGGAAGTGACTAGGAGTTTCCTTGTGAGATGTTCCTTGGGAAAAAAATTATTTGTTTGTTGTGATTTCCAATGAGGGAAATGATCACTACTATATTTTAGAGAACGACCAGTTATTCATGATAGATTATGCATCACACACGGTTTCACTATCACTGATTTGATTCTCTAGGTTGTTTTGATAGAGTAGAAGTGAAACCAATGTTGAACTCTCTATATAAGGCTAGGGTTATTACTTTCCCTAGTATTTCTTCACCTTCTCCAAGTGAGAAGTCCAAGAAACCAGAAAGAGAGGAAGGAATGCTCACGGAGATGAACTTTGGTAAACAGATTATGGTTACCGAGTTTAATGAGGAAGATAGCAAGATAAAAATAAGAAAGACGGGTTTATGGAGAACAACAATGCTGAGGTGATACCTCCTACTAAAAGCTCAAGTGGCTTTGTTGAAGCTAAAACAGGGCTGACATATGAGCAGAATTGCACGCAATCAAAACCAACATCAAATGCATTAACTCCTTCAAAGAAATTTATAGGAGATTTGGTGCTACCTGTTGAACCTGTTAGGGTGATATCAACCCATTTTTTGGCACTACTATATGCTTTTTGGTTCCCTATGGTTGGAACTGGAAGACATCATTGTTGGTAGGAGGTCTACCGAGTGTCACAAACCCTATAGCAATCATGGCCTTGAAGGAACTTGGTATTACTGAGAACCATTATTGAAGGAAAAGATTTGGTGAATGATGGGACAACTATTGTTGCCTATAGGTATCTCTTTCAAGTGACTTTTGGTGACACTTTCAATGCAATGCAAGCAATAGAATTCTTGTATCAACTTTCAAGTTACTCTTGGAGCTGTAGTTCCTGGTCTTTCTTTGGGATTACATTATTGAGGTTTAGCATTACATTCAGTGATGTAGTGATAAAAATCGCCATCACGCGTACTGTGAGCTATCTAGCTTATTTTACCACTGGAGATGGAGCTAAGGTTTTTGGCATGTCAATGCTCATAACATTAGGCATATTTTATGCAATAGTTGCATGGACAACTTTCAAGGGTCTAAGTCAACAAAGCTTACATTATTTTTTTGGAAATGGTTGTCTACATAGCAAATGCAACAATATCAATCCTCAGTGGAGCAGTGATAACTAAAAGCATTTTTCATAGTTACAATGTCATTGTAGGTCAATTCTATCGATTTCTCATTTTTTATGTTATCTTCTACAAGTATTCTAGATTATAGTTTTAGCTATACTATATCCAAAACTACAATATTTTATCTACGGTCTGAACTTCAAAGAGGCGGTTATTCTGATATGGTCAGGACTAGATGGAGTTGAGGATCAGGATTTATGCTATCATTTTTACTACAATCATTTTTCTAGTCTTTAGGAAGAGGATATCATAGGGAAAATTGAGGTTGAGTTGTTTTCTAGAGCTAGTGTGAAAGAATCTCGGTATTTTAAGCAAAAAGTTTGATAGTGCAGATTTCAGCAAAATGGGAAATTAGTTTTGAAACAGAGTTATTTGGGACAATGACATTCTTAATCTATGTAAAGCTTGCGTTAGTAAAATTGAAGATACAATTGGAGTGAAGCATATGGGAATGAATATTATTGGTCAAATTGTAGAGAAGAAAATTTGGTGAAGCTGAGAGGAAATAGTTGTTTGAAAAGCTATGGAGACAAAATTCAATAAAATTATAGATATAACAGAGGAAACCATGAGATCAAAACAAATATTGGTGAAAGTGTTCCACGAAATCTATTTACCATTAATAGGTGTTGTTAGCATTGCTGAAAAACAAATGTTGGTGAAAGTGTTTCACAAAATCTATTTACCATTAATAGGTGTTGTTAGCATTGCTGAAATACTTGCTACTACCAAATTGGATCCAGAGCAATGACAATTGCTAGATGTCATGACATCCTCTAGGGATTTGGTTCTTCAACTTATAAACCATGGTAAAATTGAAGAGACAAATAGAGTGAAGCATATGGGAATGGATATTATTGGTCAAGTTGTAAAGAAAGAAAAGTTGGTGAAGCTTCGAGAGGAAATAGTAGTGTGAAAAGCAATGGAGACAAAACTTAATAAAGCTATAGATATAATAGAGAAAACTACGAGATTAAAACAAATGTTGGCAAAAGTGTCTCATGAAATATGTTCACCATTAATAGGCGTTGTTAGCATTGCTGAAATACTTTCTACTACCAAACTAGATCCAAATCAATGACAATTGCTAGATGTCATGACATCCTTTGGGGATTTGGTTCTTCAACTTAGAAACCAACATAGATCCATCTTAACCCTAGATTTATTAAGACCAAGAGGGATCAAAAAGAAATCAAAGCACAAACTTATTGATGCTTAAAAAATCAGGGTTAAGATGGATCTATGCTGATTTATTTTATTATTATGTATTATTATTATTATGGTTGTTTTTTTTAATTTTTAATTTTTATGGACTTCAATTTTTTTCTAGTTTAATTATTTGTTTTACAGACATGAGACATCTACTTGGGTTGTAAATGCATCTCGTTACTGTTGGTGCAATGCCGTTCTTGACCTTTCCAAAGTTGAATCAAGAGCTATGAAGTTGGAAGCTACACAATTCAAGCCTAGAAAAGTTTTAAAACATGTACTTCATAGTATTGCGGCCTCTTTGAAAAGGCATTGCTAACTTTACTTAGAAAGCCAATGCAAGTAAGTGCAACTCATGCTTGAAAATATGGAGTAACTGGGCTTGCTCTTGCAATTTGCAAATTGCTAGTAGAGTTGATGGGAGGATGTCTCACAATAACAAGTCAGGAGCATTGAGGTTCAACATTTTCTTTCATTGCACCTTGTGGAGTGCCTAAAAGGTCCCTAATGATGAGATAGACAATGATTTTTTATATGATATGCCTCTCCTTGAACATGAAGCTACGGATAAACCTAGCATTGAAGACATTAAAATAACTCATTTTTAGCATTGGTCAAGGACATTAGGTTCTTTTTTCTCCTCAAGTTAGGCAACTTCCAAGTCTAAACTAATATTCATCAGTGACATTGAATCAAAATGCCTTGTAAGGATTGGAGAGAAGAGTTGTCATCTTATACTTTCATAGAAAAATGTCATTTTCCAAAGATTATAAATTGTATGCTAAGAATTGGGATTCTAGAGCATGTTAGGCCAAGTCCTCTTGAGTCCTGAGGGTGTGGGAAGGATTACATGTGTCTTTTTTGTTTCTGAAGAGACAACACAAGGTGTCTTGCTTAATGTAACTTGGATGATTGTGGGAGATATAATCTATGTACAATCTTGGAGAGATGATATCTTGCCGAAGTTTGCTTCTCATCATAGATATCTCTTTGGATTGAGTTCCAAAGACGATATGAACAATATCATGCATATATTGACAAAACAGTGAGGTTGTGGAAGATATTAATGTGAGATAAAAGGGAGGCAAGGCCAATGAAGTCAAACACTAATTTATGTGTTGAAGCTAATCTAGCAAGGAATCTTCCCATCGAGATTCGACTTCATCTACTAGGGAGAGTCCATATACAAAAGGTAATGTATGTCAACTTACTCAATACTTGTTTTGTATGCGTTTCTTTAGATCACCTAATTGAAGCTTGTCCTTAGAAGAAAAAAGATATGGCTGCAATGGTCCTGTGAACAAATTGAACCATTACCGCAACAAAAATAGAACAAAAAATAAGCAAGAAACACTGGGGGCACCTGCACACCCAAGGGGTGATTGCACCTTTAAATCAGGAAGAATGGACGAAGATGTCTCCAATAAACACCAAACACTGGTTGTTTGTATTGATAAATGATATGAGACACATAAGAGAGGGAAACACTAATTTATAACAATAAAGTGTCAAAAAACCCTAAGTTAATGCTCAAGTCACTAATAAGAGTCATTAGGCCTTTATCACGTAAAGTGGCCTTTTACAAATATAACATTATGTCAAAATCAAGAGCATATATCCAAGATAGATCATGTACATAGAATCTCACATATACTAAATATGTTGTGGTTAGGTTCACAACATGCCCTCCCTCTTTAAAAGAACTATGCACTCAAAGCTGAAAATTCAAGCCATAAAGGCTAGTGTGGAAAAGTGCCTGAAAAAAATGAAAAGATGCATTTTCATCCCAAGAAAAGTTTAAAGTATGTGTTATATAGCTCAAAAAAATTAGAAACATGCCTTTGGATCTGTGTGCAACGCCAAATTTCCTAGCATTGGTGGCTAAACCCCACTTTTGTCCTCTGGAGAGATTTTTGAAGATTGCATATGAGGAAAAGAGAGTGCACTTTATAAATTTAGTCACTCTTTTTTTTCCAAGAAAAAAATCATATTTTTATTTCAAGCAGAAATGTAAAATACATTCAGTATTGCCTCTAGGGCTTATCCAAAAAAGATCATATCGAGCCTGCCTATGAAAAAGCTACCAAGCCTACTTCACATAATATTAAAAATAGCATACTATCAGATCAATTTGCCTTGTCTGCCCTAAATATCAACAAAAAAGGACTATGTCCTACTTCTATTATTCTATGAAAAGTTCAAAATGCCCTTATGGATTCACAAATTCTCAATAATCCCTATCTACGTTGCAGATGTAATCAATCACGAAGAGATCTTGTTGTTTCTGGCAGTTGTTGACCATCTTTCACTTTCGTAATGTTGATGCTGGCAACTGTCATTTCCAGCACTTGTTTAGACAATAAATCTGCCTGACAATTTAGTTTTCTATAAACATGTGTGCAGGTAACATCAGCAATCTTCCTAATCATTTCCTTAACTTGAGTGAACACAGGTTTCAGCAGTAGAGTTTGTAGTTCTTTGTTGCTTTTAAGCGAGTCGATTACAAGGAGAGAGTCACCAAATATCTGTATATATTGTATATTTTTTCCATGGATAGCCTTAACAGAATTAGAAGAGAGTTTGATTATGCCCAATTAGTCCCTGATCCCAAAGCTAGTCCCTGATCCCAAAGCAGCTTTGAACTCCAGAAAATGTGTTTCAGAAAAGTGTAGGACTCCTCCAGCTCCAATCACCATAGGTGTGCCTTGGTTGGCTCCATTGAAAAAGCCCCATTGCTTGGATTTGGATATGATTAGCTTAGGCACAATCCTAGGAGGTTTGAGTCTGGCAGCTGTACCAATACCCTCATATCAGTATCTGATTTGGTGTAAGACTTGAAATGTTGGAACCTCTTTGTCTTGGAGGGTCATGGAGTTTCAAGCCAACCACAGTGCCAAAGAGACTACACAGGGTAGAGCTCTATGGTCTTTTAGTGATTTGTCCTTCCCCCATTGTTTAAAGCAATCTTCAATAGTGTTACCTTGCCAGGACCCCTTACCTCCAGATGGTGCTTTTGTCTCATTCCAGGCTTGTCTAGTGAAAGAACAGTGAACCGGAAGGTGGTCAATAGACCCTTCTACATACTTGCACAAAACACATCTGCTTGGGCCCTGCTAGGTCCTCCATTGCAAAGTGTCCCAAGTTAATGTCTTTTTTCTTAGGGCTTGTTACACCTCATATTGTATGAGGTTTCGCAGTGTGATTTTCATCACAATGGTGGGATTTGTTATTGGTGCCTTGGAACATTGGACTGACTTGGGTGGATACATCTTCATGGAGCCCTTTCTCTTCATGTCCTTAGATTACTTAGATTATTTGATGGAGGTCTTTGGTTGGGGGAGTCTTACTTCTCCTTGATTGGATGATGCTTGGTGGTCTTCTCGCATGTGCTTGCCTTGCTGATCACCCCTTGGTTGCACATTTGATAGTTATAGAACATGCTATCTCATCATGGTGTGGTTTTGGTATACTTGTTTATCTTGGAGGTGCTACATCTTGTTCATGGATGATGGTTCTAGCCCCCCAAGGGGTTAGATGATGGTGTTAGGTGGTAGATGTTTCGTGATGTTGTTGGAGTTTCCCAGTGACTATATGTGATTATGTTGTCTTATTTGTGTCACTAGGAGGGGGTGTTCTACATGGTCCTCTTGTATTGGATGTGTGGTGAGGACATACTTGATGCTAGACGGCATTGGCACTTTTTTCATGTTCCCTTTTACTTTGGTGTTGATGTAACAGGGATGCATGTTGCCTAGTTGGGATTTCCCTAGGTGATATGACTTAACATTGTAACATTTCCTAGACATCATTTAGGTGGAAATTTGTTTAATGATGTTAGTAGTAGTACTCTCATTGATGTGTTATTTCCTAAGTTGGATTTAGAGGGGGTACCGCATACATCTTTGGTGATCAATCCTTTTTCTAAGGTGTGATGATGTATTAATCATGTAATAGTCCTTTGGTGGTGCGCCCTAGGTTCAAGCCTAGGTTGAGCTTCTACTTTATCATTGTGTTGTTATCATGGTGGGGTTATTGCTAGGGAGAACAAATTATTTGCATGGTACAACACTTGTTGGGGCGCACCCCCCCTATTTGCACACATGTTCATGTTGATTTAATCGGTTGGTGACTATTGGGAAGTTGGATTATGGTTTTATTAGAACATTAACCTCTGTGAACACATTTTGAGGTTGATTTAAGCATTCAATGGTTAATTTATCCATTTTATCCAGATTAAGGTTAATTGCTTGAGCGCCCTACTTCACTTGGCAGTTGTTCACACTTTGAGGGGTTTATTTGGAGGAGACTTAGTGGTTTTGTTGGAGTGCTCCCCTCTTGGGCATAGTTTTCAAGGCATACATGGTTATTTTATTATTGTTGGAGAGGTTGGCGCACGTCTCTAAGGCACACTTTATTTGGTTGGTTGGACATCTTTATGACATGGCATATGGAGGAGTATTTTAGTATTTTATTGATGATGAGTGTAACCACCTTGTCACACTTTTCTAGGTCGCCTTCCTTAGTTGATAGTATTGGAAAAGAACACATGGTTTGGGCACATGATTTGATGGAGTCTAACCACTTTGGCACTTATTCCTAGGGTGCACTTCACACAGAGATTATTTTATTGATTGTGGGTGGTTGAGGTAGTTACATGGCATAGTTTTCTAGGGTGCAACTCTTCTAGGTGCTCTCTCATCGTTATTGCATGGATATTTTAGCTACACTTGGCATTATTTCAGCTATCTTGGAGAGTGCCCTCACCTCTTTGACTCGACACATATATATTATTTTATTGGAGGCTGTTGCGGAGAAGTTTGCTTGGAAGGTGTGTTGCTCTTGGAGGGCCACATGTGGCACTTTTGCATGCACTTACTTGGTCTTCTTTCTATTTTTGGAGCATTGTCTTGGAGGGTGCACATGTGGGGACATTCCACTTGCTATTTTGGGGGTTGACCACTTCTTTCTTGTGGAGCGCTCCATCTAGTTGGCACTTTGCACATTCATCCATGGAGTTGGTTGCCTTGCGATTCACACATGTGGATTGGTTGCATGCATCTTGTGGACCACTTGCTATTTTGGGATGGTTATTATGGAGCATTCTCTGAGGAGGATTATTATATTGTTTTCTCACTCACGCATTTGGGAGGATGCACTTAGTAAGCTCTTCTAAGTTCTAGGTGGACCTTGGAGCACATCCTCCCATGTTGAAGATATTTTATAATATTTTGCATGCATGCATCTTGGAGGGTGTTATCTAAGTGGACCTATAGCATCTTGACTTGGTTATTATGCCTATTTTTGATGGTATGCCCTCTCTTGGAGATATATAATGTATTTTCACTCCTATTTTTGGATGGGCGAGATCTCTTAGAGACGTCAGTGTCCACATATCTTGACATGGTCAACCATTGATCGAGGAGGGATCTAATTACTTCATTTTTATATTATTTGTTTGACTTGTCATGGAGTAAGTTAGAGAATAATAATTTTTTATTGTAAGAGAGAAGAAACTCCTATATAGAGGAGCTTTCTCTCCATTTGATGGTTGTTGGGAATTTGGGGATTGAGGAGCTCTCCCCTTCGGCTACATTTGTACATCATATTCTTGAAGCTTAATGGAAGATTGGAGGTATTGCTTTTAGTTTACATGAGGCTTTATGTTTGCAATTTATTCATATGTTGTTTATTGTTGTAGGAAACCCTTGTGACTTGTTTTGAGGGCCTTGCAATGGAGTATTTTCCATTTCGATAATGTAACGTGAGGATTTAGTCCCTCTTATGTTTATTGTTGTCATGTTAAGATTACATCTAACAAACCTAGTTGCTGCTAGAATAATATGTCATCACCTTCATAACAATGTTTTAAGATGGCACCCCTAGCCTTCCATGGTTAATTTTCTGCAATAGTTTTCAGCAAGTTAAGGCTGATTTGTGGCAAGCATGGATGCCCTTGTTGCCTTACATCTTTGTGCATTCTCCCTCCTAGATCCATGACTCTTTGACTCCATTTTGCCCAAGATTTTTTGGGCACTGGTCTTGGGGTTTTCCGTCATCTTTTGTTCTCACACCATTCACTTATCCATCCATACTACAACATTTGTTTTGTTAAGGCTCACTCTTCAATAAATCACCGTGTGCCTCCATTCCATAGCCTCAGAAATCCTATTTAGGGATACCTCCCTTGAGTTGGAGAAGAGCCAACCAAAAGAGAGAGGAAGAGCTACTGAGGTGACACTGTGACAATGAGTAGCCTTCTTGGGTTGCACAAGACTAGCTCCTTGATGCTTGGGACTTTACATCATATGGGGTGCTAGATTTTGTTGTAACAGGGCTAACCATAATTTTTTTTGTTTTGAACTAGGCTTTGATTTTCCATATACTTCTCCACCACTAGATTGATTCCCCTTGCACTTCCTCAGTAAACATTGCTTTGTACCCAATCTTTGCTGTGTAACGACATGAACTTGGGTTTTTAGACCAAATTATGTCATCTTCCTCATCTCTAATCCTTATAGAACTTAATAGTAATCTGTGGACATAGTCATTCCAACAATCCTTTGAATAACCTTCCAAGCCTAGAGGCCTTGAAGTTTTCCATCCTTGTTTCCAAATGGTGGTTGAGTTGTGATTTCCAGCATCTACAAGAGAGAAAATACTGTTGCTATGTAGAAATTCAATAGTTGCACCAGGTAGCCTATGAAGTCCATCACACCCTACCTAAGGGTCTTCACCTATCCTCACTTTCTGAGCATTTTCTATTCTCCACATAAGCCAATTACCTAGTGTTGGAAAGGATTGAACAAGAGCCTTCACATTAGAGACACTTGAAATAGGTTTAGCTGGGAGTCTAATCCACTCTTCAAATGATAGAGTATCCACATATTTTTTTTCCATATAACTTGATGCCATAGATCATCACCTTTTATTACTCTCCACATACTATTAATAGCTAGGGTCTTCCCAAAAGAGTGTATATTTTTAAGCCCCAACTTCCATCCTCTTTTGGTTTGGCTATTCCTTTCCATTTTTTTCCCAAGGAAAACCTTGCGGAAAACCCTCCGAGTACTTCCCCATTATCCATGGATGGTAAACGAGGTAAACCGTCGGCCTTGATTATGGAGACTAATCCTGAGGGGATCAAGGGAGTTGAACCCATGATCTCCCCAACTTTAGGGGAGAGATCTCATGTCTGTCTCATGATCGCTTGAGCTAACCCTCAGGGCTAATTCCTTTCCATTTTATGAGAGGAGACCTTTCTTTTTCCTTGCTACCTGTCCAAAGAAATTTAAACATTTTTTCCTAATCCTTTCTGGCATGCCTACATGAATATGTGCTAGAGAGTGCCAAAAGATAGGGATCTCCTCTAACATTGATTTTACTAGAGTCGATCTGCCCTCTTGTGGCAGCTAGTGATTACACCATATTGATATCCTTTTCTCAACTTTCTTGTGTAACCATCCCTAGTGTATGAGGGATTAACCATTGGGTTTTAAAAGGAAACCCAAGTACTTAAATCCATTGTTGAAATCAACAGTACTGAAAGGCCAAAAAATATGCAGGAATCTTGCTTGTCCTTTTGGAATTCCATTAAAGGAGATAGAAGGATTTTGGTTGTTTACTTCCATACCTATAGCTTTGTAGTAGAGATCCAGTATCTCTTTGAATATTTTAGCCTCTCGAGAAGACCCATTTCCAAAGAGAAGGACATCATCAACGAATAGAAGATGGGTTAGGTGGAGAGTTATACCTATTTTGATACCCTTTATTGAACCCCTTCTTTTGTAATCAAGGGTTGCCTTGCTAATGCCCTCAACAACAATAAAAAATAACAAAGGTGAAAGAGGAGTAGCCTCGCCTTAGACCTCTAGTTGTTAAGATTTTAATTAAAAAGTACCTAGGCAAGTGTTTCTCATCACCTAGGCGCCTAAGGGGTGAGAAAGTGCGTAATGTGGGCCCTAGTCATTTAATTTGCGAGATGCAAATTAAAATGTGACTTTATGACTTTAGTGAGGGTGAGTGAAGAGACCCTCAATCTCATCCACTCATCTAATCCAATCTCAATCGTTGGATTAAGAAACTCCTCACCTACCTCATGAGGTCGATTAGGGTTGGAGGGCGCACCCATTGTTGCATAGTTGGTTCATTATTGAGAGAGCAAGAGAGAGCATTTTCGAGCTTGAGAAGAGGCCATTTTTGCAGAGCTAGGGCACACATCCCAAGGCTGCTATCTAGCACAAAAATTGAGGCAACAAGTACAACATTGAATGCATGCCGTACTGTACGGATTGAGCAGGTCGTACATCAAGTCGAGTAGGCACAAAAATCGAGGGAAGGTACAGTCCGAGTAGAGAGACCGTATTGTACGGATTTTCGAATTTCGTACAACAGGAAAAAAGGCACGGAAATCAAGGCAGAAAAGTACATTTCGTACCACTGTTATTCAGGCATAGAAATCGAGGTGAAGGTTCTGTGTTATTTTCTGGAAGTTTCGACACATTTCCCAAGGCGGCTGTACAACATTTATTGCACTGTTTTGGGTTGAGACTATTGGCACGAATTTCTAGGTGACTGTACAACATTTTGGAGGCACAAAAATCAAGGAGTAGACCTGCAATTAATTGCAGAAAATCATGGAAAGAGTTTTGTGGAGTTTTGCTCATTTTCCCGTGTGAAGACTTGGCATGGTTATCGAGATAAGTTTGTCATTTAAATTTCTGAAGATGAACATGTTGTTACAGAATTTCTCTGAAGCTCCTAAATAATAAAAATCTCCCTCTCTCACTGGTTTTCCCCTTGTGGGTTTTTCCAGGGTCGCTGTTACACCGAAAATCTCTCTGTCAATATTTTCTGAGTTTTATGTGCTGCTGATATTTTATTTCTGCGTTATAAACGATGTTCAGAATCCTCATGTTTCAGTTCTGAAAATTATTTTCTGTTGAGTTTTATTTGCTATTATAAAACTGGCTTTGGGCATTAAACATTGGCTGAAAAATCAGCGAGACTGAAACTGGGTTGGGGTCTGAAATTTTACATGGTATCAAAGCTGAGTTAAGAAAAGCAGAGATATTTTAGTAAGTCAGAAAGTTGGGACAACAGTCACTTCACATGGCAGAATTTTGAATTTGTCATTTTCAGCAGAAAAGGGTCAATGGCTACAGGTTTGAGAGTTGAGGACAGACTTGATGGGGCAACAAATTTTGGTGCCTGGAAGGAGAGGATGATCTTCTTGTTGCAAGAAAATGAGTTGTGGGACATTGTGGAAAATACCGCAACTCATCCTATTGTGGTACCTACTGATGCTACTCTCTTGCAGCTTACACTAAGAAGAGTATCAAGGCTAAGAGGATTATTCTTGATGCCATCAAGGACCATTTGATTCCTCACTTGACGGGGAAGGCAAATGCCTATGAGATGTGGGAGTCTTTGACTAAATTGTACCAGAGTACTAATGAAAACCGGAAGATGGTTTTGAGGGAAAAACTAAAGAGCATAAAAATGACCAAGGCTGAAAATGTGGTCACATACCTTACTAGATTGACACAGGTGAGAGATGAGATTGGAGCTGTGGGGGAGGCCATAGTTGACAGTGAGCTTGTGAGAACAACATTGAATGGAGTTTCCAAACAATGGGCTGTTTTTGTGGAGGGCATTGTTGCTAGGGAGAAGCTTCCCAACTGGGAACGTCTTTGGGATGACTTTGTTCAGGAGGAGACCCGGAGAGGTTATGTACATGGCAGTTCATTTACAGGTCATGAGGAGGAGAATGTGGCTCTTTCTACCACTAGAAAGAAGAAGTTCAAAAAGGGTCCAAAGGGAGGAAACAAGCCCAAGGGCGAAGGGAAGAAAGACATGAGCAAAGCACTGCCCAAGGGCGAAGGGAAGAAAGACATGAGCAAAGCCAAGTGCTTTGCATGCCATAAGTTTGGGCACTATGCAGGTCAGTGTCCTAACAAGAAGAAGAAACAAACAATAGCTCCACCAAGTTTGACAAAGAGTTTTCCTTGGTTGTGTGTCTATCCACGAGGACCACTCATTCAGATACTTGGTATATTGACAGTGGTGCCTCTCGCCATATGACAGTCGTGCCTCTCGCCATATGACAGGGGTTCGTGAGCACTTGACAGACCTCACACAGATTGGAGATGTTGAGGTAGTGCTTGGAGATGACCGAGAGGTCAAGGCAGTTGGTTGCGGGACTGTATCATTTCAGAGGGACTCTTTGCCTCCCATGTCTTTGACAGAGGTTCTATATGTTCTGGGCTTAAAGAAGAACTTAGTGTCAGTTTTTGCTATTGAGGAGAGGGGCTATGAGGTCTTGTTCCATGATGGGCAGGTGCTCCTTTACCCAAAGGGGTCGAGTATCAGTTCGGCCAAAGTGATTGGGAGTAGACATGAGAAGCTGTACAAGATTATGTTCCAGCCAGCGAGAGCATTGATTCATACTACCAGCAGCAGTGACCTATGTGAGCTATGGCACAGGAGGATGGCACATTTGCACCATGGGGCTTTGAGGGTACTGAGGGAGATGGTGACATGAGTTTCAGATTTTAGTTCAGAGCACCATGAGTTGTGCAAGGGGTGTGCTTTGGGAAAGTACACCAAGACTGCTTTTCCGAGCAGTGATAGTAGAGTAGCATGGATTCTTGATCTTATACATTCAGATGTATGTGGCCCGATATCTTCGGCATCGTTGGCTGGTTTTCTATACTTTGTTGTATAAATTGATGACTTCTCACGAAAGTCTTGGATTTTCTTCATGAAGACCAAAGGACAGGTCTTCAGTCGGTTCCAAGAGTTCAAAGCTCTTGTGGAGAACCAGACAGGGAAGAAAATCAGAGTTCTGAGGACGGACAATGGGGGTGAGTATACCTCCAAGGAGTTCATGGACTTCTGTGCAGGAGAGGGCATTAAGAGAGAGTTGACTGTTCCTTACAACCCACAGCAGAATGGGGTTGCAGAGAGGAAGAACAGGGCCATTGTTGGGGCTGTGAGAGCCATGCTACATGATCAGGGGCTGCCACTATTTCTATGGGCTGAGGCATGCTACACTGCAGTTTATTTGCAAAACAAGAGTCCTCACAAGGCTGTGGGGAGCATGAATCTTGAGGAGGCTTTTTCTGGGAAGAAGCCTGAGGTGGGGCACCTTTGGATTTTTGGGTGCATCACATATTCACATGTCCCTTTTGAGAAGAGGACAAAGCTGGAGCCCACGACAGAGAGAGGGATCTTTGTTGGGTACAATGAGACTTCAAAGGCTTTCCGTATATACCTTCCTTCCTCAAGGAAGACTGTCTTGAGGAGGGATGTCATATTTGAGGAGGACAGAGCCTTTAGGAAGTCTAGAGGGACAGAGAAGGGTGAGCAGTCTTCACCTCAAATTCAGGTGAGTCCACAACAGACTACAGTGACAAAGTGTTCGGGGCCACTAGTTTCGGGGACGACAGGTTCACAGGTGACAGGGCCACAGGATTCAGGTTTGCAGGCTACTGGTCCACAGGTTTCAAGATCAAGTACTCCATAGTCTACTTCAGGATCACTGTCTTCAGGAGATGGAGTTGAGTAGGGAGAGTCCTCTCCACGGAACACTACTTCAGAGAGGAGGAAGCCCAAGTGGCTTCAGGACACTTTGAGGGAGGCACATGGTTAGTGGGGAATCCCAAACAGGCAGTGAGGGAGAGTAAACCTCCCGAGAGGTTTTGTAGCTACATCGCGATGGTGAGTAGTATTCGGGGGTCTGAGCCTTCCACTTTTGAGGATGCTACTGGTAGATAGGTTTGGAGAGATGCCATGATGGAAGAGTACAATTCCATCATGAAGAACGATGTCTGGGAAGTTGTTCCTAGACCTGAGGGGAAGTCAGTGGTGACTTCCAGGTGGCTCTATAAACTATAACATGCTGTAGATGGCAGCATTGAGAAATACAAAGCTCGCTTTGTGGCTCGGGGGTTTTCACTGGTTGAGGGAGTCGACTATGATGAGACCTTTGTGCCGGTTGCTAGATATACTTCGATTAGGGCAGTGATCTCCATTGTAGCAGAGATGGGTTGGAAGATCCACCAGATGGATGTGAAGACCGCATTTCTGAATGGTCTTATACAGGAGGAGGTATATATTGAGCAACCATTGGGCTTTGAGGTGCATGAGAGAGAGTCTCATTTGTGTAGGCTGAAGAAGGCATTGTATGGGCTGAAACAAGCTCCCAGAGCTTGGTATTCGAGGATAGATGCCTATTTGCAGCAGTTGGGTTTTGAGAAGAGTGAGGCGGATCCCAACCTATACTACATTGTGGTTGTAGAGGATCCTCTCATTTTTCTGCTATATGTGGATGATCTATTCATTAAAGGGGCAGAGAGACTCATCGACAACTGCAAGGAAAGCCTTGCTTTAGAGTTCGAGATGACTGATATCGGACTGATGTATTACTTTTTGGGATTGGAGGTTTAGCAGGAGCCTGGACACATCTTCCTGGGACAGGGGAAGTATGTGTGTGACATTCTGAGCAGATTTCAGATGGAGGATTGTAGGCCCATGACCACTCCCATGATTACCAACTGGAAGAAGCTTCATGCTTCTGAGTCACAGCTGGTGGATTCCACTTTGTATTGTCAGTTGATTGGGTCATTGATGTATTTGGTCAATACCAGGCCAGATATTTGTTTTGCTGTCAACACTCTCAGTCAGTTCATGGTGGAGCCTAGGAGAGTGCACTGGGTGGCAACAAAACATGTGCTCAGGTATCTTTGTGGTACGGTAGATTATGGTCTGGACTATCAGAGAGGAGATGGAGTTCATTTGGTTGGCTATACGGATTCGGATTGGGTAGGATGTGTCAGTGACAGGAAGAGTACTTCAGGGTGTTGTTTCAGATTGGGCTCAACAGTTGTGTCTTGGTTCAGTCGGAAGCAAAAGTTAGTGGCTTTGAGTTCTGCAGAGGTTGAGTATATGGCAGCCAGTCAGGCCAGTTGTGAGGCCCTTTGGCTTCGCAAGTTGCTGGTGGGATTGTCCAGTATGTAGTTGAGGCCTACCGTGATTTACTGTGATAATCAGAGTTGCATCAAACTCTCGGAGAATCCAGTTTTTCATGACAGGTCTAAGCATATTGAGATTCGTTATCACATCATCCATGACTATGTTCAGAGAGGAGCTGTGGAGCTACAATACATATCTACAGAGGAGCAAGTTGCAGACATACTCACCAAGGCATTGGGCAGAGGCAAGTTTGTATTTTTCAGAGACAAGCTTGGAGTGGTGAGTAACACTTTCCTTGGTAAGAGGGAGTGTTAAAATTTTAATTAAAAAATACCTAGGCAAGTGATTCTCATCACCTAGGCGCCTAAGGGGTGAGAAAGTGCCTAATGTGGGCCCTAGTCATTTAATTTGTGAGATGCAAATTAAAAGGTGACTTTATGACTTTAGTGAGGGTGAGTGAAGAGACACTCAATATCATCCACTCATCTAATCCAATCTCAGCCGTTGGATTAAGAAACTCCTCACCTACCTCATGAGGTCAATTAGGGTTGGAGGGCGCACCCATTGTTGGGTAGTTGGTTCATTGTTGAGAGAGAAAGAGAGAGAGCATTTTAGAGCCTGAGAAAAGGCCATTTTTGCAGAGCTAGGGCATGCATCCCAAGGCTTCTATCTAGCATAGAAATTGAGGCAGCAAGTACAACATTGAATGCAGGCCGTACTGTATGGATTGAGCAGGCCGTACAACAAGTCGTGAAGGCACACAAATCGAGGGAAGTACAGTCTAAGCAGAGAGGCTGTACTATAAGGATTTTCGAATTCCATACAGAAGGAAAAAGGCACAGAAACCGAGGCAAAAAAGTACAGTCTGTACTGTACAGATTCTGTACAGTCAGTACGGTCCGTACGACTGTTATTCAGACACAAAAATTGAGGTGAAGGTTCTATGTTATTTTTTGGAAGTTTCGACATGTTTCCCAAGGCGGTCGTACAACATTTATTGCATTGAAATAGTTGTGGAGTTTCGCTCATTTTCCTGTGTGAAGACTTGGCACGATTATCGAGATAAGTTTGTCATTTAAATTTCTGAAGTCGAACATGCTGTAATAGAATTTCTCTGAAGCTCCTAAATAATAAAAATCTCCCTCTCTCACTGGTTTTCCCCTTGTAGTTTTTTCTAGGGTCATTGTTAGACCGAAAATCTCCGTGTCAATATTTTCTGAGTTTTATGTGCTGCTGATATTTTATTTCTACGTTATAAACGATGTTCAAAATCCTCATGTTTTAGTTTTGAAAATTATTTTCTGCTGAGTTTTATTTGCTGTTATAAAATTGGGTTTGGGCATTAAACATTGGCTGAAAAATCAGCGAGACTGAAACTGGGTTGGGGTCTGAAATTTTACACTAGTTGGGTAGAAGAATTTTAAAGTTGATCCATTGATTAGAACAGAGAAAGAAATTGTTGAGAGACAACTTGAGATCCATTTCACCATGTCTAGCCTCATCCCTATATGAATCAACATCAACCTAATGTACAACTACTTTACTTCGTCCAATGCCTTCATCCCTATATGAATCAACATCAAGCTAATGTACAACCAATTTACTTTGTCAAATGCCTTTGAAAAATCTAGTCTTATGATCAATGTCGATATTTTCTTGACCTTTTATGCTGTAGAGCCCGTCCTAGGCCACCCCAACAACTTCATGAATTTGTCTATTTCGGAGAAATCCAAAATGTTTGCCCGATATAGAGTTCGATAGTACCTTCATGAGTTTGCTAGTAATAACTTTAGAGATAATTTTGGAAATTGAATTACACACAGAGATAGGTTTGAATTCCTGAAAGGAGGATGGATTATCTTTTATAGGGATTAGAGCTATAAATGTAGAATTGAATGTGCCCAACATCTTCCTTGAAAGTTCGACTTCTTCCACCACTCGGATTAAATCCTCTTCAATAAGCTCATAGAAGCCTATAAAAAATTCTATAGTCTATCCATTTGGACCTAGGCTATTTCTCTTTTGAATGAATCCATTACCGATTTTATCTTTTCTTTCGATACCTCTGCCATTAGTTCTTCATTTGATTTATCATTTATACAACCAGTGAAAAAGATGGTCATTCTAATTATCTCTGCAATGTTGGCCCTCGAGGCTCTTTGTAAAGATTTTGGAAATGAGCAACTTATAGTGTTGCTAAATCTTGGAATTTCCTCATTCTATTTCCATCTTCCCTATTCATTTCCCATATAGTGTTAATATTCTTCCAATGCTTGGCATTAGCATGGATTTTTTTTGTATTTGCATCTTCTTTAGCTAGCCTGTAATGTTCCCAAGCTGATTTTTCCCGGAACCAAGGGTTGTTTTGACTGTTTGTTTTAGTGTTTCAGTGTGTTATGCAAATTTACTTCATCACAATTGCGTATGAGGGTGTTTTTCATGAAGATCAAAGCATAGAGACAAAGAACATAGCATATAGTGTAAGAGAATAACAAGATACAAGCAATGGACACCAAAGAAGTGCCAACAACTTCAGATCTGACCTTTATTTAGATAGTAAGAAGATCCTGATACAATAGATCTGCAGATCTAGATAGATAAAGATAGAATAGCAAAGCTGGAATGATAGCTTCTCTAATAAGCTCAAATGTTGAAGAGGATAGCCTCCAAAGGCATCATAAACACATGAAGAAAGGGACAAGATCAATTTCTTTCCCTTCTGTTGCCGCCTAATTTGCACCTCAAGTTAGTGCGGAGAAATCTTAATCCACTAGGTGCAACCTTGGGGGCAAGTTTCAAGTTGAGATATTGTCACCTCTACTCTTAACTTCTTCGTCTAGGCCAACTCCTAGCGAAGCCAAGGGGGGTAGTCCCTAAGAAAATAATCTAAGGCTTTTAATTTAAGAATGATAAAAGCAACTTCTAGGAGTTAATATGATGAAACAAGATTTATAACAACAACATATGACTCAAATATAATTAAAGGATACACCCTGTCAATACATGCAAAGAGTCATTCACATTTATAACATACTCCAAATATAGATGATTTGAATAGTAAATGCTTTGAAGTAAAATAAGCCAATCAGATAGATGAAAGTAAAGACCAGTACGGGAAAAGTAAATGTGATGTTTTGAATATGTCGCGTTTATTTTATCTTGAGTATTTTATTATTTGTGGAAGAAAAGTATATTAGTTTGGGATAAAAGTGAAGTGGGGATTAAAGTCGGGGTCCCCACTCTTTGTGTGAAAAAGTGTTTATGTGGCCTATCTTTCTTGCTAATCTTGGGTTCTTATAGACTTGCTGACTGGGTGTGCCGTAGGTCCAACGGGGAGAGAACCTCGATCTCAAAGTTTCCCCCTGACTTAACACACTCCACCTAGGGTAGAGGTCTTAAACATTAGCACAATAAGATAGATTTTCCTAATTAAAACTAGCATGTGTCAACTACTCCTTTTCTGATCCCCAATGGCCACTCTGCGTAGTCACAACGGGAAGAACATACTAGGGTTTATAGCCAGTTGGTTTATTTCCAATATATAACAAAAATGAAACTATTCTAGCAATTAGTGTTCTAGATGGATGATACATGTAAGGTGGATCTAAGCTAGAACTTAAAAAAAAAACTGCTCTAAATTGTGGTTTATTTTATCAGTAAGTCAGGTGATGTGAGTTCTTTTTATCTTTTTTAGGAGTTAGAAAAACTTAAGCAAAAATTTGAAAGTAATCACAGCAAGAGAAAAGACATCGACACCGGTCCCCCTACAGGGACAAGGTGAGGCAATGTGTAGCCTGTTGACCACCTATTCAACTATGGGGTCAACTCCATGTACCATGAAGAGATGCATCATCAGATGCTACCAATCAGAGACTATTTGGTTCTACAGGGCAAGTTTTGCCTCCAACACGTATTTTTGTAACTGGAATTTCCGCACCCCTGCGTGGGTTAATAATGTAATAGGTTTGCATGGATCATAGTTAGGTCAGTTACCTTATGATTTCTTCATTAGGAGAGTTCCTTTCACCGAGTGTTTTTTATCCTCAGGTTATCAATTTGGCTTTTCAGCCTTATTAATTTCCCTTGAGTTTTTCACTCCCACCATTAATAATTCCTCCAAAGTGGTGAAAGGCGTTCTAATGGATTTATCCTCTGGTAGCTAGTGTTTAGGAATGATGTAAATGACAATGTATGACATCTCAGAAAGTTTCGCAGAATTCTGTTTAGTCTAGATAGTTTTTTTTTTAATTAATTAAATTTGCCTAAGGTTGGGTAATTTAATTAATTAATTTTTAATTACTTTTTGATAAATATTGTAAAAACTAGGTCCTTGGGTTTTTTCTAGGGATATTTGTGCTCAAAAGAAATGGAATGAGACCCCCTACACCCTTGGTCCAAGTTTCAGCTTAGTCGGACAACTTTTGCTAGGTGTTTGTCCATAGGGAGTCTTAGTCAGTCAAAATAACAATTTTAATTGTTAGTCATGACATATGAAAAATGTCATTTTTGTAATTTTTGAGCAAATGGACTAAAGTAAAGGTGGGAGATGATGAGAAAACACTTTCCTAACCTTTTCCAACCCTCACATCACCCCCTCACCTAGCAATTAAGCAAAAACGTCACTTTCCCTAGAGAGGTGTGCCCCCCTTCTAGAAAGTCTCCAAAAAGTAAAAAATAAATAAAAAAATTAATGAGAGACTTATTCTATACCTTGGTGTGCCTCCCTAGACCCTACAACTCATCATTTGACTTGTCAAAGCCTTGCCAACTCACTCCAACTCATTTCTACTTCATTCATCCATGCCAAAACCCTAACTTACCAAAACCCTAAAAGTGACTTTTCCTTGATGTGTGACACTTGTAACTCATCCAAGAGGGGTAGCTTTTCCTTCCCAAGTATAAATAGAACCCCTCCCTCATTCATTTCTCACCATCTCTTGAGCTATTGTTATGCTATCCATTTCTTGCCCATCTTTCTCTCTCATTTTCCATCTTGCTCTCATTCCATTTTGCTCTTGACAGGTTTGGAGCAATTAGTTGCTGCAATCTCTCCCTTTGATTAATAGAAAGTCTTTGGAGGATCTTGGAGTACAAGATTGTGTCTTGGTGCTTCAATACATATGAGCTGATTGTGTTCCTTTGTGCATTTTGTGGGATTTTGAGTATAGATCTCTTGGGTAAACTTTGTTTGCTAGGATAGGTTATGCAATAGTGTAGTTGTTGGCCTAAATATGTTGAATAACTAATGATATACATTTTACTTATGTTATTTATGTATTCATCTCATTGTCTTTTCATATCTCACATTTTGTTTCAAAGTTTGCAGGTTTGCTTCAAGGGTTTTGTTGGGATAGCTTCGAGCAAGAATCTACCCTCATTTTCTGTTACATATCATATTTAGATTTGGTTTGCTAACACTCTTAGATAGGTCAAGAAATCAATAATATTTTCTGAAATTTATATGTAAAAAATTTCTGTTGAAAAACAAGATTTTTTTTAACTTTTCTGTGTGTTTTGCAGCATTTTCAGCAAACAATAGCTTGCTGGTTTTTGCAGGTTCTTACCAGGTCAAGGGGTTATGTTGCCCATTTTCAGCCGCAAAACACACCAAAGACCTTTCTTTTGATTGGGTAACAACACCCAATCATTTCTCTTCTCATTCTAGCATTGTAGCAAGCCCCCGGGAGGCCCTTGAGGCTTGCATTCTTGTACTTTATTTTCTGTTCTTGTAAAGCTTGTTAGTGCCTACATTTTGGGTGAGAGTTTGGCAAAGCCACTCCTCAAAATCGTAGGGTTAGGTTGTATCTTTAAATTTTTGCAATTTTTTATTCTTTTGCCCCACTTGTCATTAGGGCAAGGTTGTGTGGCTAGGATTGCCTTAGTTTTTGTTTAGCCTATTTCGTTTCCAACTCCCTTTGGCACAAAATAGGAAGACTTGCCTCAACCTTGTGCCATTGTGAGTGGTTTGTATTTCTGTTTTTCACTTTCAAGTTTTGCATGCATAGTTGCCTACACCTTGGATGAGAAGTTGACAAAGCCAACCCCCAATATAGTATGGCTAGTTTAGTTGTGTATTTTTGATATGCTTATGCTCATGGTTAAAATCATCTAGAAGTAGATCTCACACAACTAAACACTAGCTTAAGCCCATGGAGGCATAGATTTATTCTCATGCTTTAAGTTTCTTTATTTGCAAGCTTCACTTTCCAAGCATTTATCTTATTGCAAAACACATATGGGCAAATGGTGATGGTTTAAGGCAACTAAATCTCTTTCATTTGCAAACTCTTGTTTCTTAAGCATCTACTTTCCAAGTTTGCAAACACATATGAGCATGTCAATGGTGTAAAAAATAGTCACTTTCATTTCAACTTTCTTTTCAAGTTCTATATGTGCCTCACATGCAAATAATCATATAATCTAGAACTTCTTTGGTGTTGCTTTCAAGTTTCGGTTTTGGCCATTTTTGGCACTTTTTGGGCAATTAAAACTCACCTAAAGACACCTAATTACCTAAAAACACTTAGTCCATAGGCATAATAATTAGCTGCTTTCAAGTTTCGGTTTTGGCCCTTTTTGGCACTTTTTGGGCAATTAAAACTCACCTAAAGACACCTAATTACCTAAAAACACTTAGTCCATAGGCATAATAATTAACTAGACTTAATAGGACATCTCTACTGACTCAACTTCTACCATTTAAAACAGGGTCGGAGGAAGGCAACGGAAGGTGCTAGGTCGGGGATGGTCTCACGACGCGCGATGTCCTTTCCGGGAGTACTCTGATCTTAGGGCTGACTTGTGGAGCTAGGGCAGGCCTTGTTGCCATACTTCTTGAGCACCCAACAGTTACTTGGTACAAGCGGGGGTAGTATTGGGTTGATACTTACCTAGGATTCACACTTCACTAAGAAACTTAATAAAATCCTTAATCCACAAACTCTTGGGCAATCCACTTAATATATATTTACGGCCTACATCTACACTTGCAAGCACTTCATTTCACATTTACATTTCGTGCAAGCTTCTCTTATGGTTGTGGATTGAGTCGCTAAGTAGTCATAATTTGTGCTTGTGGACACTTTCCCATTTAAAGCTTTTCTTTTCAATAAGTTATCTTTGGTGTGATCCCTCAAGAAGTTGCGCATCCACTTGGAGGCACTCTCTTGACTGGGTCTTGAGTGAATTGTGTCTTAATTGCCATTGATAAGCAGTCCAATAGAGTAAGTGCTATTGTGAGCATGCTTGGCTTGATGTGTTGATGGTTATATTGTCTTGAATATCTTTAATTCCTGCACATACAAGCATTTGTTAGTGGATCTTTTGTATCTTTGTATCTTGTGTTTAGTGTACTTTGTTGTAACATTTAAATATTCTTTATTGTAATCTTGTATCCAATTATAGATTTGTATCTAAAGTTGTTGTGAAGTATTTGTAATCTTTGTAATCTTTGTAAATCTTGTGTAATCAACCTCCCTTAACTTAGTTGACCCCTTGCCCAATCTTAGGCACTAGTCTTAGTTGTCCTAGGAAAAGGGTTTGCTTGACATACTAATTGTTGCACATTGCATTGTTGCCTTTGCATCATAGGCTAGATTTTCCCCAACCTTAAATTAATTAAAACCAACTCCTAGAACTTAAATTTTGATCTCATCTAGTAACTAGGGTCTACCCCCCTTGGCTTCCCTAAGAGTAAGCCTAGACGAAAGAGGTTCAAGTCAAAGTGACAGCGTGGGCTTTGAACCTAGGCATTGTGCCTCCAAGGACACACTAAGTGAGCAGGACTTAGCTCATGTTTGCAAGTGTGTATAAGGACGACAACATAGCCTGTGCCACTTTATTGAAATGATTACAACTCTTCTTCTTTGTGAGAATGCACATTGATCCTTTATGGTTCAGGATCAATGGCTTACAAGCTTTCAACAAATTTTCTCAAGGCAAGAAGGGGCTTGTTATCCCCCACTTTTAGGGATAACTAGGAGATTATGTTTCGAGGCCCACAGGTCCTAGACATGGAGTACCAAGAGCCAGATCGACTTGAGCATGGCCCTGGAGGGACCATCTTTTCTCCCTTTCAGTGCCTTCACTTTGTCAACAACAACAACATCCATCACCTTCAACTTGGTCTTGTATCAGAGATGGTTCTTGCTCCATGAGGTAATGAGTCCGGGTATCATGGTATGTGTCACTCTGATCCTCAAAACCTTTGAATATGCGCATTTAATTCCTTTTGTTTCTAACAAATGCTTGGATCTTATACTTGTCCACTTGACCATGTCTGGGGGGAATGACAGGATGCCCTAGTAAGCCCGTGCCCATAGGTTTTGGTTTGCCACTGGGGGGATTTCTGAAAAGTCATCGTTCGCTCCCGTCATATCACCATTTTTTTCATCTTGTTTCCTGCTCATCTATCCCATTATATTTGTCCGGGCATTGGGTTGGCCAATCATTTAAGGGTTGCACCTTGTCTTGTGGGAAGAAGGGGCTAAAGGCCTAGAAGGTAAAAGCAAGCTGACAAAAGATAAAAGCCTAAAAATAAACCTCGAGATGCTTCGCCCAGGGATCCCCGAGAAAGCAGTAAAAAAGCTTCTCAGTAAGAAACAAGAGGGACTTGTTATCGCACGGTTTGTAGGAAAGGTCTAAAGAGCTTGAGTCAGGGCTTGAAACCGGCATAACAGGAGCTTCCCCACCCACTGTCACCTCGATGGGGAGCTCTTTCTATTTAGGAGGGCTAGCCCAAGGGAGACGTCCCTAAGCAATCTGGGTTAATGAAAGGCTAAAGGATAAAGGACCAAACCAAAGAAGTTCCCTTTCACAGATTGCTGCCCCAATGAGATAGTCAAGAAGAAAGATCC